>CM056171.1:45203148-45715304 GCA_029691765.1 Entomobrya proxima
AAAAAGCCCTTTCTTGACTGACTTTCGTAATGCAGAAAAAAGTGTTGTATATAAACGCCCTCCGGGTTACAATTCGCTTCATCCAAGCTCTTTTTTGGAATATCAGAATGAACTATACCTATATATTCATATGAACTCCCAGTCAACAACTTGGCGAATCTTTGTCGTAAAAGCGCATGACCCCAACGATCCGACGGGCATTTGGAATGCCCCAGTTCGAGTATTTGACAGTGTTTTGAACAATACTGCACTTCTAGGTGCCCCATTCCATACAAACGGTCAATTGTATTTTGTGTGGACTGGTGTTTCTGAGTCAAGCCCTAAAGAAAGCCTATATATCGCCAAAATGAAAAACCCAAACGCAGTAATGGAACCCGTGGTGCTCTTACATGAACCACGTGAGGATTGGGAATGTCCACCCGAAGCACCTGCTTTTCTGTACAACAGAGAGAAAATATACATGGTATTCACTTCATGTGCACAAGATACTACATCGGGAACGTCGCTAACTTCCATGAGTATAGACATTAGACTGGATCCCACGGTTCCATCAAACTGGATAGCCAGTGCAAGTTCAGTGTTTCAGGGAAATTTAGAGGAAAACGTGAACAATCCACGCAATTGTGAATTTGCTAAAAGTCATGATGGAACAGAAACGTGGATGCTGTATACAGCCTCAAGCAATATGTCAAATATTAACCCAACCTCTCGGATTAGAATAGAGAAAATTGAATGGAATAAAACTGAAGGATGTCCAGTTTTTCCGGCGCCAAAGGCAAATGGATATTCCCTACAGCTTCCGAGTGGCGAACCATCCAAATACAGGAATCCAGTCATGGGAGATCTTAGGCCTTGGTCCCCGAATGTTTACCGGGTTGATGATATGTACTACACCGTTTCTACATCGGATGAAAGCAAACGTCTCACTGTTCTCAAAAGTGACAAGCTGTATGATTATTCGAATGCGGAAGCATCTGTAGTGTACACGTAAGATTGATTAAAATAACCTTATTTTCGCAAATTTATAAAATCAATTTGTAACAGATTTTTTACCAATTACAAATTTGCAGAGCTGCTGAAGGTTATACAGTGGGTAATGGGCGAATCTTCGAATTTAGTGGGGAAGCCTATTTATATTTTGAAGCCACTGATTTGAACCAAGAAATTGGTTGTACGTTTTAAAAGCTGAAAATGCATCTAACCTAATGCAAAATTGGGGAACACCTACGAGACTTCTCGACGGCGTACTGGACGGTCAAGGATTTCAAGTAACAGTTTTACAACATCGTGATCAAATATATTTAACCTGGTGTCGTAAAAACAACGACAGCAGTACTGCTATTTATATGGCTTCAATGCGTAGTCCAACTGAAGTAATTGAACCAGCAGTTCTTATTAAAGAACCCAAACAAATCTGGGAATGCTACACAAGATGCAATAACGATTATCCATCATTTTTGTATCTCAATAACTCAACATTCATGGTCTTTTCTGCAAGTTCTGCGCACCAACCTGACCATAGCCTTTCATACCTTAAACTTGAAAACGGGAAAGATCCATTGGATGTTACTAATTGGTACTCTGCTCCAGGGCCAGTGTTTACAAAAAACGGGGAAGAAAATGTGTTTGCCACAGGACGTTCTTGGTTTACAACTGGCCCAGATGGACGAGAGAACTGGATGATGTATATGGCGTCCGACAATGATACGGATCTCAACTCAGGACGCACTATCAGAACTCAAAAAATTACTTGGGACGAAGGAACTGGACATCCTATTTTTCCAAAAGCACATGGATACACATATCCGCTACCCATTCCTGGCAAATTTGAGTATTTTACTAATCCAATCACAGATGATACATCGGTTAGTCCAGGAGTATATCGCGTGGGCGATTTTTACTACATGTTAAAATCATCAAATGGAGGCTCTGAGCTTGAACTGTTTAAAAGTGGAAAACTAGAAGACTTTCAAAATGCCGAAAGAAAAGTTGTTTTCAGGTTTGTGCTTACTGTCAAATAAAATGAACAAGTATTTATTCTAAGCAGCCTTTACTTTTAGTGTTTCAGACAACTGTTTGATATCTGGAAGCTCCAAAATGCATGAACTTAACGGCCATCTCTACATTTACTTTTCCATGGAAGACACAAATAGCACGTCCAAATTATTTGTTCTACAAGCACATGATCCATCCAATCCAATGGGCTTATGGGACACTAACCCGATCCTGTTAGCTCCTTCTTGGAACTACCCAGCATTTCAAGGAACAGTACTAGAGAATGGAGAAAGTTTCTATTTGGTTTGGGTTTCTTTGCATGCCACAGGCTTCAACAGCATCTTTATTGCCCAGATGCAAAATGCAACCCACGTTGTCGAACCATTTAATTTAATAAGGCATCCAATGGAACTTTGGGAATGCGAGGGTGCATGCTCGAATGAAGCACCGTATGTAATTTCAAATCAAGACAAAACGTACATCGTGCTTTCCGTGGGCTCGGCTTGCAAGGGTGGAAATGGACTCACGTATATGAGTATAAGTAAAGATAAAGATCCCATGAATATTGTTAACTGGAATAAAGCCTCAGGTAAAGTCTTCAGTGAAGACTGGGAAGAGAATGTTTTATGTCCAGCACATGCGACATTTACCAAGTCACCAGGTAAATTGCAACTTTTTAACAATTGAGTTTTCTATAAAAGTTTTTAAAAGACAATTTAGTATATATTTTGTTTATAGACCAAAAGGAAACGTGGATGGTGTATCATGCCACAGATTCGGCGCATCCAGATGCTGTCAGAACTGCCCGCATTGAAAAAGTATCGTGGGATTCGGAAACCGGTGAACCAATTTTCCCGAAGCCACACGGCTTTTATCACCAACAAGTTATTCCCAGTCGAAAATAAATGTTAAAACAAAAGTTGAAGCATTTACATAGTGGCTTTATTTTGTTCTAACAATTAGTCTGTAGCACTGTAAATATAAAAAAATCATTTCATTTAAGGAATAAAAATACTGAAATACACGCAAAATATGCTTCTGTTGGGCAAATTTGGAAAATGGTTAAAAAGTAACTTCATTCAATCACTAATCACTTGACAAAAATTGGGGTGATAAGAACTTAATCTCAAGACAAGCTTGGCGAATCGCACAGTTTTACTTGGCTATCTTAGAAATTGATGCGAGCAAACCGTAGTAGCTGTAATGTTCTCTTTTGGTTTTTAATCAACATACTCTATGCAACAATTAAGCTGAATAGTCGTATTATTCTTAAAGCTACCATCATCACATCTTTGTTTGCGCTCGACAATTGAATATCTTTGAGATGAAAAATAGAAGCAGTATGCTTTAATTGACCTTTTCAAGACTTCAGTAAATTTAAAATAATTAGGAGTCACAAAACATGCTATTGTGTAATATTTACAACAGCTAAACTAAATATTTTGTTTTATTTTATTGAAAGGTTACCTATTAAAGCAATATATCTTGCAAAACCTTGGAAAATATACATATTTGCTATTTATAATATGTAGAGCAACATTGCTTCCACTGTATCTATTACGTCGCAATGCAATTATAAAATCTAAATGCATTTTTGTTATAAATTCATACAATCTTGCGTATAAAAAGGACCTCAGGAACGCTGCACTTGCTGGGATATTTGTACCATGCAGATTTCTCCTGTTAATGAATTTGATCGTTAGCTACAGCTATGGATATAAATATAAATATAAACCTTTGCATAGCGATCACACACCTTTCTTCAAAAGTGTGCAGCAGGGCTCATTACCAATAGTAGATAAACGGATCATATTCTTGGATCTCTTTCATAAACATTGATGTATCAAAGTCGTTTTAGCATTAATCAATCTAGCATAGTACTTAGTTTCCAATTTTCCATCTTACACCTTGATTTTCTTTCCTAAGTTTATCAAATGTCAAGCGTAAAAACAGATTAGGTGCCAAGCGTAAGTTTAACGAGCTTGGTATCGCTTTGAAATAATGTTTACCTTTATAAGTGGTCATAAACACTCCAACAGCACATACATTAGGAATACTTTTTCTGTCCCATTTTCTACCCACCACAGACATCTCAATTTCTTTGGAAGAATAAAGCCAGCATATCATTGGCAATCACCTTGAGCTCAATTGTAAATTCTTAACAGAAACGCAAAGGAATGATAAATAGTCTTTTAAACGATGCAATTTAGTGAGCTCTATTGCCTAGTTGTCTCTATTGGTCTTTTAATATATTTTGCAGGACCTCCAGTTAGAAGCCTTATCTTTCAATGATAATGTGCACAGCAACAACCATTTCACGGCATCTGTTACGTAGCAAAACTATTACTAAATTAAAATGCATTTTTGTTCCAAAGTATTTTATCTTACGTATAAGAATGGACAATTTTTGTAAAACAGCCGATCTATAATGATTTAGCTGCAGAATAGCAAGTAGATTAATGTTTTGAAAGTAGATAAATGTATTCGGGTACTCGTTAATTTTTATGAACAATTTTGAAGCATTTGAACGTCAAAAATGCTGCACGTTCCCTACAGGGATGTTCCCGTCAAATAGATATAGTGAGACGATTTAAGGGGTCAGATTATAAACAGAAAAGTTTAGAAAATTTGCAATGATGCTGCTTCATAGCTCATCGGAAAGCCCAAAGTTGGGCAAGTAGTAAAGCGATGTGAATGCTCCGAAAAATCGAGGTTTGTGGGATTTCGGAATCCCATGGTTAAAAAAGGGAGTTACTAAAGTGCACCCCTACGCACCCCACCCCTAATGCACCCCCACCCCTAAATCCACCCCCACCCCTAAATCCACCCCCCCTAAATCCACCCCCACCCCTAAATCCACCCCCACCCCTAATCCACCCCTAATCCACCCCCACCCCTAAATCCACCCCCACCTCTAAATCCACCCCTGAAGCACCCCCACCCCTAAATTCACCCCTGATGCACCCCCACCCCTAAATCCACCCCTGAAGCACCCCCACCCCTAAATCCACCCCTGATGCACCCCCACCCCTAAATCCACCCCTGATGCACCCCCACCCCTAAATCCACCCCTGATGCACCCCCACCCCCAAAAGCACCCCTCAACCCATAGCGAATTTTAGTTGGGTTCAAATGATGTTGGTGGAGTTAGTCGGTATGATAAATTAGGTAAGGTCTTTTTTAGGTTAGGTTTACACATAAAAATGCTGATTGAGTGATTTTCAAATGCTAGGCAAAATAATAAATTATGTCCCCTTCGAGATCAGTGTAAATATTCTTGTTTAAGGCAAATTTCGGTTTTTGCCTCTGCGATTAGCATTTTTGGGGGATAAACCTAACCTAAAAAAACCTTACCTAACTAAACATGTCGACAGACTGGTTAATAAAACCTTAATCAAACCCAACTCAAATTCGGATGGATTGAGTGTGGATTTTGGGGTGGGGTGCATCAGGAATGGATTTAGTGGTGGGGGTGCATTAGGGGTGGATTTAGGGGTGGGGGTGGATTAGGGGTGGATTTAGGGGTGGGGGTGCATTAGGGGTGGATTTAGGGGTGGATTTAGGGGTGGGGGTGGATTTAGGGGTTGGGGTGGATTTAGGGGTGGGGGTGCATTAGGGGTGGATTTAGGGGTGGATTTAGGGGTGGGGGTGGATTTAGGGGTTGGGGTGGATTTAGGGGTGGGGGTGCATTAGGGGTGGATTTAGGGGTGGGGGTGGATTTAGGGGTGGGGGTGCATTAGGGGTGGATTTATGGGTGGGGGTGGATTTAGGGGTTGGGGTGGATTTAGGGGTTGGAGTGGATTTAGGGGTGGGGGTGCATTAGGGGTGGATTTAGGGGTGGGGGTGGATTTAGGGGTTGGGGTGGATTTAGGGGTGGGGTGCATTAGGGGTGGATTTAGGGGTGGGGGTGGATTTAGGGGTGGGGGTGCATTAGGGGTGGGGGTGCGTAGGGGTGCACTTTAGTAACTCCCGTTAAAAAATCATGAAAACTACCAACAATTTTGCAGAAACATTTTGAAAATTCTGGGTTTCGGGCGACTGCGATGGATATCTGCAAAATGTTTTTGCAAAAATATGATGATGCACACGCGATTCTGGAGAGCAGCGGACCATTATGATCACGGTAAATTACACTGTGTAATAGTATTTGAGTTGCTTTCTCGAATGAGCTACTAAATGTAACCATCTGACATGAAGTTCAGAGTTTATGATAGGGTCCCAGGTCAGAGGCTAGTCAGAACTTGAATAAGGTCCTATCTCCCAACCTTGGAGAAGCAGCGAGCTAAGAAGCATACATCAAAAAGCAGGAAAGAGGGCGAATTTAGAATAGCCAGTTAAATATACAAAAATAGATCCTCCTAAGTTTTAAGTGCAAGGGAGAATCTGCACTCATGTTCTATACCTCATTTTCTGCTATTTTGACGTTGTCTTGAAGTAAACGAAATGGGTAATTAAATGATCTGTTTCATCTAATGGCCACGTCGATACCCACAAGAAACCTAAGCGCTTATAAATCGTCATAAAAAATTGCGAAATTGTGGATGCTCGTATATTAGAAAATTCTACTAGAATTTATTTAGCCAGCAGTAACTTATATTTCTGATTCATGTAAAAATGATCCAGCGAAGGGTGAGCATGGAGATATGCACAATAAAATCTAAGTTGGACAATGATGCTAGGATCTACCAAAAATCCAAAATTAAGAACTTTTTGTAATAGTTCAGTTTTTGCAAAGATGAAAGTATCTAATAATGAAATAGGTATTATATTCGCTGTAGAGTGTCTGCTATAATTCAACTTACTAATAGCTTATATATAAATAGGCAAAGGATAGAAAGTTAATCTGAGTGCATTAAAATTGAATTGAATATGTTTTCACTTGTTTTTTCCCAGATCTCGTTAGTTAGGTAATTTGAGAATAGAGGCAGAAATAGCTGACTATATTTTAGAGAATAGTTTTTTAGTTTACGGGAATAAAATTATTGACAAATTAAAATAAAATGCAATTCGTAATACGAAGTGAATGGTGAATGTTTGATTTTTTGTGCAAGTTCAAGTGATAGCATATTATATGTGGTTTCCTTTCATAGAGTTTTTCATAGGTTATGAATCATAACCCTGGGGGAAGTAGGGTATTCGATAAAAATATCCTAGTAATATTACCAAACCAAAGCCATAACACTCCTTACAAAACGTTCTTTGAAGATATTGCTATTTAAATCATTCTAAACGTAGTTACCCAACATACACAACTAAGTCTTTCTTCTGCCTGTTTCCACTGATTAACCCATACATGTTGAATTTTAAATGACTCCAAAATATACTTAAGTCACGGCTTGCTAATTCAAATTGCATTTAAGGATATTCGAAAAAACCATAATTAAACATTTTTGTGATGTTTCAAAGACGCTTGGTTTGTTGTAGATGTTAAGGTGGCTATTATGATAGTAGGTTACACGGGAAAAGTATGGTTTGCTCCAACTTAACATAAAAATTGTAAACAAGGAGGCATAGAATGTTGTTATTACCCAAACTACAAATAACCAGCAAATATTAACACCTTTTAAATTACAAGCTATTTGAGTACCCACCATTTATCTAATACACAATATCAGTTAAATCCTCCGAAATTCCCTAATTCCTTTATGAACCTATAATTTTCTAATTGTCCGTGTCGTGTTTCTTTCGCGAACGTGAACCTCTTTGTTCACGGTAGAGCTTTACTCCTAGTACCCAAATTTCCATTTGCACCATGCTTGGGGAGGAAAACGTGGACAACGTCCAGTATCCACTATCAATTGATATCCTGAACTTTGTGCATGTCCCAAAACCGCTGATGTACCACACTCGTGCATTTCATTCAACTCCAAAATGAGCCAACAATAGAACTGAAGCTCGGGTTTCTAAATAAACTTACAATATAGCTTATAAAACATGCGCCTAAAAATCTGTAATTAGTTATAACCAGGGTGGCGGGATGTAAATACATGTAATATGGAAAGAACATGTAAAAAGTATTTTTTACATGTTAAAAATACTTGGAATTTTTACATGGACAATGTAAATTATGGAAATATTCTTGCAAATTTTGATTTTTCTGCAAAATAAAGCTCAGAGTTTGAGTTTTAAGCTTTTAACATGTTTCTAAACTCTACTAAACCGTTTTGTTTGCTTTTAAATTAATTAAAGTGTCTTCTGATTCCCCATAATAAGTGTAAATATAGTCATATGGCTTATTTGGCTGTATTTGAACATTTTTCCATGTTATTTTCATATTTCCATGTATTTATGCATTTTTACATGTAAAAATGGACGAAATCTATGTATACATGTAGAAAAGGCCACCCTGGTTATAACAATCATTATACTACAAGATTTTTTCGATTTTATAACAGTGTTGTAATCGTTTTGTGGAAAAACACTGCAACGAAAAGTATACACTGCTAGCTATATGTTTTAAATTTGCGTCCATATTCATAATAGAAATATTTCCACGTGATCTAAAGAAAACGTAAATCTGCCTACCCTAAACTGTGTACTGAACTGGCGTCGTACCTTATCTTGTCTTGAAAGAAATTTTGAAATGCTTGTCTATGTTTTGATCCACTATCGCACTTATCCGGCATATATACGCTAGATATTCGAGTAAATTTCATAGGAGTTGAATAGGTGGAAGTAGAGGATAGTTGGAAGGTTGACGACTTTATGGAAAGGAACCAGGCTATCCTACTCCACTTCCTTCTGGATCCATTTCAACCTCTTCCGTTATAAAATCGTTCCTCCCCCAGGTGGGCCACCTCGTTTTTAGCCACCGCTGCCGTATCCTCCACCTCCGCTACAAGCAGCAGCGCAAGAATAGCTTCAACCTCCACATCTGTTTCCCCCCCCACTCCAACCCTTGTGCCATACATTCCTCTTCCATAACCGCCGGCATCCCCCAACAAACAATCCCATTCCTGGAAGAGGCATGGAAAACATAAAAGGAAAAGAGAAGCAGCATGGTTCTGGCTAACCCATTTGACATGGATCATTCCCTTGCACTTTGACCACTGGACACTTCCTCCTCAGTACAATCTGTATCACCCGAGATTTTTGTGGAGGTGGAAGTGGACAAGTTTAGCGATTGATTAAGTTCAAATTTCTTCTTCAAAAATTGAAATTGATTCATTAAATCTTAATCCCTATACGTAGCTAACCTCCCAGCAGTAACGAACATGTGCAGATATTTGGTGGGATTTAGGGAATCTATGAATAGCATGACATAAAAGCATATCCGGAAGAAGGAAAAGTTACTGGCGGTGGTACAGGTGGACTATATCGGTTCAAGCTGGTAAGAGAATTGTTCAGCGTTATATTTAGTTACATCCAAAAATTGACATTTTAAATGGAAAAGTGTGTCTCTCATAAGTACATCCGTTGTTAGAACTTAAATATGACTTTTGTAATTTCAGCATTAGTTTCGAATTAACGTAAGTCATCCGACATCTCATCAATTCAGTACGCTGAGTAAGCACTAACCAATATTGACGTAAAAACCC
Organism: Entomobrya proxima; assembly: GCA_029691765.1. Taxonomy (NCBI): domain Eukaryota; kingdom Metazoa; phylum Arthropoda; class Collembola; order Entomobryomorpha; family Entomobryidae; genus Entomobrya; species Entomobrya proxima. The sequence continues at coordinate 45,212,682 of CM056171.1, forward strand.
TGCCTAAGAAAGAAAATATATAAAAGCGTGAAATTTTTCAAAACAAAACTTCGACAAGTCAAAACATTTAATTGTTTAAAATTCTATTTTTGTAATGAATTGACTTAACCAAAAATTCTATATTTCATTACTGCTCTCCTCTGCTGCTCCTAGAAGAATTTTCATATTTTAAGGGAATTCATTTGACATCCCCCCAACGGAGCTCAAAATGCTTGAATTTTCTAACTCCCTGAAACACCTAAAGCCAGCACCTGCCCTACCAAATGTCACCCAAAATCCCCTCAAAACCCAAAACTTTTATGCTGTTTTATAGTATGGGTGCCTACAATACGGTTTACCAAGTTTCAGTTCCACATGGCGGCTAGGCAGAGGTGTAAGTTTGAAGTGTTCGAAAAATAAAAATTTGCTTGTATCTCAGATTAGAAACAAAATTGGCCAATGATGTTTTAGCGACGGTTAGGCATTGTAGAATCCGTTATTCTGATACAACTATATGCGCTGACCGATTCTTGAATTTTCGCAAAAAATTCATTTTTTCAATTTATTGCGGTCTCACGATTTCTTTTGAGAAAAAGTTTTCTGCTCCATTTGTTTTATGGGGTATTTTGATAAATGCCCATCTTAATATTTGTTTGTTCTACTCAACAGAAAAAACCGCTTGCAAAAATATTGCAATTTAGAGAAGTTCTGATGAAAAATGTCCATCAACAAGAGATTTTCTGGAATTTCGGAGACACTTGAATACAAATAACTTCTAAATGGATAGTCAAAATTCCCAGGGGCTAACTGACGCGTGTGCTGGTGCGTGATCGTCACGCGGGCCGGACCACAAATGGGCCGGACCGGCGAAAAAGAAAATTTGTTGTAAAAGGAAATTGAAACGGCTCTTTTATACATACAATTTACTGCTTGAATATTAGAGATTTACCAAAACAGGATCTTGATTTTACTATCATGAACTGAAATACTTTGACTTGTAAGGTTGTAATACTGAATACATATTTTTAATTTTTAATCTTCCCGTTTTAAATGTTCATCTATTTGCTTTCAAATGTTTTCAAAGTCTGGTTTAGCTGTTAAAACTCGAATTGTACCGCAATTTGCTGAGTTAATTCATTAAGATTCAAGATCTTAGACTAGTTCCAATATCAAAGACAGCTTTCTTTTAGCTTCAATGTTGTTAAATTGCACCATTAAATTTGCCTTAGAGTAACTAGAATATGAAATTCTATCTTGGAGATTTACTTTTGGGCTGTGGAGAAGTATGGAGGATGAAGAATCTTGGACCATATTCTTTTAGAGTTTCTCATTTCAAACTCCGTAGCGGATAGGGTTTTAAACTACTAGCAGATTAAAAAGTCAGTCTATACCCTTAACAAAATTCTAACCATAGAAAGGCAACATCAAATTTACATGAATCTAATGGGTTTAGCTGCGTAGTAGAGGCCTACAAAATTTGCTATAGCCAAGTATAACTCTTGAAATTAATAAATCTGGAAATGGTAGTAAAGTACTTTAAAATTGTAATTCAAATTCAAATTACTTTAAGAAACAGAAAATATGTATCTTAAATAAAAAATTCGATTTACTTTACTTATTCAAAAAGTAACCAAACCACAAAACGCTTTTAGGATAAAAAATATTTGAAATACAAATACGTAAATATTTTTCAATTACCCTGCATCATTAGATTTAGGTTACGAATAAGATTTTTGCAATGCGGTCCGTAGCATGCTTAACTTTTTAGTAACAATCTGTCTGTATATGCAACAAAAACCTAATGCACATCAATTTACCGCATAAAACATTATCTGTGCATCGTTAATGATAGTATTTATACGTATGTATCTATTTATACATAGTATGTAGAAATACGTCTGATTCCCAGATTCAACCCAGAATCGACTGGATTGAATTATTGGAAATGCTTGCTTTTCTGGCTCTTTCAAGACCACTTGAGGGTTACCAAAGTGGAACAGGGAATGAGGAAGGTTGTTAGACACATCTACGCGGTATCACTTTCATGCTTTTACAACAGTTTTATGCAAAACGGTGTACGCTTCTCTAACTACATGAACGTATTTGCCAAAATATTTGTACTTTTTATGTCTTATGTCAGCACAAACACTGGTCATATACTTATCAAGAAACATTTCAATTACAAAATACATATTTTTTAAAAAGTACTTAAGTTACAATTACTCAAATACTCTTGTAACTGAAATACAAATTCTCCATTATTGAAATTCTAATTAATTAGAAATACAAATACGTATTTCGTGTCTCTGGATCTGGATGAAGTTATTCCGTACTAGCAAGTAACTAGCAAAGCGCAACACAATATCACGCGCTTATTGTCAAGTGTAGACTTAATATAACAAAACCAATCGCCTTATCTTATCAATTTTTATCATATGTATATTATAGCCCAAATTGTGAAAGCTTGTTTTAGCAAACTAGTTATTGAAAAAGTTGAAATAAAAACTGTTTGAGTCAAGAAAATGGAAACTTGAAATCAAGTGATAAATACATTGCATACAGTGATTAAATACATGCCGAGCCGGCATAGCCCAGTGGATATAACCATACTACTGAGGCTGCCTTGCTCCGAGTTCGATCCTCGGTAAGTCGGCATATATTAAACGAATCATTGTTTGGAAAAAACACAATTCAGCCAGCATAACCACCCAGGACGGGGCGCTGGTGGTGTAAAACAAACAAACAAACACACATGATTTGTAGTTTTCAAAAACGTTTGTGTTGGTGAAATATTGGGGTAAACTTATAAACACTTATTCTCCATATTTAATTAGAATTTGCATAAAACTTTACAGTCATTTTTAACTTAGGTTATGTTTAATTGCTTTTAAGAAAAATTAATTTTATTTTAAAACTCGTCTATAACGTATGGATTCAACTAGGATATAAAAAGTTATGAAGTGCTGAAACCTCACGAATGTTTATTAAGTTTAATTATGTTCTAGACAGCACACTCAGCTATCGTTTTGATGATCCCAGGCCCAGTTTTGACCCCAGAAATACATTCCTAAAAACTATAATGCGAGTTTTATTTGGAAAGTAATGACAATACTGTTTTACATTAAAATCTCCCAATCTTGAAATTTTGAAAAATCAAACTTTATGCAACTGCACGCCGGAGATACTTAAACTATTCCAAAATTGTAGCCGTTTCAATAATGCACTGCATGGAATAAAAATTCATTTTTGGTTGATAGCACTTTATTGTGCAAATCAAACTATATATTCGAAAAAATGACGGGAAGTAGTTAAATTTGTATTTGATTGCGATTCAGCTACAGCCTGTATTAAAACTTGGGCAAATCTATTTGTAACTAATGATGCTAAATGTTAAGTAAATTTTAACTGAGTCAACAAAATTTTTATCAGAAAATCCAGTCTTACAAATGCACAGAAAGTTTTAATTTAAAAATCATGACTAATTTTTGTGTCATATTTTGTTTACACTGCTGTTTACCTGCGTTGATATTTGGACATTTTAAAGTTTTTATATATCACACGGGCCGGACCGGACCTTGTTTAGCTACTGAAAATTCCTCGTCATTATGCTTGTTTTAAAGCCCAACTTTTAGTCTATGAGAATGTTTAGAAACATGTCAACTGTGGATAGTTTTGATTTAGTTCAGTTACTAAAAACCAAAAAATGCGTTGGTAGCAAAAACGGGAAAAGCGTTAATGAGCACCGCATAACTTTCCACACTAACAGAATTTTTAAAAAGTGGAAAATAACCCACTTTGCTATTTGCATTAGTAACAATTTAATACCACATTCATAAAATTCCAAAGGATCTAGTGCTCCGAAAAAATCGCTAAGATTTTTCCAAGCTTCAAAATCTCAAATTTTAAAAAATTTAGTTTTTGATAAATATAGAGTGTTTTCATCCCAACATTCATTTTAGTTGTTATTTTGTTGTATTTCGTGACAATATATTAAATTTAGGTCGTAAACAGTGACATTTTTCAACAAAAGAAATTCGTAAATTTTTGAGATTTTTTAGATTCGTCAACCAGTTTTATTAGTATTATTTAAAATTTTGCTAGAATTCCAAATAGCTTCCCAAAATTAGGTAAAATTTTTAAGGTTCATAAAACTATTTCTTAATTTATAAAAAAGTTTCGTATAAAACGTTTATTACTTCGGATTTACGTTAAAAATTAGTGTTTAATCCAAAGTTTTCCATTTTTGTACAGAAGTGTCTCATGTTCAAACAAATTTTTTCACGTTTCATATAGTTGGTGTTTAATACAATATTTTTCCCGTCTTACCCAATCATCTGTTTCGATTTTTAAACAAAAGTTTCCGCTGGTATACAAAATTGCCGTGTCGTTGATACCCATGACTGAATCAAATGCATTAAAACTGTTGATTTATTTTAATTTCATAGTAGTTATATAATTGAATTGACCGACAGCGACAGGAGCCACTTACCAAAGTAGTATAAGTTTAGATTGTTGATTGATTGTAGTGATTTGATTTAGATTGTCATGTTAGATTACCTAATTTATAATCTTACTTGTCAGAAAGCTAACTACTCTTCCTTTTAATCTCTGATCGGAAATTTTGTGTGGAACTGCAATGCAAATGAACAATATACTTGTCTGTTCGTTTGAATGAGTTTCATGTATCAGCGCCACCACAGCTAGAATCTGGTGCCTAATTGGTGCAGAAAAATACTCAAGTGCACAGAAGTGGCGTAAATGTTTAACATAAAGCTTAACGGAAGATTAAACAGAGATTCATTTTGCAAACGAAAAACATTTTACAAATTGTGGTACAAATCATGTATATGCACATACTTTAATCATTGTACTTATGCAATTATGTTTAACTCCTAATCAAGAATTACGTTAATTATATAAGCGTCTGTAATCTTGATTACGAATTAAACCTTTCAAAATTAATTGGCACTACTACGACCAATCCAATGTAGTTTCATAATTGGTATTCGCTTTGATCACGGAATCACGGTGGAGACCTGAAAAAGTTTTCCACATCATACAGAAATCAGGTTTCCAACATTCAACTGACAACAACTTTTGAACCAAGCATTTTCGAAGACAGATTCAAATTTTTAGGTTCTGAAGGATCCTCTAACATTCTAAAGCTTTCTAAATAAAAGTTTTTGATGTCGTCAACCACAAAAAATAACATTACAAACAACGTAGTGCTAATATTCAAAAAAATTATGAAGAATTTTCTAATTTCCCAATTTAAAAAACTGAAAAAGAAAATTCAAAACTTTTGACGGAAGATGTTTCTGTGATTTTAAACAAATAATACTTAACGATTTCGCATAAAAATCTCAAATGTTCTCGTATTTTAATCAAAGTTGCATTTTTCTTCCAGTAAATTTTTCCCTTGTTTCTTTAAAACTGTTACGTTTAACAATTTCACGTTTTTACTAGTTTACTAAATCTTAGTGTTTTACAAAAAATTTACTGTACTGTTTTACGGTTACAAATACAATTTCCTTACTATTACACTTAAAACAAATTATATTTGCTTGATTCGTTGAAATCGTTGCACTATAAAACTTTTTCTCATAAAATACAAAAACATAAGGAGTCGGTTTTCTTGTATGTCTAGCGGGAAATTTTTTAACCTTCACCGGGAAATTTTTTGGGTACCACTGGATACCGGGAAGAAAAAGGTTTTTCCAGGGGCGCAGTCCTCCACCAAAAATCGAACAAAAAATCTTTTCCTGGACCAGACCATGTGATTACTATGGTTACCAACTCTATCCTTTCAATTCAGCCCAATTTTATTCAAAGAACACCTCGAAAATCTAACCACCACCAAAACCCCATTCCCTATTTAAATCATTCCAAATCCCTTCAAGCCTTCCGACTCTGCCTTACCCCAATTCAGCTTTAAAACTCCCTCCACACCATCCTCCTCCACCTTTTAACTCCTCCCCCTTCAAACTTCACCAAATTCTTGCGATTTCAAATCATTATGCAATGAGTTGACATCATATAGTCGTTTGGTAGAGATGGAGGTAGCAAGGAAGTTGGTTAAATACAACGTATCCCGAACAATGTAATTCAGACTATACTTGGTCTATCCACAGTCATCTCTTGTCATTATTTTTTAAAAAATAATTTGTCATCTTTAACTCACAGTAACTCACTACATTTACTTTGAACTTATCAACCCAGCGGATTAACGGATTTAAAAGCACTGAAAAATGCATGACTTTAGCTAATGAAATTGAAAATTTTCAATTGAAAACCTGAATAAAAATTTGAAAGTAAATAAGTTATTGTTTACTCCGATTTTACTAGCAGCAGTCTGCAAATTAAATCTGTTGGTTAGTTAACCTGTCGAAATCAATGCCAAAACTTTTTAAATAAGGCGGATTTTTAAATTATATGAACCCTGTACTCCCCATCCGCAACTATTCAATTAAAACTGACCGAAACATTATTATCCAACTTATCCAACTCTGCACAGGGACAACTTTAAAGTGGACTGGAAATTAAACTAAAAAGTAAATTACAACTTGTTGGTAAGGCGTCGTCCACTAATGACGTCACTTTAAAAAACCGATTTTTCGAGTGACCCACTGCCCTCTGTCACTATTTTTTAAAATTAGAGGATAGGGAATTTAACATTGGCCGTCACCTTTTGACACGAGTGACCCACCGACCCCTAAAAGTGATGTCATTAATAGATCACGCCTAAAAGCTGAAAAGGATTTTTTCACTGAAAATCTGGACTTTTTGTGTTGATTTAGCAATGTATAGTTTGTTTTTGGATGTGGTGGTAAATCCTCGCTAGATTAGATTCTTCTTGGGGAAATTGATAACCCGACTTATTAACTTAATTTCCAAAGTTCAACAGCACAATGTACTTTAACAAACTCCTTCAATTTATTAGTGTAATTAAACTTATTAAAAACGCATTCCACACATACGCATATATGAGAATTGGGTTATATGTATAATAATTAGTATATATTTGGTATAACACGGAACCTTTTCCTTGTCTGGGGAATTTGCCTCCGTCTCAAAAGTGAACAAATCTTATTTTTAGCTTGTTTTCTCAGTTTGCCCTGTACCAGCTTGTAAAGCTACGTATTTGCTTAACGTTGTATTTTTTCTTTAAAAAATGGAAATACTATATTCACTAAGCCTTAATGCGCGTAGGTGGCTAACTGTTCAGTAGTCAACGTAATTACTACCTTTGATTACTTTTAAAATGCAAGTATTCAGGGCATAGGAAAAGTTATTGCATACTTTTTTAGTTAATAATCTCCTTACTGCTTGAAATTTGTTGTAAACATTAATGCATTGCTTATTAATTGTCTTTGTACCAAAAAATGCATTGAGTCCAGAAAGTTATTCCAAGTTAAAGGATGTACTATGTCACGTTGCAACACAATTACTATATTTACATGCATTTTTGTTCTAAACTTATACAATCTTACTTAGGGTCAGAGACCAAATGGATTAATGAAAATGTATTGAAAAGGATTTGGTAATTTTTATGACAGGTTTTATTTCAACGCCAAAAGTGCTGCACTTGCACTTGCTGGGATGTGCTTGCTTTTTACATAAACTATATTCACCGATTGTTTCTGCAAACTGCAATTCGTTGAATGTTTTCGGGGTCCATATGCTTAACACACACTACATTGCTAATTCTTTGGCAAGCCGGAATTTAGTTTCGTCTTTGGTTCATTTTGGGGTGGAAATAAACTATGGACACTTGTAGTGTGTCACAGGAGCGGTTTTGGAATATATAGCAAATAAACAAGTTGAATAAAGATTTTTTGCAGTTTTAACTGAAAATGATAATGATGAGTATATGTAATCAGCTTGTAAGTCATGAAATGAGTTACGGTCGGATACGTTTAGGATGTTTCTGTTTTTTATGAGTAGTTTTTATTTGTTTATTAAATTCTTAAAACTTTTTTTGGCACATTTTACCCCAGAAATACGCTATTTTCCTTAATAATTTGAGTCAAATTATTTGGCCTGCGTGTTGAAACCTATTTTTTTATTGTATATTCAATATGTTATGTTAAGCGCGCTACAAAATGAGCTCCTAATTTAATTTATTACACAAATTTACTTAAATGTAAAAATTTACAAGGTGGTGCGTCGTTTTCATAAAAATAAAGTTTCGAAAAAAATCTACCACCGAATAAATCGGAACTCCCGCCCGAATTACCGTCAAAAGATTTCTCAGTTTTCCTACAATTTGCGTTCTAATTTATGTAAATTCGTAGACTTCCTGAATAACAAAATATATTATTTACAGAATAAGAAAATTCCTTTTCGTTGGTCGTTCAGTGTGAAAGTTTCTCCGACCAAATGAGCAGTTATACTTCAGTGTGTGAAATCACTTGCTGCCCGTTTATCACCAATAACGATTTTAAGGATCCAGATGCACCCTCTTTACATGAGCCGTGAGGCTGCTGGATGTAGAAAAGCAATCCAAACAAAAACTGCAACTAAATGGGTTTTCCCTGGTATGGGAGTAAGAGTAAATGTGCCTGTGGAGGTCAGGCCGTGTACGAAAACTGGATTTACAGAACAGACAGGAGAAAGTTTTAACACTTCCCTCTACAAAATAATGTTATACAAATTATTACAGTATACATGAATACAATTAAATCAATTTTTAGACCAATTAAGTAAGATATATTACAAAACCCGTACCATGTTTACTGCTTTCATGCTGTCTTAGGTCCTTTTTACTATTAAATCGCCTCTCACAAACATTGCAACGGTATGGTTTTTCTCCTGTATGCGTTCGCATATGAGTTTTCATATGTGAACTACAAGTAAAAAATGCACTGCAAAGAGCACAGCTGAAAGGTTTTTCGCCGATGTGGAACCTGGTATGCTCAATTAGGTTGTCCTTTGCTGCGAACTGTTTGCTGCAGAAAACACATGCAAATGGTTTTTGACTCTGATTAACATTATTTTTGTGTCTATACAAACTTCCTTTGTGTGCGAAGGTTTTATCACACAGATTACATTTGTATAGTTTTTGCCTTTGGTGAAATCCATTGATGTGCATATTTAATTGTGACTTTTTTGCAAAGCACTTGTTGCATTGAACACATTTAAACGGCTTCAACTTCTCGTGAACAGCTCTGACGTGTTGATGATGAGAACTTTTTTGGGAGAATGATCCATTGCACTGGTCACATTTGTAGGGTTTCTGTTTTTCACACACCTTTAATATGTCTAGTTCGATTAGATACCATTGCAAATGTTTTATTGCACTTATCTCATTTGTACGGCTTCTCACCTGTATGGACTCTCATATGGCGTGTGGGATCGTTCTTGGTTTTAAATACATGTTCACAAATTTGACACCTGATAACAGGCATCTTGACTCGTTGTAGTTGGCACGTAATACAGTAATTTTATTTGTTGCTGGGCGTAAAGCAATAGAATATAAATCCTAATCTGTCCATAAAAATTCGTTGTGAAATTATTTCTTGTCAAAAATGTTTTGGCAACTTTTTTTGAAGAATCCGTTTAATAAAATTTCAGAAACTTCTGACAGTGTCGTGCAAACAAACGAAACTGTACTAAGAACAATATTAAGAGTAGTTGGCTGGAGTTATGTGTTATTCTGAAAGGATTTATCCTATGTACCAAAACTGTAGGTATAGCGTAATACCATGCACAGCTTTCCTATACTAGCTTTATTTCATCCTGTATTCTTGCCAGCATTATTTGCTGGTTTGTTAAGCAAGAGCCTATCCACTTAACGGATTAAGGTACTTCTTAAATAGCTTTCCATACCGAAGTTAATAATATTTTTATTTTTAACCCTGTGCCAATAGTCCTGAAAATTTGAGTTGACGGCATAGTATGTATTTTTACATTTTTAAGCCCTCGTAAATTGTTTTGCTTTATCAAAAAATACACAGAAACAGAGCTTAGTGAGTTCAAGCTTGCATAAATACTGATACAAGAACAAACATGCTACCCAGATCGCATTAAATGGGGTAGTCAAACTTTATGCACGTACATATTTAGGGGAGTTTTGTTAATCCTTGACTTTTTTGTTTCAAAGGGTTTTGTGTTAAAAATACTGTTTGGGTTTAGATAAGCTGTACGATAGCTTGCTTGTATCGGTTTCATGTTTCTGAGTATTGCAAGTGCATGCAAGTTTTCTTGTCAGATTGGTGTATAGTATGTTCATAGTATTAATTTGTTAATTTTATCTGGTGCATACTAAATATTAAGCGGTTAACAATGTTCTAAACAAAATGATAAATGCAAGGTTGGCTAATTTTACCCATTACTTGATAAAAAATAACTAATAGTAGGCTACGTGAGAGACAGCAAATTTAGATAATAGTTTGTATTTAGCAGGCTTTTTCTTTACAAGATGCATGTAGTACAAGTCAACATCTATGGAACATTTAATAAAGTTTTTGGAACATAACAAACAGTGATCTTGAGTTTCCACAAAACGGTTACCCAGTTTTACAATAAGATTTATTTATAAATGTTTTAATTTAATTTTTAGAAATTAATCAAATTAAATCTAACTCGTATTTGACATTTTTAATCCATGACAATTTATGGTGTTTTTAGGGAAATGAAGTACATGTTTCATCTAGCGGAGCATAAATTTATTTCAAATAAATTGTAGCTATAACTTAAATAATTATTTTTATACTGCTTATGTACCTTGTCGTTACCTCCACAGCCACCGAACAACTCCCAATCCCATCAGAACCATCCCCAGCGGGACTATGAAGGAGAGCAGCTATGAATGTAGTATTTTGTTCAAGTCAATTCAGTACAAAACTGCCTTGCCGTACTATGTCTTGTGCGGTGGGGCAAAATGATTTGATTAGGGAGATCCGCTTTATAGGGTAAGATATACTCAACCAATGTAATGCTTCAAGATACTTTAATTGAATGCACAGGCACGGTTTTACAAACACCGATGGCAACGTATGCAAAATGTACTAAAATCTTTAAAAAAACATATGAACTTCCATTGATATATTTTAGTTTATGTGTGTATTACACTAGTGTGTTTTATAACCATAATTGGATTCTTGCAATAAATTCGAAAATAATACGACTAGGCTGGGTTACAACAGTATTGAGCCTTTGTAGTATAATGAAAAAATATCATATTATATGAGCAAGATAAAAGCTTTCGAAGATTTGAAAAAAGTTTTTTCAAAAAACTTTTGATTCAACGTACTTCATTCAATTCAATTCCATGTTTTTATAATGTAACTTTTTCAAATAGAATATTGTACCTACGATTCGATTTCACAATCATCCACAATCATAAACAACCACTTTAATAACGTTTCTGCTGTCAGGCGTTTCCACGACACCTGCTTTTATACTCCCGATTTTGTTTCAGTTTATTTTGTTGGCAAAAAACCAAAATACTCTGAGAACAATTGGTACAAAATTCTGAGAATTAGCTTGATGCCTCAGTTAAAATTAAAATAAATGCGTTTGAATCGTAACACAATAGCATTTTTGAAATTAGCAAGACAATATCCCGTTGTAATATGATTCTTTGACTCTAGTATAGAAGCAAAATATTATATGCGTCATTTATAAGCCAAACGTCTCTTATTTATATTAACACTATCAAATGCGCTGAAAAATAATTTTAAAATTGTTAAAAGAAAGCTTAGGATCTTGAATTTAATTCACCTTTTTATACGCACAGTTATTTTTATCAAAGTAGTACCGAAAAACCAGTTCGCTTGCATTTAAAATTGCGTAGTTTGTTATTCGCAGGCCAAGTTAGATGTATTTTGCATTAGAATGTCGAGACAAAATTAATCTTTCATTCAATTAACAACTTTCAAACTGTTTTTTGTTTTCACAATGACAACATTTTGGATACTTAACCGATCCGACCCATGACAATGGGAGAAATATATCTATGCACTCTGAATAGTCCATACAATTTCTAACAGCACTTTGCTGGCATTCAAATACTTCAAATGCTGAGTTTTTTTATAAAAGTCAGAAATTCACTTCAAAGATTTTTTATTCCACTATTTGAAGCTCCATCAATCTGGAGAAGATACAACGGAAGAGGGGGGTTGGTGGAGGGACCTTCAGGAATTAAGGGAGCACAGGATTTTGTTGGACAGCAAGAGAAAGGGAGGTGGAGGCAAAGGCTGAGAAGTTGAAGTTGAAATGCAGAGAAGTGAGGTTGGATAAGATGGCCAGGGAAATAAGTGCTCGGAGGAAGGACCTGGTTAACAGGGGCAGCACAGGATTGGAATCCTGAAGGACCGAACCAGTTGGAAGCGAAGGAGTTGGTAGAGGTGACCAAGGCTCTGGAATTGTTAATTAAAGAGAAGGATTTGGCCGCTAAGGATTATGAACTAGAAGTGCAAGATGTCTCACTTATTATCACCAAACAATTAATTAATGATATTTTACAAGACGCTTTTACTAAGGGTAGCTCGCGATATTTAAATCGACTCTACAAACTTGGCGCAAAAACATGTCATAGTCCAACATTTTTGGAATGAAACCTTAATATTATGATTTTTTGGACTATTTTCTTTATTTATGCATCTTTTTACACCACATAACGAAAACGGTTTTCAGTTAATTAACAATTTAAGTTGGCAAGTCGAAAATTTTTAGCAACGCAACTTTTTTTCAAATTATTTTCCATAAAAATGAAAGTAACAGTAGTAGCGTATTATAAACTACCACAGAATATTTCTAGATTCCTGAGGAATGTTACACATAATTTTCTTGGAATTTGAACATCTAAAACCATGTTTTTTTGAAAATTTTCCGAAAATGAAAAGTGGGTTTTGGAAACCCTGTCACTACTAGTGCGACATTTGACCTCACACAACTTCGCGAACTATGAACAAAATGCAATCAAAAGCAATGCAATGCAAGTGGTACAGAATTTAAGATTAAGAATCGGGCTATCATACTATCTGATCAGATTATCCAGGAAGTTTTTGGTTAAAAATATACGCGCTTCGAAAAGTCAATTTAAATATCGCGAGCTACCCTTAGTATACTATTGATAATAATATAATTGCCTAACTTTGGATTTTTCGGATGAGCTATGGACCAGAATTTGTTGTGAGTGTGAATCATTAAATTTATTGCGATGTACTTGACGCTACGTACCCATTATCATGATAAATTATATCTGTACAATATGAATACCCCAGCAAGTTTAAGTGCAGCATTTCCGGCGTTCAAATGTAACAAAAACGTTCATAAAAATTAAAAATCCCTTTAAAGTTTTTTAAAAATCTAGTTGCTATTCTGCCACCAAATCATAGATCCGATGTTTTTCACAATATTCTATTTTAATACGTAAGAATCTGGATTGGTAATTGCATTGCAACGTAATACATGTAGTCACATGATATATTCTGGAGGAGGTGCAGGGGCAAACGAGAAGGAGGCAGGGATTTTGGAAGGACTTTAAGGAGTGCTACCCTGAGGAGAAGCGGGAGGATGAAAAGAAGGAGGAAGTTCAGACGTGCTGCTGCAGGATGAAGGTGACAATGGGAGGAGCCCGAGTAGGGCTAAGGAGTCAGTGTGGAGGAGGACAAGTCCTGAATTAGGAGGCGACAACTGGTGGTTCAGGGAGGGAGAAGATAAGGAGTGTGGATGGTTTGTTGAGTGGAGGGGAAGAGATTGGAATTTCTGGGAGCGCGAGTACAGTTATGGAAATGTTAACTTTGCTTAACTGCTTATTTTTCTCCATTCTAAAATTGCATGGGCCAGCGGATGCGTACAGCAATGCTTTTGGAGCAAGGCCTTTCCAGTACATTTGGCAGTTTTTGCCTGTCCTAGAAACTGAAAGTAAAGCACGGTTTGCTAGATAGGTGGATTTTTTGTTGCACTGAAAAGCTGCAAAGTTTGTGATGATTCAGTGCTGCTTAGCTTGTTATTGGATGTGGTGGTAATATATGGCCAAGTTAGATTTGCATTTGCACATTAATGTGTACCTCCTTAACTAGGTTACACTTCCTTCAAAACTGCAGGTGAACAATTTCATAGATTTCTGTGTCTTTGTTTTTAAAGAATATACTAAATTAAATCCAAATGTTTTGCATTATGTACACAAACATAAACTACAGATTAATTTTACGCTATTGTATCAATCCAGTTATCAGGGTAATGCTCAAAGTTGAAAAAGCATATTTGACTTTGCATATTATATAATTTAACTTATTACGAAAACATACGCCTTCAAATTTTAAACCCAAAACCGCTTAAAAAAAATAACCAAGCCATTGTTAAATCACCCTCCACACCTTTCTCCTTCTCTCTTACTCCATTCAAAATTCTTCTAAAAATATCACCTCAAATTCCATTTAAATACAAACCACAAACATTCACTTTTAAAGAACAAAAGGATATTCTTTCTTGAGAAAAAATCCAGTTGAACATTGCGATGTTTCCGACACGCTTGGTGTATTGGTGTCTTGTGGAAGTAAAGGCATCTTTTAATTTGAGAGATTGCCTGGTGGTATGGTTGTTATCATCAAATTAATTTAAACACATTATAAAATGAGGCATGAGAATTAACTTGATTGCAGAGTTTCAAATTTTCAATCCCTGACTTCAAAATTTAATAAATCTATTTATAACTGCTAAAAGCGGCCAGGGCAAAAGTTTTATTCGAACGGAATCAAAGTGTGGAGGAGGATTTGTGGAGTTGAGGGGAAGAGGTCGGAACTAGTGGGAACACAGTCCATTAAATTCAGTTCATTGGAATCAGTCCAATTTCATTAGAAGGTAGAATTGGAGGGACTAATGGGGTACCTGGATTACCTCTGGTGTCCACTGTTTCTTAGGAAGATGTTTCAACTGGTGACCGTTTTGAAAGGAGGGGACTGAGCCATTTGGAATCACTATGACTCAGAGTCTCTGAGTGAGGAAATCGCAAGAGATTGATTGCATTTTCTACAACGGCTTATTTTGGAAGGACCAGCCAAAAGGTAAAATGTTAATTTTGGAGGAGGTTTGGTGGAGGTGAGCACACTGCTTTAACAATGGCTAGTAAGAATGGTAGTAAACTCAATGAGAATTTTTCATTGAGAAAGTAGATATTTAATAGAATGAAGGTTTTCTACTAGGTCTGCAGTAATAAATCAATTAGCAGTGAGGAAGACAGGGTAATTCGTAATAATTAAATGGAGGTTGTGATTTGTAGGTTCCCTAAGAATTGCTTGAAATAATAGCATATTTACCCGGAAATAGGAAAAGTTATTGGTTGGGCTACCGGTGGATTATCAACTCAAGTGACTAAAAATTGTTAAGTGCAAAGTTCAGCATTTTAGACATAAATAGGTGTATTCCTTAATGGCCACTTGGCCCAATTTGGCATTTTATTTGAAACGTAAAAAATAACCTGCTAAATATTTTTTAAAATTCATTTCTTCACAAGTTATCCGAGATTGACACAATTTATTACGGCAGCAGAGCGGGTAGAAGTATATGCTACCTGAAACACCCAGCGTAACAAAAAATGTTAAAACATGAAATTTTTAACAGATACGCGGAATCACTGACAAGATAATCCACTGAACCGTCCGTCAGTTAAATAGGACTGGAATCAAAAAGACTCTTTGCTTTGCTTTAAGAGGTCATTGTTTGTGATTAACCAGGTAGAAACTGGTACCAACCGGCAACCGAGGTGTCAAAAGGAACATTGTCGAAGACAAAAAAGCAAATGTACTGAGCTTTTGTGAGCTTTCATAATTTGGGCCCATAATTAGTGTTGGACTTAATAAAGTGTTTGTTCACCTGAAATTAGAAGAAATTTCGATAAACAGTTTATGATAGTCTGAAAGAAAAGTTTAAACAAGTAAATATAATTTTGTTGAATTTTCTCTATGCGCGTTGGTAAGACTAATTATGAGATAACTTAAATTGTGACAAATTAAAATAGTTACCGTTTATACTCGGGGGTCCGCTTTGATAATTTTTGTGAAAGCCTCGATTCGGAAGGACCGCCAATCAAAATTCACTCTATGGCTGGCTGCCACTACAGCCTGCCTAAACGTGCATAGCTGGTATTGTTGTGTAACGGTCATTCCGAATCGAGGCTTTTACAAAAGTTTTCAGGTTGGATGGGGGTGTACTAGAAGTTTGTTTACTGTACGTATGCAAACAAGCTACTCAACCCAACCTGTAATCTATATAGTGGAAATACCCCAGTAACTGCTAGTATAGCAATTTCGGCGTTTCAATGCATCAAAAGTTTCTTGAAATTTAAAAACTTCGATTCAAAATTTTATGAAGCATTCTCTACTCTACCATAAAATTTTACATCTTAGTTTGGTCGTTGTACACAAATATTTATTTTATAAGGTAATATTTTATTTTCTACACTAAAGTATTTCAATTTTGTAATTGCATTGCAGCGTAACAGATGCATTAAAATTGTAGTGGCTGTTATGTAAGTAGTTAATACGTATACTTCTTAAGATCTTATCAAATACATGATGATAAGGCCTTTTAGAGATAAAAGGAACAGTGAGTGGAGCATGTTGCAATAAGCAACAAAAAGTAATTGGAAATTTTAAATACAGAAATGTGAGACAAGGGAAATTTAGTTTCATGAAGCAACTGAATGATAGAAAACAAAAGATTAGAATCTGAACCAGTTGGAGACGGAGGATTTTGAGGTGACGTCGGTGGAATTCCAGTAGAAGGAGAAGTCATTGGTGGAGAAACTAAAGAGGATAAAATAGGCATTAGAGCTCAATAAAATTTGCATCATTTTGTTGATTTGGTCATTTGGCAAAACGATACGATTCGTATCATACGAAAGTCTCAATATGTATTGTAATGAAGATTATGTTCGGATTAATCAAATTTAATCCATTCTATATTCCTGATCAAATCATCCTAAAATAATGTTTTCTAAAAACTTGACTGGAGTTTTGAATTGCAAGTTTTAAAATTCCGATTGGGGTGATTGAAAAGCAAATTTTCATCTTATAACAGTCCTGCTAGTCCTGATGATCCTAGGTTTCACTTATTGTCCATGACTACATATTGCAGACAGTGTGACCATCAACCTGTCATTTTAGCTGGACATTTTACTAAATAAGCATAAAGTTGATTGCTTACATTTAAAAGACGTGTGCAAATAAACTTGAATACTGTAACTGTCGTGAAAAATTGGAAATAGTGTTCGCTTTATTTATCGTATTTTTAATCAACTTAGGCCGCAATGTCAACCATTCTATCTTACGCAAAACTATTGTAAATACACAGACTAAAATTGCAAATGACCAGAGTAAGGGCAACCGACAACTTGTAAAAAACACTGAAATGGAACAAAAGTCAAGATTAGGGCTAGCCAGATGAAAATCTTCAAAACTAAAGCAGCCACTGCTAGCTAGCGAACCACGGGCGTGTCGTCATATGATGTCTGGAAATCAGTGAATAAGTCCCAAATTGTCATCTTGAAAATTTCCTAGTGAATCTGTCTATCAGAAAATCCGCTTAAGAATTAACTTTGTAAAAATTGGAATGCAAATATTACATAAAAATTAAGGAGGAGTTTTTTTGTGTAAAATGCAATTTTTAATTGTTTTTAAAACTTATGTGCTTACTAAATATGCTTGCTTTTGTGTGTAATAAATTTTATTAATGAAAGCCGTTGAGAAATAAATAAAAACTAAGAAGTTGCAGATTCACAACACAAAGAATATGCGAAAGTATTGAGTTTGTCCCATTAATTTAAATTCAAAATGTGCGTTTATACAACTAGCGTTTTACAATATTGTTTTTATAGGGTAGCGTGTTTGCTAACTTCGAATTAGTGAAAATTAAATACTTAGGCGAACTGTACAAAACCTTCAAATAATTGAACTTTTTGCAAGGTCATATTTAGGCTGCGCTTATAAATATGGAAAGAAAACAAGGTTTTCGCTGAGTTATGTATTTAATCCTTTCAGAATACGTATAGTACAACTGCCTAATCACCCAATATTCTTCCTCTCCACCAAATAGTACCCCGAAACCACCTCTCAAATCACCCCAAAAAACTTTTATCCAACCTCCTGCATATTTCCGCAATCCTATACACTCCCAAACCACTTTTGAAGCTGCAAATTTAGCCTCCCAACCCTGGAGACTATTTCCTAACGTCGAATCTAGACTGTCCGTTTTTGTCAGAGTCGTTATTGCTCTTGCTATTTCGGTTCGCGAAACAGAATTAAAATTTAAGGAACAAAAACATGCGTGATTGTTCACTGAGTTAACCAAAAAATCTGCAAAAATGTTCATTGGAGGCACAAAGAAATGCACATTTTCTTACCATTGGACCAGGACCAAACTGGTACCTGCACCGGACGATTTATCCGGGAGGAAATGAGCAATGCAATGGCCAAGAATTGTACTGAGTAGGCAGGTTCCAATGGGGTTCCCCCTTCGGAGTTGATGACTTTGAATTATGGCTGGAGCATATTCTTTACGGAAGGTTGGCTAATTGGAATGTGATCAGGAATGTGGTGAAGTTGACCAAGGAAAGTGATCCAGGAAACATTCAGGATAATATGGAAGTAAGATAAAAGGGAAGGAGATGATTTGTGACTTGGGAACGTGAAAGAATCCGCTATGGCGGAACAAATGCTATGGTTAGGTAACAAAACTAATTTGAGGACGTGTGAGACGATGAAAGAAAAGTGTGGGGACTGAAAATGATAATGTAGAAGGAAATATTTTAAAGAAACAGAAATTGGATGAGATTTTTGAGGTGACGGGGGAATGTGGGAAAGTGGAAGAGATTAAAGGTGCGGAGGGTAGTGAATGGAGGGCAATGTGAGGTTAAGGAGGAAACTGGAGGTGTGAGAGAAGGAAAAAGTGATTAGTGGGCACGATGTATTGCGTTAGGATAATTGGAAGAAATTTAATGAAACCCTCAAATTTGTTGGCATTTTTTTACTAATTGTACTAAATTATTTTCCGTAAATTTATAAATAAAATCTTTGTGTAAACTGGGTAATCGTTTTGTGGAAAATTAAACTTACATTAGTATTTACTGTTTTCGATACGTGGAAAATTTAATGTTTCAAACAAATTACTGGGGAAGATATTAATCTGATTAAGACTTCAGCCAGCTAAACAAACACTATTATCGATACGGCGTTATAGATGAGCTAATATTCCAAATTCTTTTTCCGGCATTTTTTTCTGAAATAAACTATACTGCCATTCATTTGTCATTCAATAATTCACGTAGCATTTTATTCTTCATGACGTTTTTCAAAGATACTCTGTCTATGCTGGCCCCCAAGGAATTGTTCTTCTGAAGTTCAGTAACTGAATTGGGAGGGTAATGGGAATTTCTAAAGATCATGACTTATATTACGGATTATGAGTAATATTACATACAAAGAAATATGGATTTAACAAATCGCATGTAATACATTGATTGTGTACACAAAAACCGACTTATTCGGTACATGTACGTATGTATACATTTTGCATTTGTTGCTGTTATGTTTGTTTCACGCGATTTATAAAACAGAAGATTTCCAAATATATAACTTATGATTTTAAAAAAATATTTTTTGTAGTTGTTCTTAACAAAATATTTGTTTTTTTAGAACAATTGTTAAAACAACGTACAACGTAAAGTAGTAAAAAGCAGACAAAATATATTACTAACTTGAGTGTGAACTCTCCTTTTCCACTGAAAATTTAAAGAATTGTTAACTGAATTTGCTTATTTCATCATGTTCCAGTTATAACGTGTTTCTTTTTGTTGCCTTTGTTCACCATTTTCCAGCAAACAATTTCAAATTTCAGGCACTCACGGGGAACGTGGGGCTTACTGGAAAAGGCATTGAGCTATTTTTCTCAAACTTCTAAATCTCACTACAACTCCAAAAGCTGTTTTCATGTAGCTAACTGAAGATTGTGTACTCTGTGAAATGCATTGAACAGTTTGCACACCTTTAGGTTTTAGATGTGCGTTGGTTGTCGCATTATCTTATACAGGTCTTGAGGCGTGTCGTTCTTTTTGAGTGCGTTTGCTGTTGTATTAAAGAGGAAATGCATATGAAATGTGCATCAGTGTTTTAATGTTGTTTTGCTTTTATATTGAAAGTATTAAAAGGATATTGTTTTAATAATACGATAATAATAATAAAAACGGGGTTTTAAGTGGCAAAAACTTTATTGAAACGCCAAGCTTTCAATGACGATCTGTCATCTTCATCAGGGCAAAAAAGTTAACAATAAACAGATTCCGAGATGGATAAGCAGTAGTAATTATGAAGAATAAAAATTATGCATTATAAATTCCATCGGTTCTCCAGGTATCTATGGGCGTTTTTTAGTTTTCTTGCGATGCTCGAAAAATATTGTTTAGTTACTACAAACTTAGTTCAGGTGATTTTTTAATCAAAATATGGGTTTCGTTGGCAAGTCCTAATAAATAGAATGTTCAAAACCACTTCATATACTCTTCTTGATGCTGATGAATGAATAAATGGCATTTTGACTAATTGCAACTGTCGCTAAGCTGGAGTCACAGTTTTAGCCGATTGCTTGGTCAGAAGGGAACTGGAGGGGGGCTATCAATGAACAGGAACCAGCAATGCCGAGCAACAGAAAAGTGAGGCTAGCACGGGCACTAGACCAGGCACAAATGGACGCTGGATTCAGAGACAGGGACGGTGTGGGACAAATAATAAAAATTTGAAGGTCGCAGAGCAATACTCTGGAGGTGTGTTATGGAGGTTGGAGGAGGAGAAAAGAAGAAAAAGGCAGATTTTGGAGGGATTGTTTTGAAGTGCTACCCCAAAGAGAAGTGGACGGAGGGAAAGAGGAAAATTGCGAAATGCTGCTGATGCCTGACAAGGGCTAACGTCCCGACCCAGAGGGTGGAGGAAGAGGACTCTAGAATTAGGAGGAGACAGTATGAGCCTTTTCAGGGAGGGGATTGAAGGAAGTTAATGAGTAGTCTGGAGGATTTTTTGATTGCAGAAAAACTAAGGAAGGAGGTAGGAATTAGTGGGAGCACAAGTACAGTTTTATTGGAATAGGGGAAAGGAGGAGGAATTGGTGAATTGCAAGATTTGCTGTGGTAGTATGTCCCCCTGGGGGAACGAGGCTTCCTGTGGTGCTGGCTCCTCTGCAGAGGGTGAGCTACTCTGATAATAATAATAGTTCTGGAAGGATTGTAATTAGTCATATCAGCAATAACTATAGCATTTTGTTAAATCAACATGACTTTCTTCTCAACTGCCTAATTTTAATCACCCACTTTTCCGTTTTCCCCTGAGTAAGAACGCGTGATGGGGGACGCAAAAATTAAACCTACTTGGAATTTGAACGTTTTTGCTTTATTTGAATACACATACGTCAAGCATATTCCACACCAAGTTTCAGTGTCTCAAGTTGCCCCATGACAAAATTACAAGGGTTCGAAGTTTGAGCATCGAAGAACGATTTGTTGAACCGGTAATCCGTGAGCATGGAGAGTTGGTGGCTGAAACCTTTTTGGTAAATTAGTCATGGTATTAGGTTCAATTCGGGACAATATTACCTTGTGACCACGTATCTGTAATTTTTTAGAAAATGATTTGTCAAAAAATCGGAAAATTTCACAATTTTTTAAAATTTATGCTGCTATAACTTACCATATGTTGGATTTTGGAAACTTCTAGAAGGTTGACCACCTACAATATTTTTTGTTTTTTCTACTACAGAAAACCGCTTTCAAAAATATGAAGTAGTTATTAAGTTATGCATAAAACTGTAAGTCAACACATTTTCTTTGACCGACTTTCATATATTCAGAATAAAGTGACAACTTCTCTAGAAGTTTTGGGGCAATGATTAATAACACGTTAAAAAGCTCTAAAAATGGTGAATGTTAGAATTCTACGTTTTTATTACAGGTGAATGTTAGCAGCATTTTACGCAAATTTAATCTCATAAAGCAAAACTTGAATAAATTCAAAATTTGGAAAATTGATCGAAATTGCTTCATTCTGTCATTTGCCACTTGTCACCAAGACGTCCAATTCAATTGGTCAAGGTGTCAAAATGTTTCTAATGAACTGGCCAAAAATGGGTTTTTTCATTTTTGCAAATTTCGATTTCCAAGAAAAGTTATGTGAAAGTCGGTCAAAGAAAATGTAGTAGAAAAAACGAAAAATATTGTAGGTGGTCAACCTTCTAGAAGTTTCCAAAATCCAACATATGGTAAGTTATAGCAGCATAAATTTTAAAAAATTGTGAAATTTTCCGATTTTTTGACAAATCATTTTCTAAAAAATTACAGATACGTGGTCACAAGGTAATATTGTCCCGAATTAAACCTAATACCATGACTAATTTACCAAAAAGGTTTCAGCCACCAACTCTCCATGCTCACGGATTACCGGTTCAACAAATCGTTCTTCGATGCTCAAACTTCGAACCCTTGTAATTTTGTCATGGGGCAACTTGAGACACTGAAACTTGGTGTGGAATATGCTTGACGTATGTGTATTCAAATAAAGCAAAAACGTTCAAATTCCAAGTAGGTTTATTTTTTGCGTCCCCCATCACGCGTTCTTACTCCCTGCGAAAATTTTCTGGTGTTCCTCCTAATTTTTTGGTGCACAGTAAATCCTCAATTAACGATGTTTTGTGTGGATTCAGAAACGCTTGATTTTTTAAGAACGCAGAGAGAGCTTTTTTTTATTAGATAGATGATTCGGTTGTTCTATTCGTTGTACCATTTATTTTGACCAGGTCAATTTAATCCTAAATTGTTTACATATGCAACGCAGAATATAATTACTTTTGTATTAAATATCATCTATAATAGATGATCTATTTCGGAAGTTTGGTAATAGATTATTCATTAAATTAATAAATGATGTATGTAAAAGCAACAGCGATTTTGTAAAATTTATTTAAAACATTTGAATTCTGACAGTCCATGTCAAGGTACAACGTGGAGATGGAGTACTTTGTATGGTGGAGTGCAAAAATGTTGGCCACTTTGCTAATAAATCGTTACTATATATATTATAAACTGAGTTTAGTTGTTTTTAGGAGAATGTTATATAAGGTTTAATTTGAAATCAGATCTAACCCTTGTTCCTGAAAGCCACTCTTAGTTGAAAGTCCTGAACCTCTTCTACTTGGTATTAAGTACAATCCAATGAAGTCTTAATTTTCCTAAAGCCTAAATGCAGCTTCTACAAAAAACAATGAAATCAGTAAATGCACTGATATCCACATTTAGGCATTTTTGCGATGATTCAAAAACGCTAGGTTTTTTGGTGGCCCGGAGGGAGCTATTTAGATAATAAATTTCGATAGCCTTTGAAGCAACTTTATTACAAATTACTAATTGAACGAAACAGGGAAAGAATTACAGTTAACCTGAGTGTGGACTCCGCCTTGGCATTACAATTGAATTGAATCGAATCTATTTTTCAATTGGTTTGTTCTCAATTTGCTGCAGAACTAGCATTATTAGTTAGTACTGTACTGTACTAGTTAGTATTATTTACATTTAGCATGAAATGGTCAAAGAATTGACCTAAGTATGAACTCTCCCTTGGCATATAAAATTGAATTATATCTAATCTGCGACAGTAGTGTAATAACATATTTTATTTGCTTTAAGATGCCTAGTATTTGCAAGTTGAAATTGATGGCACAAAAATGTTAAATAATTTTAATCTTGATTGAGTCTTCAAAAGTTAGAATTGCTCAAGTGGAAAAGGAGAGATGCATTTTATTATGTAAATTACTTACAAGTTCACCTCTTAATTGTTACTTAATTGTTAGTTCACCTCTTCCAAACCAAGCAGACTGGGAATGCAAATTGTCATCTGGAAATATCTATGATTTAACAAATTCACCAAAAACATCTTATTCCAAAAACTGGAATGCAACTTTTACATATATATATGGGCCATGACGTTTTTATGTTCAAATTTGTGCAATTTTAAATTGTTTTAAAAACCTGTTTTCAAGTTCTTGGTAAAACCTAACAAGAAACTTGTATGTTTTTATTTAACTAACGTTAGATGCACTAAGCTTCGTAGTTTATTGAAAAAAATACCCAGGCTTTTGTGACCTATCAGTTTGTATAAATTTACGGTAATGTACAGTCAAATTTATTATCAGTTTTCCGGGGTTTTTAAGGTACGACTTTTAAAGTGTTCCTCAATTCATATCAATATATTTTTTCTGAAAGCAATAGTTCCAGTAATATTCACTAACGAATGGGCTTTCAGATGAGCTATCATTTGCCATTGATTTTACTAATTAGTAAAAATTACATTCGTACCGACTTTTTTACGTTTTTCGGGAATCTCGTCTCGAATGAAATTTTGGTGTCACCATTGTGGCCAAATGTTTTTGCTGCTCTTATTTAATGTAAATGTACTACAGTTCCATGTGTCCTAGGAATAATAAATAAAAGCTCATTTTCTAAGCTTTCAGAAACAGGGTACCAATCCTTCCTGTAGATGATTGGTGGTAAAATAATAACCTGAGTTTCTAGTACGTCGATTTTGGAAGCTAAAATTTTGTAAGAGGTTATCCATATGTACTTAGAAGCAGTAGAGGTAAACTTTATATCACATTTTGTAGAGAAATGAATTCTCAGCATAATATGTGAATTCATTTAATCATACCAGTTTTCTGGAACGTTTGGCTTGCGATTAGGCATAAAAAGTCTTGTACCCGGAAATTTGATAGGTGGCGCCACCTAACGTCGAATTCTCGTTAGAGCAAAAAAATAAAGAGATCTGACCGAGATAATTTTTTCTATAATTCTACAAGGTCTAATGCATCATTGATATATCACGTTTCTGTTTTAAATGATAAGTGTGATATTTTAAAATTCAAACAATATTTGTCGCTTTACTTATTATACATCCTTTAATGGTACTCAACCACAGGAGGACGTAGGAAACTCATATGATAATGTAACTGATAAATCAATTACATTACAAGCTCTGCCAATTCAATAGACCGGTATTACCCGAAGTCCCAATTAACAAGAATACTATAACAAATTAACGGTGCCCCAATTTATTTAACACAACATAAAACCGAAATATTGTTTGCACGTAATCTGCAACATAGTGTTGCCTAAAAATATACGATAGTCAGAGGATAGAAGAAGATCCTTTCGAAGAGATTCCTAAACCTGAATTGAATGACGGGAAGTGGGGAACATGGCATTATAAAATGCCTTCTCAAAAGAACTACATCTAAATAATGGACAAAGTATATTTTAGTGTGGAGGGGATACGGGAAGAGATGACGCCGCGGGCAAGACGGTTTCCCTTTTGTCCTTGAGTGGCTGCTTGACGAAGTAGATTTAACACGACCAATGAATGAGAAGAATGTGGACTCGAGAATGGGCATGACACAGGACAGTGGATATTAACTTAGTATTCGTCCACAATATGTCCGTCTCGACTAATGAGTCAGAGTCAGAGCAGAGACGCTTGATTTTTTTCGTGGGTGGAGGTAATTTATTCTAACGCAGATACTTTTTTTCTTTTCCGAATAACTTCAAAAACTATTTAACCCCACCACTCTACCTTTTTAACCTCCCAGCCTTTGCATCCAACTTCTTTTTTTGTCTAACAGTCTCCGCTGTTTCCTAAATTTATCAAGTGCTCCTCCATTATTCCTCCATTTCTGATGCATCCCATTCAGACTGATAGAAAAATTGATAGAATTTCAAATAGTGGAATAAAAAAGCTTCGAAAGGAAATTTTCCGGCTTCTATAAAATAGCGGCATTTGAGCGCCAGAAAAGCTTACCGTGTATTTGATGGACTATTTAGTGGGCATAGATAAATTTTATCCACAGGAATAATTGAGCATGAGCTTTATAATTACTCAAAAAATCTCAATGTGAAGGTAATACATAAACCTTGTTTCCTAGAAAACATAAACCTTGCTCACAAAAATAAAGTTACGCATTTGAATTGGTGGATATACTCATGTAGTTAAAATCTACTTAATGGGATAATTTGATATGCAGAATCTGTCATCTGTCTGAGATTTTAATCAGTATACTGAATAAAAATTAACTACTTTAGTGGTAATTGTTTAATTGCGCAACCAAGGTAGCCAAAATGTTCTTTAAAAGTCCCACTTAAAGTTTGAAGGCGGAACTTGGAACATTGTGTAGACATATGTACTACAACTGCCTTTCTCTGTATCCTGGACTATTTCTGGGAAGTTGGATAGAGAAGATGAGGAGATGAGACAAAGTCGCAGGCTCTGAAAGACAAATACTAGGAACAACTAGAGCGGGTCAACTCAAACATGGCGGAGATGGAGAAGTGGTTCCGAAAAATATTGCACGACCTTTAGAAGAAGTTTAATCTTAAGAAGCAAAATTTTAGGGAATTTCGGGAATGTCAGAATCGACTTATTTACTTTATGGTATTAAGTTCGATTTGGTTTGTCATAAGAATGAAGAATTTTTTAGAAATAGTACATATTCTACTACAAAACATATTCACTTGCTCTTCGCATTGCTCAATTCTAAGGAAATGCGCGTAACTGCACAAGGTCACAGAGTCTTTTGAAACAATGACATCATTGTCTTTTAAGTTAAGAAAGGGATCGAAAGCTTGAGTTTGAATAAAATATCAGCCTCTTTAACCAAAAATTCATTATGAATATCATTGTCTTTATTGTCAGAAAGATTTCCACATATGTGGTTATTACATCATCAACACCAGTCATTGAATTAATTTACAAATTGAAATTTTCATGAATAACTAGTATGGGTAATAGAAATTCCAAAATTGGCACATTGCCAGTGCTTGACGACAGTCATACTTCGCAACTATAAAAGTGAGACATTTCTCGTTGTAACTCTCTTCATTTTGAATTAGTTACACTATGAATATAAACAGCTGAGACATGCTGTTGTGATAAAATGTGAAAGTATAGAAATGAGTATGAAGGCCAATGCAGTGTATGTGAATGCCGTTGACTTATCATTCTTGATCTTTGTGCTTTTGAAAATAAATATATGCTGCAGTTTTGTATGTTAATGTTGAACAAAATTCGCAAGTCAAAAATGTCAATGTCAAACCTGCCTTATTAATTATTTAGTGATAATATTTTGAGGGAAAAACAGTTGCAAAATGCTAAGGATGAATGTACCAAGAGGTGGTTCCCGAGAAGTGGTAAGAAGTCCAAGTGCGAATGAAGAGACAGCAGGTCCTAATGGTCGGGATCCGAGAGAGATAGTATAGTGTGGAGGACTTGTAAAATACTGGGCAAGAAGTGGGAATTGGTGGGGGTCGGGAAATAGGAAAATTTATTGATGGGGTAGCGGTGGACTCTGTTATGAAATTTTACACATTAAACAAAAAATCATGTTTCTCATAATGACATGATGTCATCGACATCCGTCGGAAGCACGTAAATGTAACTTTTGTGATTTTAGCACAACATGTAGCAGATACAATTTTTCAACTTGTCTCACATTTTTAGTTCTACTGTAAACCCCAACAAAAAATGGGTGAGAAATTCTGGTCATCGGAAAATTTATAAAAAAACACTATTTAATTGCATGAATTAAGCAGTAATTATTTGCATA
Source organism: Entomobrya proxima (assembly GCA_029691765.1). NCBI lineage: Eukaryota > Metazoa > Arthropoda > Collembola > Entomobryomorpha > Entomobryidae > Entomobrya > Entomobrya proxima. The sequence goes on from CM056171.1 coordinate 45,240,291, forward strand.
CTTATTTTTCTAACTTTCCAAGTGAATTAGTTAAATAGATTTTTTGAAACATTTTACCTGGCCCTTAAACAATGTGTTTTGCGATGCTTCAGCGACATTTCATGTCTTGAGAGATGCAGAATAGCTATAATTTTTAACAGATAGTTTTGTGGCGACAAAGTCTATATTTAATACGGTCTAAATGTTAAGTAAATGTGGAAAATGATTAGCAGAAGTCCTCAAGGAAAATAAACTATACTTGTCAGGAATAAGTCCAGCCAAAAAGAATGCACCACGTAGGTCATATATACAGTAAGAATTAATAACGATGAACAAACTGGTAGCTGTAAAAAAGAAATCATAAAGAGTGTTGGTCTTTGATGTCCCTGGGTTGAAATTCGGCACGTACTGTTTTGAAACATAATAAGAATATATAACTATCCAGATTTGTTGATTTGAAAACTTTGTGTACTTACATTCAGATATTTCAAAACTTAATCACTCCATTCATTACAAGACAAACATCCTCAGAATGCCTTTAACGAAAGTAGATTGAATAAAACCAACATTGAAAGCAGCCAAAAAAAGAATTAGGTTGAATCGGTGAATATTTTGTTTGCTAACACGAAAATTTATGGTCATTCCTAAGGACACAAAGGCCCAAATGCAAACAAATTAATAGATATATGGACATTATTGAATTATTTAAGGATCCTAAGATTTTTGGGTAACCGGCTATTAGCTCCCGAACCAACTAGCTCCCGGTGGTCAGTTAGCTCCCCGACCCACTTGCTCCCACACACATTAGCTCCCCGTGCCATTTGCTCCCAGGTAAGTTTGCTCCCATAACAACTAGCTCCCGGACCACTTGGCTCCCGGTGTGTCGGTCTGGTTGTTCAGAATTGTTTGTTTCAAATTTTATCTTTTATCCCAAAGACTTTGCACTGTTTAGTAAATTGTTGGGAGCAAACTTGTTTGGGAGCTAAAGTCCTAAGGGGGCAAAGAGTTTGGGAGCAAATGGAACAGGGAGCAAGTTGGCATGGGAGCCAAATGGTCCGGGAGCTAGTTGATATGGGAGCAAACTTACCTGGGAGCAAATGGCACGGGGAGCTAAAGTGTCTGGGAGCAAGTGGGTCGGGGAGTTAACTGACCACCGGGAGCTAGTTGGTTCGGGAGCTAATAGCCTAGACCCAGATTTTTGAACCTTTTGGGTTTTTAATCAAATATTAAAATATAGGAACCAATTTGTCCACATATTTGGCACAACTGTTTATTAAGCATTGTATATTATTTTTTTAAACGAAGGGCTGGAAACAAATATTTATCTAATACTTCACATAAAAATTTTTGAAACCTTGACTTTCTAGAACGACGTACATGTATGTTGTTTTGAGAAGGTTTAGGGAACTAACTAAATATATTTTACAGCTGTTTCCACAATAGCTTTGCTGAAACAGAGGTTTGACATCACTACCACGAACAACGGATAAATATTTGAAATAAATATGAATACTTCTTAAGGTAGTGAATACTTCTTCTTGCAAAATATACTAGAAAAGAAGAACACTACAGGCAATCAGAAAATAAAACTTTAAATTAAATGCGGTATTTTTAATTTTAAAAGAGTGTTACATCATTCGCTTGCATTTCATTTTATCACCATTTTGATTTTGCATTTTAGCAGAAACTTCAAGATTGATTTGGTGGGTTATTATGCCAAAGAAGCGTCATAAGTGACTTTTTGGGTGAGTAAAAATGTCTAAAAGCAACTCTCCGGCATTCCAAACCCCAAGGTAAACAAGGTGCCAGTATTCTCAGGCTTGTCATCACCGGTGGATTAGCCAGGTCCAGTTGAATTATTATCAATGAATAAGCGGCAAACCATGGGAATTGCTTATGTTCAAATGCTTCAGGGATCCTCGACTGCGCTTCAAAGCACAGAGGTTGGGAGTTTCTGATGGCCACTGTGCCACCGGAAATCGGAACTCGGAGAACCCTTATAATTCACCATTTGCTGCACAAGGTGAGTCAACAAAGCTAATCTTAGCAAACAATGAAAATACCCCTTTGGGGATAAAACGTTCATGCAAAATAAAATGAGGAACTCTTAATTCAGTTGATAATTTATCAGAGTTTAATATTCCACGTAGATAATCCAATACAACTGCGATTATGCATTAGAGCTGACAAAAACAACTGATCACACAGTTTAACCCTTACGTGTATCACCTTGACGCCGTAAAGTTGACACACTTGTTAGTAATAGATTTCAATGTTGGTAGATCATTGAAGAGGAAGCTTAGTTCAGTAGTGTAGCGTAACTAATGACATTGATAAAGCTTACTGTAAAAGTATATTTGACTCAAATTCGCATTCATTTTCCAGTATCTATTTGCTGTCAGAGGTTCTAGTAAGTAATATTCAAGTAATTTACAATTATTATCTTTTTAAGCAAAATAATCAATGAGTTCAATTTTGCATACGTACATAGCATTGCATTAGGTTAGAGAACCATTTTACCTGAGACATGGCTACAGAAGCTTTCAAGTTACCAACGCAAATGTAATGTGCATTCTGGGAGAATATTTTGTATTTCTTCATTTTGCTGACACTGTTTGTCCAATATTTGGTTATGTTATGTTAATTAAGTATTGGGGTGCTGTGCGAGAAGTGGCATAAATCTTTTGTTGTGAATTGTTCGTTTAATATTGGTTTTATGGATGATTGTTACTAAGTTGGGAAATTATTTGTGTGTAAAAGCCAAAGAAGAAATTAGTTGTTGAAAACACATTTGTAGTACGAAAATATATGAGAATTAATTTATAAAACAATGCTACGCCGCCTGATTCAATGAAGGAACTTTGCGTTTTCCAGTAGTAGTGACTAGGTGAACTTTACTCAATTTATTTTGAGTTGAGTGAATTCTTTAAAATAGATTTTGTTTTTGTAATACTTGGAAAAAAACTTTTTCAACCAAGGGTCTAAGGGAGCTTCTGGGTGTAGGATATAAACCCAGAACTTCTGGGCCAGAAGAACACATTTCGGAATCTGGATTATGATAGCCTGTAGCACAAAAATGGTTATTCGTACGTTGAAAGAGCTGAGGAATTGAAACAGTTGAGGGTATCCTCAAGCACTTGGAACGGAAGTTGTTTACGTTTTACCGGAAGATCCGGTTATCATTTTACTATGCATTTTTCGTAGTAAATTAAATTAAAAGTACAATTTAAGCCTTAAATGTGCAGGTCCGGTAAGTAATAATGTACAAAAAACCCGTAGTATGTAATAACTAAACTACAGGACAACAAAATTCTTGCAATTTTAAATCATTTTGGAATGAGCCGGCACAATTTTATCTTATGATGGAAGTGGAGTAATATTTTTATGAGTCATTAATTAGAGTACTTACCTAATCCGAGAACAGGCTGCGGTTCTGTATTTTCCGGGGCAAAGCTTATGGTGTACAGTGATTCCAGCCACAGTGTGTATTCAGGTTTGGCCCAGTGCAGCAATTGTAGCAGTCAGTGGAGTGGATAGTTGTAACGCCAACCTGCACCGGAAGTAGAGGAAAAAGAAACCCACGCAATTAAACTTGAATCATATTTTTAACCGCCGCTGGAAAAAACTCGGTATCCTGGTATCTAGGATACCGGGGAATTTTGAGCCGAAGGAACAGAGAAGGAAGAGGAAAGGGAAGGAAGAGGAAAGGGAAGGAAGAGGAAAGGGAACGACAGGAAAGACAAGGGAGGGGAATGAGAAGAAAGAGAAGGAAACAACAGGAGGACGGAAATGGAAAGAATGTGGAACGAAATATTCCAAAATCTTCGGAAATCTCACGAGCTCTCCCGATTTTATAAAAGACATTTGACTAGCAAAATTATTAATTCTTCGAATTAAAACTAGCATTAAAATTCTCTCGCTTTTAAACAAAACGTTATAATTGGTGGAAAATTTGTCGTAATTCCGTATAAAGTTAGTTTTAAACAAAACTTTTCCAGTGCATAATATATAAAATTTCCCCATCATTGACCAAAATTTTCCCGAGATTGGCAACTTTTCTTACAGAAGTAGCAAAAAATTTCCCGGGAAGGTTTTCCCAAAAAGCTTGCTTCATACAAAATGTTCCCATTTTTATATATTTTTTCCACTGTCGTACAAAAATTTCCCTTGTTCATATGAAATGTTGAAAATTTTTATCTTATTTCATTATATAAAATTCATATAGTGATGGAAAAAATCGGAAACAACTCGTGATTAATCGAGATTATTCCGGTTTTTTCTAAGCGTTTTGTGCAAACTTGGAAACATTTTATTAAGAAATCGAAGAAAAAATCGAATTTTACAACTTGCTATTTTATGGCGAATCTAGCATTTGAACTTGCTACTCGTGAAAGCCAGAAACTTTATTGCACAGTGAAGTCACTGTAATTGAATTTATCGGATGTTTTCCTTTTGAAATTCCTTTTTAAAAATTTTGCTAATGAAAACAAAGTTTCATTTTTTTACTAGTTAGTATGGTCAGATTCTGTTTTAGGTGCTTAAATCCTTTATTGTGCTTTAGTTTTTTAACCTGCTTGTTTGTGTTATATTTACACTAAAATATTCACAAACACCCGGATAACATGAACAGGAACACTGGTCACGATATAGCATCATGGATACCACTAGCAATTAATTTGATATAACTTACTATTTTTGCAATTTGTGAATAGAAGATAGAAATGTTACTACTTGTTTTCCCCCTAATTTTGCTATTACTCTTGAAAAAGATCACGGAAAGGGATCGAAAGCTTGAGTTGGAATAAAATATCAGCCTCTTTAACCAAAAATTCATTATGAATAACAATCTCAGAGGTTGGAAGGATATTAAAGATGAACTTAAACGTACACATGGTAAACACTTCATGACGATAGTTAGGGAACTCACTAAACACCAACTCAAAAAGGTGATCCATCTAAACAAGATTGTTTTCTACAAACGTTGCAAAAAGATGGAAATAATTCCCAAAGGAATGCGTATCCACCTTACTAAACAAGAATCCCGAAGACCAGAACTACGAAAATCGGTACGAATCTTGGAAATGAAACGCTTGAACACTGAACTATCCTCTTCTTATGCACAAGTTAGAAAATGCGATGAAACAATACCAAAACTGGAAAACATCATAAACTCCCAAGCAGGGCACCTTCTCCCAAATATTCAACAACTTGTAAAGATTCAAACCAACAGGGAACAGACCAAAACCAGGGAACGGCTACAAAAGAAATTCCATGCTCTTTTAGGAGAACAAAAAACCAAGGAAGATGAGGAGATTACCAGACTATTAAAGAAGGTACCCAAATGCGTGGACAATAGAAGCTCTCGAGTTTTTACAAAACCAGAACTTGCCACTCTTAGTCTGGGTCTAAATTTTGCAATTCCCGAACAAAACATAAAGAATGCAGCACTTGAAACAATAATGAGCGTGGACAAAATCATTGCGGAAATCGACGATCAAGAAATACCTCCAGCCACTAAAAGCACCGTAAAAAATGAAGTATCGCATGCAATGAAAAATTTCCTCAATAAACCTAGTAAGCATCCTAAAGCACCGAAATGGCTACTGTTATCTATTAAATCTATAAAATGCGATCAATCCATTGTGGTTACAAGAGCGGACAAAGGAAATGTGACAGTTGTTCTGGATAGATCCGAATACGAAGAGAAAATATCAAACCTTCTCAATGATGGCCCCTATAACAAACTTTCGCAGAATCCCATTCCAACTTATAAAAAGCGACTAAAACAAAAGTGCTTGGATCTTCTTCATTCCAAAAAAATTACCAAACTTACATACGATTCAATTAAACCGGAATCAGAAAAGTGCCCAATCCTGTATGGCCTCCCTAAAATCCATAAAGAAGGAGTACCATTAAGACCAATTTTGGATTACAGATACACACCAGGCTACTTTCTAAGTCTTTTTCTTAAAATGATTTTGGAATGTTTGGTGAAAGGACATGAATATACTCTGAAAAACTCTTATGATTTTGTGGATAAAATACAAAATCTCAACGTTGGTCAAATGGATGGTTTAGTATCGTACGATGTGGTCTCATTATTCACTAATGTACCATTGGATGCTGCAATAGTACTCGTTCTGGGGAAAATGAGAAACACACAACAATGGAAAAAACATGCAGACCATTTGCAAATTGAAGATATAAAAGTCCTCTTAGATCTGGTTTCCGAAAACTACATTACCTGGAGAGGTCAGTATTTTCAACAAACCTTTGGGACACCGATGGGCAGCCCACTCTCACCTTTGCTAGCAGAAATTTTTCTTCAGGAAATGGAAAATACAGTAATACCCTCCAACCCACATATAAAATGCTGGCACAGATCGGTAGACGACGTATTCTCAGTGATTAGAAAACGGAAAGAAGGGGAAGTTTTGTCAATTCTCAATAATTACCACCAAAACCTATCATTCACTATGGAACAAGAAGATAATGGAACGCTAAATTTTTTAGACGTCTCATTGACCAAAAAGCCGGATGGATCCCTTGGCAGGAAAGTTTTCAGGAAAAAGACTCATAGCAATCGTTATTTAGATTGGAGGTCTCATCATCATCGTAGTCAAAAAATTGCCGTCATTGACTCACTAACAACACGAGCTCTTAGAATTTGTGACAGCGATTCTCTTCCAGATGAACTACTTTCCATCGAAAACACACTTGTGGCAAACGGTTACCCAAGACCTGTTGTTAGTAAAAGAATACAATACATGATAACGAGACCGCCAAAACCCGCACAAACCTCTGGAAACATTCAAACAAATGACAAGCCGAAATGGTGCGCAATTCCGTACGTGGGTGACGTTACATACGAAATTGCAATCATACTTCGAAAACACCTCGGCCGGGATTTGGGCTACTACACGGGAATAAAACTAAGTAGGATCTTAAATAATTTTAAAGATCTACCACCCATGATTGTCTGTGGCGTCTACATCATCAACTGTGACTGCGGCATAGTTTACATAGGGGAAACAAATAATCTGGACAGACGAACAAAGGAACATGAGGCAGATATTAGGAATAACAGAATAATTCAATCAGCACTAGCTGAGCACCAAGACCAAAATCAGACCCATAGTATAACACTGGGCTCCATCGCTCTACTTTGCAAGGAAAGAAGATGGTTTCAAAGGATCTTCAAAGAAGCCATTTTTATTCACAAACACCCGGATAACATGAACAGGAACACTGGTCACGATATAGCATCATGGATACCACTAGCAATTAATTTGATATAACTTACTATTTTTGCAATTTGTGAATAGAAGATAGAAATGTTACTACTTGTTTTCCCCCTAATTTTGCTATTACTCTTGAAAAAGATCACGGAAAGGGATCGAAAGCTTGAGTTTGAATAAAATATCAGCCTCTTTAACCAAAAATTCATTATGAATTACTAAAATATTTATGTATAAAATTAAATTGAGTAGAGAATGGATTTTATTTAAAAACTTTGGTTCAATAATTATTAAGGATTGTATATAATGTTTTGCTTTCGTGTGTGTTGTACTTATTTCCCTATCCCGGCGCATTTGGCAGTGTTAAAAATATTGCATTTGGAAGGTATAAATATTCAGTTATCTACCGGGAAATTAGGCGGTCCATCGGGAAAGTTTTTGGTACACTTGGATACCGGGAAGAAAAAGTTTTTTCCAGGGGCGTTTTTATCAGATTTATTGGTGACCAGATGGGAACTCAAGGGGATTTTGGGGAGGAAGAACTTAAAATGCGGGACAAAAGAAAACCTAGGACGACCACTGGACTGGGAATAATTAAAGGACTTGGCTGGATCCAGAGCAGAGTTTCACAAATATTAATAATTTGAAGGGACCAATGTCGGAGAACATTCTGGGGTGTTTTAGAGGAGATGGAGGGCAAAGGAGAAAGACGCTGAAATTTTAGCCAAATTGGTATAGAATGCTGCACCAAGGAGAAGTGTATACAGTCATTCTTTTGGGGTAGCAAAATAAATAGCAAAAACATTTGGTGGTTCAAGAAAACATCTTATTCAAGATTTTGGTGGTTAGCAGAATTAAATCTTTTTATGTGACCTTTTTGCGTTGTTATTATCTGGACACATATTTGTAGCATAATGATTCCGACAAACAGTTTATAACGTGTTTTGCGAAACTGTGGACTAACAGATATATCTGATCCTGATGATAAAACAATTAGTTTTTTAAAGCGTAAGTTGTAATATAAGAAACTATAGTAGAAGAAGCTGCAACAAATGCATACAATGCCAAGTGTATCGACATTTTACCACAATTGACAATGCCTTGCAAGCAAACTTCCAAAAATCTTGTTGAAGCGTTGTACAAAGTTGTTCAATTCAGTGTTCAGTAGAATTTCTCCTAAGCGGCTAATCCGATTTCCACCAAACTTGGTGTACAGACTCTAGTGGACCTCCGACAGGATGATTTTAGATCCATTTTTGACCACGATTATTACAAATATGAGGTGCATTTTTAAAAATCCGTGTATCCGAAGGCCCCCATTATCCGCGGGGCCGAAGGCCCCCAAGGCCCAGAAGGTCCCGAAGTCGACTCCTACTTACTCCATCTGCCAATGGTTTATTCATTCAAACTTTTTATGATTTAGGTGCTTTAAATATTTTTTGAAAATTTCTGCCACTTTCACACAAATCATTTGAAACACTTCATTTTTTGCTGAAGAAGTATTTTAAATGAATTACTATAAAAATTCCAAATGAAATGATGGAGTGTACTTTAAATATAAGTCTTGTTGACTAAGTAAATATCAAGATAACAAAAATGAAATTTACTCCTGTCATTGGGACAACGTAAGAAAAATCTCCGGTTAGTTAGTAGTCACAGTCGTCATCTTCAACTGGCATACAGCACAGCTTAATCCACTACTGTGCATTGTATAGCCGGATGAACTTTGAAATTCTTCATTTCGATCATCAAAACACATTTAGGGATTAGATATTTATTACGAAAAACATATGACAAAATCTACACTGGAAATGTCCACCCGTGTCGTTATAGCACTTGTGGCGGCGCCGAACTCCCCTTACTTCTCCAGTTGCGTGAAATTGCCCTTTAGAATTTCAGATAATGCTATACTCCTTTGTATGAATAAGATGTTTGAATCCTCCTTGAGAAATCTTTGAATGATTTCCAGTACAACTAGCACTGACGACGTGAGCGGATATTTTTAATTTTTAATCTGAAATACAGTATTTTATTGTCAAGCTTTCGCATTCCGACGGAAATCTTGTTCAGAACAATTGGATAAATGCAAAAATCATAGGGAAGCATAGGCATAACCGAAAATCGTAAAATGAAAAATACAGTAAAAATAACGGTATGTATGTAAAAGTATTCTTTAGTGATTTTTTCTTCGGTTCCATCTTGAATTTGATGAATTAAATTGAATTCCTCCGAATCAGGTTTGCTTTCTGGCAACAGTTTTGGCTAGTTTATAAAGACCTTTTTCCGTGGTTACAGTTATGTAAAACTGCCTTAAAACTAATCCATGTTATTTTGCAAAGCTCGTTATATTTAGCATGGAAATTAATATCTGCATTTAGTTTTCTTTTCACGATAAACTGGTTTTACGATAACCTTTTACTGGTGCATTATTAATGACTTTGACTGTGGCAAAAAAGCCATTTCTTCAAAAGCTGCTTTTGCTCACACTCTTCATCTCAGCGCAGCTTGGATTCCCCTCCAATCTTTGTTCAGCTGTGGAGGAATGTCAATGTCCATCTTGTCGCGGAACGATTCAGGCTGGCACTGAAACCTGTTCCTCCGAAATGACCGACTCCACCCGAATGAAAACTTGCTCTATCCCACTACCGACCTGTGTAACTATCAAGGAAACAACAGATGGAAACGGAACTGTCGAAATGACATGCAACAAAATGCCCGACGACTATTTCAGATGCGCACAGGCAAAGTTTGGACAGAACGGAAATTGTGTGGAAGGCCAAATATCAAAACTGAGAGAATATTTACAAGAGTGTGAGAAGGAAATCGAGAAAAATGCAAACGACCAAAAAGCTGACACAGAGAAGGGACGGATTAAAATTCCTCTACCAAATACTTACACCGATGTCAAGATGTGTGTCAGCAAGTCACAGCGTTGCAAAGATGTTGTGGAGACTACTACACTAGGAAAAGAAGGTTCCACTACCAAGAAGGGCTCTTCTTGGACATCCTTTGGTACAGCTACAAGGAATACGGCAGTAGTACCTACAGTCATTGTAATGCTTATCACATTGACCACCTTTTGAAAATTTATGGAATTTATTAATTTGTGCAGCAACTAATAAAAATACTTTTTGAGTTCAAATCATGCGTTTTATTAACGTTCATTTTCCCTCAACCCATATGGCAAGTTAGCAAATTTTACTGTTCAAATGAAAGATTAAGCAGCATAAACATCCATGGTAAACCATTAAAAATGCTCGCTGCTAAAAACGATATGAACATAAGATTGCTTGCTGGCAAATCGTGGTAAGAAGAAGCCAATACAAACTGATTTAGAGCCCACGTGGAATGTCTCGATCATCGAGACTCGATGGCTGTTTGATCCAAAGGCAACTCCGCCCCAGGAAAAAAAACTTTTTCTTCCCGGTATCCTGTGGTACTCAAAAAAATTTCCCGGTAAACCAAAAGTTAAAAATTTCCCGCTAGACGTATAAGGTCACGTTAATAACGAGTTGTATATAAACAAAGTAGATTAGAATTCTTAAATTTCGGTGTCTTTATTGACAAATTTTATGAGAAAATGTTTTTTAGTTTAACGATTTCTACGAACCAATTACTAGAACTTATAACTGAAATCGGGAACATTTTGAATTGACGAGAAAACTTTTGAATAAAACCGAGAAAGTATTGTATAGATTTTGGGAAATTTTACATGAACAGGAAAAACTTTGTATAAACTGGAAATATTTGTACGATATTATAAATTAGAATTTTTCTTGTGCCAATTCGGATGTTTTGTTGAAACGGAAAACCATCTGCGTCAGATTCATTCCGTGAAAATAATGATTTTATTGGTAACAAATACCTTTCAAAACCGAAAAATCTGGTTAAATTTTGGAACATTTGGTCCATATTCCAATGTGTCTTTCACATTCCGTATTCCTTCTTACCTCTTTCCTCCGCCCCTTTTCATCTTTCTCCTCATTCTTCTTTCTTTACCTCTTCGGCAGACTCAAAATTTCTCAGTATCCTACATACCGGGATACCGAGTTTTTTTTCCAGCGGCGAGGACAATTCTTGGTTTTTGGAAACTATCTCTATAGAGGATTGCACATGCGTTTCACCATGTTTCCAAAGGGTTCCAACTACCGTTTTTAAATTCTCAATGTGCTAAATATCCTTCAAGTGCGAGAACGTTTTCTTGGAAAACAGAGAAGAACTGGAGACAAAGAAAGTTCTTGAGTCCAATCCAGCCCATTCTTTCGTGGAAGAAGTTTTGTGTACACTGGAGATATTCGAATAGCAGTATAAATAGATTGTATTTATTTTAGGGTAAAATGTTTATTAAAAGGCAAACATTTGAAATTTTGTCTTTTTAAAAAGGAAAGAAACTGATATCCGATACATAAAAAGCATGGTTTGGTTTTGAAAAATCTGCTTAGTTTATGCGCCATTTGAAGGTATATTAACACTATTGGTGGGCCCTGCTGAATTAGATTCCTTACCCGGAATGAAAATATGTTGTATAACTATAGCACACACGCTAAATTACGATTGCTTTGGCCAAAATAGAATATTACATAAATTCCATCAATCTTATAATCTTTAGGAAATTGAACCACTGGTCAGCAGATCAGATCCCGTTCCAATGTCAACCACTTGAGCCCCGGTCTCAAAGCAAACAAAACGTTCGCAAAATTTTAAAAAGATTTTTAAAACACAAAACGTCTTTCGTCAGAAATTTTTTATTTACTTATGGAGATGTTTTTAGATGTGGGAAATTAGTAAATATCTTTTTTGTATTAAAATGAGGATGATAAAACTTCTATGGAGCATAAATTTTGTAAAATGGAATCGGGAAAGTTTTAGTACTAAATCTTGAAAAGTTTTGCACAAATCTGGGAAGGTGTTGTTTCAACCTGCCTGGAAAACTAATGTATACGAAGCTAGAAATTTTTTAGTTTTGTTTAAAAGTGAGAACATTTTAGTGCCAGTTTTAATCCGTAATCCACATTTCGTTCCATATTTGAATGTTACCTCACCTATTTCTGTTCCCTGCCGTTTCCTTCCCTTCCGCCATCCTTTCCTGTTCCCTTCCTTTCCTTTTCCCTTCCTTTCCTGTTCCCTTCCTTTCCTTTTCCCTTCCTTTCCTTTTCCCTTCCTTTCCTTTTCCCTTCCCTTCCCCTTCCTTCCTTTTCCTTTTTCTTCTTCTACCCTGTTTGCTCAGAATTTCCCGGTATCCTAGATACCAGGATACCGAGTTTTTTCCAGCGGCGTTTCTCTGAGAAACATTGTTTTTCCCCGGTATAATTCAATTTCAGTCAAGGTAAGGAAGTCAATTTCAGACTGCTTTAGCTTGGTCCATTTTTTAAAAAAAAGTCTTTTTGTGATTACTGTTTTGGGTGGAAGCACCAGTCAGACCTGAGTATAAGTCAGGCAGATTCCGACAGGATACATTATTGGAATGTTGGTGGACGCAGGCCGGTCCTTCCTTCTCTACTTCTCTCGGCTCCTATTCCTTCATAAGATCCAGGGTGGAATCCGTACCCGGGTGGGAATGGGTACCTCTCATAAACAAATCCATCGAGAGTATGACTAGTGATTTCCGCATTCATTTCAGATTTCAGAAGTTATCCGAGATTTCAACAATTCTGTTTGCGGAAAAGGAGAAAACCCATGCCGCGTTCAAGTATATACCCTGCCAACCCAAGAAAATATGTCAAAGCTTGAAATTTTTCAGTTGAGATATCAGTGGCAATCGAAGCAAAAAATGAAAACTAGATAATATATCAATCATTAAACCAATTAAATCAGTAGGTTGTGGGGAACCTGCTTCTGACAAATACAACTTCGAAATGATTAGTGAACTTTCCTGTGACGATGTGAACTATCTGCCGCTTCAGTTACTGTTCTGTGTACTCAAAATGTGCGATAAGGTTAAAGCTTTTCCAAAATTCGTTGAAAATAAATTTAATTAAAATCAATGTCAAATGGTGCGTGGTGGTAGAACCGGAAAAGAACAATATAAGGGATATAATTTAAACTTGACTGCTATTCTGTAGAGATCCGTAGCAAACCGGAAGAGAAAGCGCTCGTCTTTCGCGTAATGAGATGATTTCACGACATATTATTTATTTATACGGTTTAAGCTCTAATTGCTTATTTTTCAAACCTTCCAAGTCTACCAGTTGGATAGATTTATGAAATCAATTAGTGACCCTGAGCAACTAAACATATTTTGAGATGCTTCAGCAACGTTTGGTTTATTTGGGGAGGCGGAGATGCATTTCTCTTCATCAGATCCAGTTAAATCCTGTTGCTGCTTCATAAAATGCGTTTCAAATGAGCAAAACAGCTATCACCTACCCCTGATCTACATTTTTGAATCTGCATAAATTGAAATAATGAAAATCTATCAGGTAGTTAGCTAATGTTTGAACAGTACAAGTTAAACTCTACTGTGTAGGTTGCTATATATTATCTCTCTTCGCCCCTCTCTACCTACCCAGCTCCTACTTTGGGGAGAGGAATAGCGGAATTGCAATTATGTCGTAAGCATTCAAGATCAATTAATACACCTGCTTAGCTCATTTGGCCCTCCAAACAATATTATGCCCGCTGTTTCCAAAAATGCGTGAGTGTATACTTAATATTTTTGGTGCATTAACGATACTTACTTTGCCTTTTGTATTATTCTATTTTGTAAAAACTTACCTTTATATGCTGCTAAGCAAATTACCCGTGCGTTAATTTTAGTAACACGCCGTGACATTTTAATTTTATAAGAAGAATGAACAATGAAAACTATGCCTTAAACTATGTGGAACTTAGAAATTCTAAGTTAGAATGTAACTATTGATTTAGTAGTTGAGCTCAAAAATATATTAAGATCTAAAGTATTGATTCCAAAGAAGGAATGTTGCATTCGCGAAGATTTCATGTCGTACGCAAGTTTTTTCTGGTTTCTGATGAAGAACAATGGAGTACTTGGAAACATGAAGGCGGACGTAAGTAGCTAATTAGCATAGTAAAAAGTACCTGACGCAGGACCTAGGAGTGTACTGAGGTGTAACCTTATTGAAATTGTATTTTTAATCGGTTTAGCCATTACAGTAACAAATACTGGTTTCCAAACGGTAACCCATACATATATAGAATTTACTAGCTACTTTAAAATTTAAATAATTTAACAATCAACACTACACGTCTTTCTGCCTGTTGGTCTCGTCCACATATAATTGGCTTTGAACCAGACAAAAAGTTTCTAGTAGAAACTTCCTACATTAGACAAAATGGGCGCCTGAGATATTAACAGGGTTGTATTACACCAAACATTTTATGGTTAACCACTGATTTATGGTTTATGGTTTATTATCTACTACGTTGCACTTAATCTGCTTCTATTTGAATGTGCGTATTTTATTCCTACAAACGTATGTAAGCGCTTCATAAGTTAAACCCGGTAACCTTTGCTTGATTGCAAGAGCTACGTTTCTTATTGTTGTATTCATAAAACTCCAAATAAAATGAAATACTATGTGGAACTCTAATAACAACACAAGCATACTAAAGCCCTGTCCCACACCATACGCAATAAAAATAACGATGGTGTTACTACTTAAGGTAATTTTACTCCCACCATCACTCACAAGTTTTTCTGCATTACTTATCTCCTCTCGTCTCCTTTTGTTTGAACTAAAATATTCGTATATTCCTGAGGACCAAAAAACGTTAAGTTTACTCAAGGTCCACGGATCACCCCAATACAAAAATATCCAGCCTCGTGGGATCACAAAAATTGACTCAACGCTTTGTGATATAATATTTTTAGTATTCTGCATTCGTGCCACCAACAGAGGTTTCATACGTGTCAGTTCGTCAGACCAATCAAAGACCGCAGTTTTTGAGCATTTCGCAACTTCATCTAAAATTGCAGATGCGTTTGTTTGTTGATAGTGTGACAAACTAGCAATTTTCTCCAATGTTTTTAAAGATTTATAGGAGTTTCCTTTCGAAGTATTCAAATACTGGAAATACACTGAGAAGAATTCAGCAAACTTTCCAACTCGGTAATAAACACAAGGCATGCTATCGTAGTTTGAAGTATTTTTACATTTATTTGCCAATGTACAATAATAGTTGTCGTTGCCGGGTACACAGCCTGATTCTACAAAAACTTTGTAGTTTCTTGTTAGTATATCTGTAAAAGTTTTAAATTTAATTACTTTCTTAGGTGCAGTCAGTTCGGATATATTGTCTCCCATATAAAAATAACTTATTAACAGTACACCTAGTGTCCATATCTGGAGCGAGAATGGCACTGAAGTTTTACTTGTCATTTCTTGACCTTGATACAGTAACACCCTTACAACAACTAAGGCGGATTTAACCATTTCATAGCACCTAGTTTCTGCTCGATTCCACCTAGAACCTTGTTGCTCGTATTGATAAATTACCAACATTAAAAAAAGAGAAACAAAAAGAAGAATCCATGTTGTTGTATCAAACGCCGAGATAAATCCTCTAAAGTTGAGCCGTTCTGCAATGTAACCACCATCGCAAGTAAGAAATTGGACAGATTTTTTACCTGTCAAAATAACTGGAAAATTAGGGTAACCAATTATTATACCTGGAGTTGAAAAATCTCGTTGTTTCCAGTAAAACGTTTTCAAGTCATTTACAAGTGTAAAATTCACCTTTGGAAATGCTGTGTAAAAGAGTGATACTTCAGCAAATTTGTGTAATCCTGCGTACCTGCCACTGCCTTTTTTAAAAATAGATAGAAATTCTTTGCTAAACATGGATTCGCAAATCAACAATAGAATGGGAACCTTAATTTTGCCAAAGAATTGCTTATATGATTTAATTTGACGCAACCTGCTAATATTTGATAGGAATGGCAGGAGTTCCCAACTTGAAATAGTTCGTCCACAAAACTGACAGAAGGTGTAAAATTGCATTGAGTAACGTTCAATATTCTTATTCCTGGTGACATGCATGAATAAGAGAACTTTGCGTGGTGGAATGGTATAGAAATAGTTGAATGCATCCATTTGTTTTGCAAGTTTTGTTGCTATACTTGATACTGCAATTGTTTTGCGTATACTTGAAGAAACAAACGTAAACACTGCAATGTCACCGCCACGCTTGTAGGAACTTGTTGAAATATCATTTCTATCTTGATGTCGAATATCTGGAGTTAACCAAATAACAAAATGAACTGGGAATAGTATAGCATTAGTACTTACAGACAGGTATACGAAAATTATACGTTTATAATAAGCGTATCCATTTTTGTTCTCTTTTGCTAAGCCCGAAAACTTCGAATACTCATATATATCTGTGACAACCTGCACTGCTGATCTCAACCCACTTGGTATATTATACCTTCGTGTGTTTATAATAAATAAAATGTGTTCACCAGAGTCAAATGCCGAGAAAATAGTGCGAATTATTTCAGGTGATGAGACATCCCATTTTAAACTGAATGTTTCAAGCTTATACTTGGAATGATTGTTTTAGTATACTAGATTACAAATATTCAAAATATAAAAGCTGATACTCAAAAATATTTTCAGCATTTTCAGATGTTAGATGAATAGCGCGAGTACTAGGTTTAAGTTGGTTGTTCCAAGAAATTCATTACAGACACTTCTCATTATGCCTAAGTGCAAAAAAAAACATATTTTTGGAGGTGTTCATTTTTAAGTAGCTGGTGTTTAATTTGAGATTGGGTGTTTCTTTTTTAAGGTACCTCTGGCCTTACAATGCTACATGCGTGGTGCTGTATGATCAAAGTCCGCCTTTATGATTTGCCTGGTTCTTTTTCTCAATGCGACAAACAAAATTGGTAGGTTACTGTTTCTTCTGTTTAGCTTAAAATTGCATCCTAGTGTACAATCGTGCCGGCATAGCCCAGCGGTTAAATGATACTTGCTTATGCTGCCGTATCTCGAGTTGAATCATCAGTAGATTAGCGTATACTAATTGAATCATTGTTTGGTTAAAAACAGATTTCAGCCAGAATAACGACCCAGCACTGGGCTGGCTGCTGGCGTTGTTCATACTGGCTGGTGACCTAGGATTAGTTCATAAAAATTGCTGAACAATGGACGCTAATGTTATCATGGCTATGATTTAGCGATGAAATTTAATCGTCAAATATGGCAATGGCTACAACATGCCATGAAAAGTGCCACATTTTGATTAAAATGTCATGTGTATTATTAGGCAGCAAGCATTTTTCTATGGCTTACCAAGAATAAAGGTTGGTCTAAAACAACTCATAAGGATTTTATATTAAATTATGTGTCCACTTTTATTAATATAAATGATATGCCTAGCCTAAAACTTATTTCAGGTAGATAATTAAAAACCAGATAAAAGCAAGTACAATATCTGACATGCTCATGATAATTATATTCAGTTATACCTAAATACGTTTGTAAAGGAACGTTTTTTACTTAATTACTTACCGTAAATACTCGGTTTGTACCCGGCCTCGAATTATAGCAGGGTCTGAGACCTGAAGTTCGAAATTTTGCCACGGGCCATAAACCGAGTTTTTGCAGTATCATGTTAGACATTACATCTAACCTTATATTTATTATAACACAACCAACGGCAAAAAAAGTTTATTCCTGCTAACGAATCGATATGAGGCTTTCGATTTGGTTCATGGAAAATGTAAAGAGTGCGTCTCACAAGGGAACCGTCCCAGTGGGTACACTCAAAAAAAGGTGAACTGTATCAATTTCTATGTTTTCCGATGCGTAGATTACAAATATACTACTTGTTCGTGTGAATGGGTCCCTCCAAGAATACGTCAATTGAAAAATTGTATTTAAAAAGCACGAATATAACACGAAAACGCCCATTATAAAAATGATGGTTCTGCAGTGATGAGGCGAGTAAGTTAAAAACCATAACTAGGTATAAAAATTATTAAGTACTTTCAAAAACTAACGCTAAAAATGTAAGTCTTGCTATTTTTTACCTGATCTGAGAGCCTTTTATTAAATACCATTAGCTACTTCTTATTTTCCTCGAACCGGTCTGTCCGTCCGTCTTTCAGTCACTCTGTGACGCACCTATTTCCCAAAAGGCTATACTGGCTTCCGTCAAACTTGGTATAAAGCTTACTTGCTATAAGAAAAACAGCCTCATTGATTTTCGTCCAGATCGGATGAGCCCTTGAAGGCAGGTTAAGGTCAAAGGCCATGTGGCATTCCATCTTTTCTCATGCGAAGTAAATATACCGTAATAGTGCTACTGTAATAGCTGTTTCGTGTTGAATTGAGTGTCAAAAAATATAGTTCGGACTTAGAAACTAACAACTGATAAAAGGGTTTTGGGGGGTTATTTAGCGTTGTGAAATAATCAAAATCACATTCAAGTAAGGTCAACGCATAAACATGCAATTTGACGGTGTTAATCCGAAATCAGTTTAGTCGGCATACTACATGTAATTCATATTTTAAAGTCAAAAGTAGTTTAAGTTTGTTCTCTGTCTTGAACTAACTATGCAAGGATTTTGTTAAACCTTGCTCTTGTAATACTCAATATAATGAAACCGGTGCAAACAAGCTATTGTGCAGCTTATCTAAACCCATACAGTATTTTTAACACAAGCCCTTTAAAACAAAAAAGTGAAGGATTAACAAATCTTCCCTAAATACGTGCATAAAGCTGCTTGACTACCCCATTTAAAGTGATTTGGTTAGCATGTTTGTTCTTGTATCAGTATTTATGCAAGCTTGAACTCACTAAGCTTAAGCTCAGTTTCTGAGTATTGTTTGCTAAAGCGAAAGAATTTACAAGGGCTTAATATAAAAAATACTAAGCCGTGAACTCAAACTTTCACGACTATTGTCACAGGGTTAAAAATAATTATCTTATTAACTTCGATATGGAAAGGTTTTTGAAGAGGTACCTTAATCCGATTAATGAATAGGTTCTTGCTTAACGAACTAGCAAATAATGCTGGCAAGCATACAGGATCAAAGAAAGTCAGTGTACGAAAGCTGTCCTTGGTTTTACGCTATTGCTAGAGTTTTGGTACATATGATAAATCCTTTCGGAATAATACTGAAATATCCAACTGCTCTAAACATTTTTCTTAGTACAGTCTCGTATGTTGCCTGACACGGTCAGTAGTCTTTGAAATTTTATTAGACGGATTCCTCAATAAAGTTGCCAGAACGATTCTTGGGAAGAAATAATTTGACAAATTTTTATAGTCAGATTAGAGTTTATATTATATTGCTTTATACTCAACAACAAATAAAATTACTGTATTACGTGCGAGCTACGATGCCTGCTATAAGGTGTAAAATTTGTGAACATGAATCCAAAAGGAAGGGCCACCTTATCATCCATATGAGAGTTCATACAGGTGAGAAGCCGTACAAATGTGATAAGTGCGATAAGACATTTTCAATGGTATCTAATCGAACTAGACACATTAAAGGTGTTCATGAGCAGCAAAAACCTTTTAAATGTGTGAAGTGCAGCAAGTGCTTTGCAGCAAAGACGCAATTAAATGTGGACATTAATGGATTTCACGAAAATCTAAAACCATTTATATGTAGTCTGTGTGATAAAACCTTTGCACATAAAGGGAGCTTGTATAGACACAGAAATAATGTTCATCAGAATCGAAAGCCATTTGCATGTGTTTTCTGCAGCAAACAGTTCTCAGCAAAGGGCAACCTAATTACGCATACCAGGATCCACATCAGCGAAAAACCATTTAGCTGTGCTCTTTGCAGTGCATCTTTTACTAGTAGTTCACATATGAAAACTCATATGCGAAGGCATACAATAGAAAAACCATACCGCTGCAATGTTTGTAAAAGGCGATTTAATACTAAAATGGAGCTAAGACAGCATCAAAGCACTAAACATGGTACGGCTTTTGTAATAAATTTTACTTCTGGTTTAATTTTATTCATGTATACTGTAATAATTTGGTTAACATTATTTTGCAGAGGGAAGTGTGAAAACCTTCTCCTGTCTGTTCTGCACATCTATATTTCGTAAAAAGCATGACCTATTCACCCACATTTACTCCCATACCAGGGAAAAGCCATTCAGTTGCAGTTTCTGTTTGAAATGCTTTTCTATATCCAGCAACCTCACGGCTCATGTAAAGAGGGTGCATCTGGATTCTTAAAATCATTGGTGATAAACGGCCAGCAAGCCATTTCACACTGCCGGTTAGTAACCGGCGGTTACTGAAGTATAACTGCACATATGGTTGGAGAACTGTACAACAAGCGAAAAGGAATTTTTATATTGCGGAAATAATATATTTAGTTATTCAGGAATTCTTTGAATTTACATGAATTAGAACGCAAATTGTAGGAAAACAGAGAAATCCTTTGGCGGATAATGACTTCCGATTTATTAGATGGCAGATTTTTTTCAAAACTTTATCTTTATGAAATCGACGTAGTGCCTAGTAAGTTTCTCTATCTAAGTAAATTTGTGTAATAAATTAAAAAATGAGCTCATTTTGTAGCGCGCTTCAAATTTTAAACATATTGTATATACAATAATAAAATAGTTTTCAAAACGTAGGTCAAAGTATTAGGGCAATAAGGCGTATTTCTGGGGTAAAATGTGCCAAAAAATATTTAAGAAAATTTTATAAACAAATAAAGACTACTCATAAAAAGCAAAAACCTCCGAAAATTATCCGACCGTAACTCATTTCATGGCTTGCAAGCTGATGACATATACTCATCATTATCGTTTTCAGTTAAAACTGCAAAAAAAACTTTATCCAACTTTTTGTATTGCTGCATATTCCACAACCGCTGCTGTGCCACTCTACAAGTGTTCTTAATTTCAACCTCAAAATGAACCAAAGACGGAACTAAATTCCGGGTTGCCAAAGAATTAGCAATGTAGTGTTTGTTAAGCATATGCACCCCGAAAACATTCAACGAATTGCAGTTTGCGGAAACATTCGGCGAATTTAGTTTACCTATAAAGCAAGCACATCCCAGCAAGTGCAAGTGCAGCACTTTTGGGGTTGAAATAAAACCTGTCATAAAAATTACCAAATCCTTTTCAATACATTTTCATTAATCGATTTGCTCTCTGACCCTAAGTAAGATTGTATAAGTTTAGAACAAAAATGCATGTAAATGTAGTACTTGCGTTCGAACGTGACATAGTACATCCTTTAACTTGAAATAACTTTCTGGACTCAATGCATTTTTTGGTACAAAGACAATTAATAAGCAATGGATTAATGTTCACACCAAATTTCAAGCAGTAAGGAGATTATTAACTAAAAAAGTATGCATTAGCTTTTCCTATGCCCGATATACTGGCATTTTAAAAGTAATCAAAGGTAGTAATCACGTTGACTACAGGACAGTTTGCCACCTACGCGCATTAATGGCTTAGTGAATATATTTCCATTTTTAAAGAAAAAGTACAATGTTAAGCAAATACGTAGCTTTACAAGCTGGTACAGGGCAAATTGAGAAAACAAGCTAAAAATAAGATTTGTTCACTTTTGAGACGGAGGAAAACTCCCCAGACAAGGAACAGGTTCCGTGTTATACCAAATTTATAATAATTCATTATACATGTAAACCTGTACTCCTACATATCTATGTGTGGAATGCGTTTTTAATAAGTTTAATTACACTATTAGATTGAAGGAGTTTGTTAAAATACATTGTACTGTTGAACTTTGGAACTCAAGGTGATAAGTCGAGTTATCAATTTCCCCAAGAAGAATCTAATCTAACGAGGATTTACCACCACATCCAAAAACAAACTATACATTGCTAAATCCACACAAATAGTCCAGATTTTCAGTGAAAAAATCCTTTTCAGCTTTTACCAGCAAGTTGTAATTTACTTTTTAGTTCAATTTCCAGTCCATTTTTAAGCTGTCCCTGTCCAGAGTTGGATAAGTCCGATAACCAGTCGTTCAGTAGAACAATTCCTAAGTAGCCAGCAGAGACAGAATATCTTAGAAAAACATCATATAGAATAAAATGCTATGTGAGGTATTTAATGGCAAGTGAATTGCATGTAAAGTTTATTTCAGAAGAAAAATGCCGGAAAAAGATTTTAAATTATTGGCTCAGCTATGACGTCGTATCGATAACAGTGTGTGTTTAGCCGGCTAAGTTAATACTAAGATAACTGCTTCTTCGATATGTTTATTTGAATTATTCGACACATCGCAAACAGTGAATAATAACTTAAGTTTATTTTTCCACAAAACGATTACCCAATAATTTTGTTTGTAAATATACGGAAAATAATTTAGTACAATTATTTAATATAAAAACAGCAGAATGTACATGTTTTTAGAATAATTGCATAATTCACGACAAAAGAAATCAGTTAATCCATCAATCTTCAACATTTCTTTAGTTTGTCCTGCTCCTAAACGGTTTCATGAGTCAGTCATCCCCTGTACTTCCACCAACCAAATCCAAAACATTGGCTTTTGTTTCTTTTCGTCGAACAATGCGAATAGCAAATGGTCGAAGAATTCACAGTAGGTGAAATAAATTCTCATTCAAAAACCAAATGCTCCCTAATCCTTGTGTTTTGAGTTATTCAAACAGATTATAATCTAGCTTAACGTTTTGGCATCTATTTTAATAAAAATTGTTTTCTAAATTTTATGGAATAACTTTCAATTCTTAATGCATATTTTCGGGTACGAGAGCAATTATTACATCAACAGGTCCAGAAAGCTTTAAAGAAATTCTCCAATTTCAACCCTTATGCATAATATGCTGCTGATATTTTTAAAAATGTAATCTAAGCCAAAGTCTGGGTGACCCTGAAGCCTTCGTATGTGATCGTAGCTCCTTCCTTGTCACAGGGGACAATAAGGGATTAAGATCTACGCGCATTATTGATGAAACAAGCAAACAGCACAAACGCAGTAAAGTTCATTTTATTTCGCATTGTCAGTTTTATTAGTATGAGTTTGGGTGCTCTCGATTTTCTAGGCGATCCTAATTATGTCTCAATGCATATAATGAAATGGGTTGTTTTAACAGAAATCTTTAAAGTAAGCAAACGATCATAGATTCCCTGGCACTTTTAAAATTTCTTTATCAGGAGTAACTTAAACAGTTTTTATTAGTACTTGATTATATATTCATCATTTTTACACAGGATTGCTAAAACTTGATGGACAAGCACAATAAAGACACTTCTGAATCACAAGTTTGCATTTTCTGACCTAAAACTTGCTTGAAACTGTGATTCCTTCAAGATTGTTAATTTTGAATACATTGTGCAATCAAGATGGTTTAGTATCGTAAGATAACTGAATCCATCACCAGCAGTTCTGTATGAATCTCGGCGTTAGGTTTATGACAAGTTTTAGTTTATATTCTACAAAGAAAATCAAGTTGTAATAATCTTAATACAATCTTAAAAAGTTTATACTTTATTGGAGTGGTTCAGCCAAATGCCAAACGCCAAACAAATTGAAATTTGTAACTAGCTTTTATAACCTTACTTATCTAGGCAGGCACTTAATTACCACCACACCCAAGTACAAACCGAAGGTAGCTTAATCATAATAAAATTTGTACCAGATTTTAACTACTCCAGTTAAAAAATGCAAATGTAATGTTAAGTATTACTAAATCACAAATAAGTTTTCCTCATATACCTGTGTTACACAGTTAGAGTTACACCTTTTATAGTTGCTATTTAAACAAAGATATGGCTAGTGATGGCAAAAATAGGAAACTAATCATGATTAATCGCGATTATTCCTATGTTTGTCCAAACGTTTTGAGCATGACGGGAAACGTTTTATGGAAAAATCGAATCGAAAATCGCGATTTCTAGAAAACGCGATTTTATGGCAAATATAGCATTCAAAGTTGCCCAAATTGGAAACGAGTAACCTATTTCCACAAAAAGATACACGAATTAATTCAGTCACATGCTTAATGTTGTCAAATTTGTACTTATCTCAGGTTTTGTAGTTGATATATGTAGCACTATGAATAAGTTTTGAGGAAACCTGATTGGTTTAAGGCAAATTTTTAAGGAAGTAAAAATCGCGATTTATTCGATTTCTAAACGTTTTAAACACTAATCGAATCAGTTTTCCGATTATCTAAACGATTTTACCAAAAATCAGATCGGAAACCGTTTTGAAATCGCGATTAATCGTTTGCCATCACTAGATATGGCTATTTTTTTCTGAAAGTACATTAATCCTATTTGTACTCGAACATTCACACGAATTGCAGACATCCAGGTAAGTTTCAAAAAGCAGCTGGTACAAAGTGCAGTAAATATTGAAAAACGTCGGCTTGTATCGTTAGGAAGCATCAATTCGGTCAATTACAGATATATATAATCGGTCTGTATAATTTAGCAAATGGCCGATTTTGGAATTTCTATTGTGTTTTGTCTGGAATTTCTCGCACAATGGGACCAGTGTTTTGAAACATACTGAGAATTTGTATGCTTATTCTTGCACACTTGGTATGAATAAAACTTGATATGATTTACAAAACATGTAACGCTATTCAGAAAAGTTTTTGATAAAGTCTATGTAAATGAATTAGTAAATGTACTATATTCGTATGGTGCTTAACTATATTACTATTACTACATTTTTCTCCGATATTCTGTATTATGCCTCTACGGATGTTTATGACAAGCCTGGTTGTAAAAGTGCACAGGTAGCAGTTTTCAACATGACGAACTTTATCAGTAAAATCGACAAGCAATCTGATTAGCCTAATCAATCATTGAAACATGATAAATGCCAACTGTTGTATTAATCAATTAATTTATTAACAATTTATCGACAACGTTTTAAAGTACAAAAATATTACGTTTCTTAAAGCTTTTAGTAAAATTTTCTTTAGTACCAATTCATGAATATCCCGACTAAAAAATAATGGAGGGAGAGGGAATATAACAAATTTCATAAAGTTACTGATTTAATCCGTAACAAATAATGAAAATACATGTGAAGTATGGAAAAGGTAAAATTGCAAATTTGGGAGGATACCAGTTTATTGAACTTTTTATTGTGTAATTGTGCTTTCTGGGAGCAACATATAAAAAACACGACCTTGTTTCCCTTTCCGTTATTTTAAGTATGGAATCTCCTAAGTGAACCAGAGTAGTACATGGGACGCCTTATCAACATCAGACAAAACAAACTTAATGAAAATAAATGTAAAATTGCTCATCAGATTAAATACTAACTGTTCATAAAATTAAGTTTCCACTGAATAAAATAACCGGTTTGAAATCGAATTGTAGTAACGATAAACTGTATACCTTCCTTGCTTGTCTAGCTTCCTCCACTGCCATAAGGATCCGGTAATTTTTCGATTGACGGCTGCCTGCCAATCCAAGGGATTTAAAATCTGAGACAGCCTCCCTGCTTTACCTTGGTGTCCAAGGTAAGGAAAACGTTTTGGGTGCCACAAAGGATTCTTTTGGATGGATGTTCGGGTTTACAACAACTTTTGGAGGATAAAGGGGAGGATTATTGTGGTCCGGTGGAATTGAAGAATCTCAGCTCCAAGACTTTGAAGGCTCCAACGACAAAATTAGAAGTCGAGAGAGAGGTGAGCCCTTCATCTCAACCTCCCTGTTATGACGAGATCGTAGTTGGAAGTAGAGTGCTTTGGCTTGTTGGACCACAGGACCAACGGCGGAAACTGTTGGACTATGGCACTGGACCGAAACCGAACTGGTATTTGACACAGGAAGATTTGCCGGGGAGGAGATGAAGATGAGCATACCAACGCCCTTTTTCGAGGTTGATGAAGTAGGATTGAGAGAAGCACAGTATGTGAGAAGGGTGTGGACCCCACCGGCTTAAGAATAGAACACGTAAACGCAGAGAATACATGCGTATGAATTGCGCATTAACATATTGATAGATGTAATATGTGTTAACATGTAATTTCATATATGTATAACATATAATCTAATTATATTGGTGAAAGTTTTCAAGATACGCAACGAGTGCGTTTTAAGGTTATATATGGGTAACGAAATTTGATATGGAATTTTACATGTTATTATTTATATATACTCCGATAAAGTGGCATTAGAATACTGACAAGCGGATACTTAAGATATTCCAAGGTGTTCCAAAGAAAGCCTACGGTTTTTAATTAAAATTGTAATTACATACTTAACAATTCAAACTGTTTAAAAACCAAGTACTTCAAAATAATTCCACATTTTGTGGTTGTTCTAGCTTTATATATAAATTTCTCCTAAAACTTAAACTTAATTAAGCCATAATTACAAAATAGCAGGCAAAAAACTAGACAAAAAGAAATAAGCAAAATAAAGTAGTTAAGATAGCTATCACTAATATGTCAAGAAACTTAAAACTGCAACTACAATTTTATGTTAAATTTATTCTACTGTAGTTTAGTTGTGCATTTAACTAGGTTGGCATCTTTACAATTTTTTAAAGATTTTTCAGATTCCTGGTTAGTCAAATTATTGGTCTTATTAATTGAAGAGATTGCAGAATAAAAAATATGAAATGAGTTTCAGTTTTTGGACCTATCTTCAATTGGCACACATTGCAAAACACTACTGTACATTGTACGGTGGTGGTGTATGGTGAACATCTTCAAAAATTTAGATTTAGAAAGTTAGTCAAAATCAGAACTACGTACCATGCAAAAAAAACTAAAGAGGAAGATCTGTTTAATACATATCCATCTGCGCCGTCTTAACACTGAAATTGGCGCCGAACTTTCCGTAAAATCCTAATTTAAATATTGGGTTGACAAGCTGCCACTGTAATTTATCATGCAGATAGAGATTGATCTGCCTACACAAAAACGGTTCACTATAGTGCACTAGTGGCAAGTTTTTGTCGGCATACACCGATTAATCAAGTTCGCAGATTTCAAGAACTTCACAGGTTCAAGAGAATTGGAAAAGGTGCTTGAATGATTTTTTAGTACTGACATTTTTACGAGGTTAAGCTTGAACGTAATACCAATGATGCCTAATGATACTAATGGTCATTATCTTCATCCTCAATTGCAGGAAGTGGAGTTGGTGCTGATGGATCAAAAAGCGGTGGTTCCTAAAAGAATGGGAGGAACTACTGGCAAGGGTGAACTGGAAACCCATTGGATGAACGGAGAAAGATAATTTTGGGGATGAACCCAGGAGAAGATGGCAAAGGGGCAAATGCGGTGAGAATGAAATGGACCCTGAAGGTGTTGGGTCTGCGGGTAAAATGGGAAAAGTAACAAGTCGCTAGTCACGACACTCAGGTTGTTTATTTATTTATTTCATTTATTGAAAAACCATATGATATACAGCACCTTGCACAATTTAGTCACACAGTTAACTAAATTGAAAATGATACATAGTAGAATAAAGGAATTTATAAATAGAGATTACAAGTAAAGAAGAGATTCACGCTGCCTGTTAAGGCGCTGTGTAGGGAATAGAATGACAATAAAGTAAAAAAAGGAAAGCCTAAAGGCATGGTAGGTGTAAGTCACCCAAACGAAGAATACGATATTATATAGGAAACATTACAAATTTTAACATTTTTCTCTCAGCAATTTTATTAAGGACGGTATAGTTGATCTGCGATATCTTTCATACTTACATTTAGGCAGTCGAAAAGGGCCATATTCAAGTTCTCACTAAGCTGGGACCCTCTCGTAATTTTTAAATCAATTTTTCGTACCATGCGCACTTAAATCTGAACAAAACCGGACTGCTGTATAAACGTACTTGAGTTGCTCTTTCAAATGAGCTATTATTTGTAACCACTGGAGTTGTGGTTGTCAAGCAATGAATAATTGTTGTATCTGGGTTGTAGCTCTGAGGCTCATTTTTGCAAATTGCTTTTACAAAAATTGGACAATGCGCACCCGAATATGGACAAAGGCGGACAGGCGTTTAATTGTACTTGAGTTGCTCTTTCAAACGAGCTATTAATTGTAACCACTCGACCTGTAGTTGAGAAATTAAGATAGGGTCCCAGGCTAGTAAGAACTTGAATAAGGTCCTTTTGCTTGTTTCGATTATACCTACTACTAAAGTTTGGTTTGCGAACAATTCTATATTGGTCAAACCAATGTTTAAACCTTTAATTTTTTAGAGTTTTTATCCCAAACCTGTAAAGAAGGTCTTTCCACCTTTGTTCTAAGTGCACAATACCCAGTGTATTACAAGTTTCATAGTAATTTGATTTACTTATGTACCTTCCGTATATAATTATTGTATGTGTAGGATAGTGAGTACGCTAAACCGGATTAAAACTTGCCATGTCTGTCACGTAGCCAACTATTAGATATATATTTTATCGAGTAATCGGTAAACTTAGCCAACCTTGCCTTTAAAATTTTGTTTGAAGCATTGTTAACCGCTTAATATTTAGTATTTACCAGATAAATTAAACAAATGAATACTATAAACATACTATACACCAATCTGACAACAAAACTTCGTTAAAATCAGTTTCCCTTAATTTGAGACGCAAAAACATTGTTTATTAAATTTAAGAAACGGCAATTAGAAACGCATAAACATGTAATTTTGCGGTGTTAATCCCACACCAGTTTAGTAAATGTTAGCATACAACATGTAATTCATGTTTTAAAGTCAAAACTAGTTTAAGCTTGTTCCCTGTCTTGAATTAACTATGCAAGGATATCGTTAAACCTTGCGTTTCTAATACTCAATATTATGAAACCGGTACAAACAAGCTATTCTGCAGCTCATCTAAACCCAAACACTATTTTTAACACCAAGGCTTTTGAAACAAAACAGTGAAGGATTAACAAAACTCCCCTAAATACGTGCATAAAGTTTGACTACCCTATTTAATGTGATTTGGTTAACATATTTATTCTTGTATTAGTATTTATGCAAGCTTGAACTCACTAAGCTCAGTTTCTGAGTATTTTTTTGATGCAGCAAAAAATTTACGACGGCTTAAAAATACTAAGCCGTGAACTCAAATTTTCACGACTATTGTCACAGGGTTAAAAATAATAATCTTATTCACTTCGGTATGGAAAGGTATTTAAGAGGTACCTTAATCCGATGCGTGAATAGGTTCTTGCTTAACGAACTAGCAAATAATGCTGGGAAGCATACAAAATGAAATAAAGTCAGTTTACAAAAGCTGTACATGGTATTACGCTATAGCTACAGTTTAAGTACATATGATAAATCCTTTCGGAATAACACTTAAACCCATCCAACTGCTCTCAATATTTTTCTTAGTGCAGTTTCGCTTGTTTGCATGAAGTCTTTAAAATTTTCTTGAACGGATTCCTCAAAAAAGTTGCCAAAACATTTTTGGCAAGAAATAATTTCACAATAAATTTTATAATCAGATTAAAATTTATATTATATTGCTTTATGCCCAACTACAAATAAAATTACTGTATTTCTTGCCAACTACAACGAGTCAAGATGCCTGCTTTCAGGTGTCAAATTTGTGAACATGTATCCAAAACAAAAGACCATCTTACAATTTATATGAGAATCCATACAGGTGAGAAGCCGAATAAATGTGATAAGTGCAATAAAACATTTTCAATTGTATCTAATCGAACTAGACACATTAAAGGTGTTCATGAGCAGCAAAAGCCCTATAAATGTGAGAAGTGTAGCAAATGTTTTGCAACGAAACCAAATTTACGCACACACCTTAAAGCAGTTCATGAAAAACAGAAACCCTACAAATGTGACCATTGCAGTAGATCATTCTCCGATAAAAGTTCTCTACATCGACACGTCAGAGCTGTTCACGAGATGTTGAAGCCGTTTAAATGTGTTCAATGCAACAAGTGCTTTGCAAGAAAGACGCAATTAAATACGCACATCAGTGGATTTCACCAAAGGCAAAAACCATACAAATGTAGTCTGTGTGATAAAACCTTCACACAAAAAGGATACTTGAATAGTCACAGAAATAATGTTCATCAGAGACAAAAACCATTTGCATGTGTTTTCTGCAGCAAACAGTTCTCAGCAAAGGGAAGCCTAATAACGCATACCTGGTTCCACATCGGCGAAAAACCTTTCAGCTGTTCTCTTTGCAGTGCATCTTTTACTAGTAGTTTTCATATGAAAACTCATATGCGAACGCATACAGGAGAAAAACCATACCGCTGCGATGTTTGTGAAAGGCGATTTAATACTAAAATGGACCTAAATAAGCATCAAAACACTAAACATGGTACGGTTTTTGTACTAAATTTTACTTCTTGTTTAATCTTATTCATGTATGCTGTAATAATTTTGTTAACATTATTTTGCAGAGGAAACTGTTAAAACGTTCTCCTGTCTGTTCTGCATATCTAGTTTTCGTACACGGCATCAACTACACACCCACATTTACTCCCATACCAGGGAAAAGCCATTCAGTTGCAGTTTTTGTTTGGATTGCTTTTCTATATCCGGCAGCCTCACGGCTCATGTCAAGAGGGTGCATCTGGATCCTTAAAATCATTGGTAATAAACGAGCAGCAAGCCAATTTACACTGCCGGGGTACTGAAGTATAACTGCACATTTGGTGGGATAAACTTTCGCAATGTACGGCAAACGAAATGGATTTTCTTATTGCGTAATTAATATATTTAGTTAAATTTTAATTCTGGTTTAATTGTATGCATGTATACTGTAATAATTTGGTTAACATTATTTTGCAGAGGAAAGTGTTAAAACGTTCTCCTGTCTGTTCTGCATATCTAGTTTTCGTACACGGCAAGAACTACACAGGCACATTTACTCCCATACCAGGGAAAAGCCGTTCAGTTGCAGTTTTTGTTTGAATAGATTTTCCATATCCAGCAAACTCACGGCTCATGTATAGAGGATGCATCTGGATCCTTAAAATCATTGGTGATAAACGGGCAGCAAGCCATTTCACACACTGAAGTATAACTGCACATTTGGTGGGAGAAACTTTCACATTTTTATAAGGTCTTTTTCTCGTGAAAAAATTTCTACCACCACCACCTACTACTGTACGACAAACGAAAAGGAATTTGCTTATTGCGTAAACAATATATTTAGTTATTCAGGAATTCGACGAATTTACATCATTTAGGACGTAAATTGTAGGAAAACTAAGAAATCTTTTGGCAGTAATATGACTTCAGATTTAGTCGATGGTAGATTTTGTTCAAAATTTTATCTTTATGAAAGTGACTGCCTTGTAAATTTATACATTTAAGTAAATTTTTGTAATAAATTAAAATATGAGCTCATTTTGTAGCACGCCTTAAATATTAAACACATTGTAGTATATACAATAATAAAATAGTATTCAAAACGTTTTTTTTGAAATATAATTTAGTCGGCTTGATTCGTTTTTTGTTTGTCATTTTAAACTGATATTGCGTACGTTGTGCACAGTTTATGACGTAGATAAAGCTTCCTTTGCTAAGAAGGTGCTTTGTGCGTTGTATGCGCTAGCAAATTGAATCTGTTTCAACCACTGATGCTCTGCTAAAGCCCTATTTGTCACGGTAGGAATAGCTCAAATTGAAGGAAACGTCCACTAACTAGGTGAAATAATTGAACCAGATAAGATACTAAGTTTTACTTTTGATAAACACGTCACCCTTTATTAACGACAGACCTTTTTTATCAACTTTAAAAATTTTCTAAAAAAATTAACTAAGTTCTCAAAACCTAGCTTTCACAAAATTATGAGAAAAATCTTGATGCTCAATGCTCGCTGCCATGCCTTCTCAAACTACACTATTTCTACATACTCAATAAACGTAGCTCTGATCGCGACGGCGACTGCAATCAAAGTTCTCCTCTCCGCAAATTGCAAGCCCTTGGCCAATCAGAGCGCTGGCCGAAACTTCTTGATCTTTCTGGTCTTTTTTGTTCACCGACAATTGTGGTAAAATATTTGTAATTAAAAGAATTACACAATTTGTTTATGTTAGAGAAGTTTTAGTAGGAATACTTCGTGCTCTTCTGACTATTAGATAAAATTGATTGTTATTTTAAAATCCAAGCTTTAAACTAATGCGTATGATTACAAAAGTTATTTTTTATGTATTTCTTCAGGTTATACTTGGCATTTTTAGAGTCAACAAGAAACTAATACACAAAAGTTTCTTTCACGTGGTTTCACTGCTACCAAAAGCCTCTTTATATACCAGTGCGGCATGTCAGTAGACTTGGATGAAATCCACAAAAACATTTACTTTTTGGAACCACAACAATAGACTATTGTTTTTTATTTGTACGAAATTAATGTAAGAAAGCCAGTTTAACTGTCTGTAGCTGATATTACCATTATTTCTAATGCTGAAAAACTTAAAAGCATTTGTTTGTATGATGAATGTGTAAGTAAATCGGAAAAGAAGTTACAATTAAATTTTTAAGTTCTACCGTCTAATTGCTCGAAAGACGTGTCTAATAAATAGCTGAACATTGTTTTAATGTAATTGTATTCAAATATGAAATGAAACAAGTAATTGATGATCGCCGTCATAATTTAAAAAATTTCTAAAGCAGCTGTGAAACGAAATTGCTTTATAATAGGTTTTGCATGCAAATTAAGTTTAATTATTTGTTTTCATCTTAAAGAAAAAGTAGGAGAAAAAAGGAATGTCATACGTGGACGTCAACAAATTGTCTTTCATGTTATTAGTGGCTCTCTATTTCCTGCTCTTTGACATCACTGTCAAGTTATTTCAAATTGAATTTGTTTTTAATCTTTTTGTGAAGTAAATTGCTTATTTATATTGTATAAAAATCATTTTTATAGTATAAGGGTTACCAAAACCGGCAAAACAAATGCTTTAAGCGGCTAGTGTTTTTTAGGGACCTATATAGGTCCCAAGAATTTGTATATTATATCCATGAGCCTGTATGTTTTGGCAATAAATAAATAAATAAATATTTGCTATATGACCTAAATAAATATGCTATAAATATGACCTAAATAGGTCCTTGCAGTGACTTATATAGGTACATAGAAAATTTCAAATAGCTTACATAATAAGCTTAGTCGGTTTGCGCAAAAAACACGTTTTGTCCAGAAAAAAATGCTTGATTTTCGGAAACAGAACTCAGGCAAATTTATCAATATCAAAGGAGTAAAAAGTCATGACAAATTAAATGTTAAATAACTTCAAAATTATTTTTCTCAAAAAGTAAGATGGAAAGTTGACCTCACATTTTGGTTGTAAACAGCATTTTTTGTAGATTCTGAACCTGGAATCAAATCTATCGACTTTTGTAACGTGAAGGCTGTGGAAATTTTTATAAGGTCTTTTTCTCGTTAAAAAATTTCTACCACCACCACCTACTATTGCCAAAATATACAGGTTCATGGATATATTATACAAATTCTAGAGACCTATGTAGGCTCAGAAATCTAGGGACCGTTATAGGTCCTCTGAATACAAACTGAATATGTATAACACCCAAACATGGAAATTATTTGCATTACTTAAGGAAACTCCACGTACATCTTAATTAAATCTTTAAATCGAGATAAACCTGAAATATCAATTTCTCATTACTGACAATTTTTTTAAATTCAAGTAATAGCTTATTAATAACAACAATATTATAGGATATTGCTTTTGTAGGATTTCTGCAAATTTTATGCAAATGTAGGTTTGAATTATATTAAAATTTAATAATCTGAGCATGTCCAAATTCTCAAGTTTTAAATCAATCACTTTATGGAAGCGGCTGGGTAGTGCTTATGATCCGTTCTATGCTGAACGGTAAGTAAGTAAGTAAGTTCAATTCTATCTAAAAATCACAAAATTGATCATGTTTAACAAACGGTTGTACAGTCTTTGGGCATTTCTGACAGATTATGGGCTGAACATGGGCTCATTTATTTCTCATCTTTGACGACAAATCTAAAAAAAATTCCTAACTCAACTAATCTCAAAGTGCGGCAAAGTGGTCGTTGTAACTTCATCCTGATATGTCTGTGGGCGTTTGGTCCCCGTAAAAGCCCAACCGCACCGATTTCAATGAATGTGTAGTCAACAAAAGTCTACTTGTTCTTGCTTGCTAAAATATTTTATGTACACATTTGCAAAAAAAGGACTGAACGAATCATTATAAAATGTGCTGACACTCACCAGTGGCATGATCAAATTTTGTCAAGTTAAAAAATATTCAATGACAAATTAAATCAATTTTTAAAATACGCTTATACAAACCACTTCATGTGAAAACACTGTTTAACGCATAGGTTTACAAAAACTGAACCAAAAGGGATGTAGGTACCAATTAAATTTGAGGAAAATTTTAGCTTATAATAAAATTCAGATTTGCTGTTTACCGCTTTGAATGCATTTTGTTTATGTGTTGTCGTAAGTATGAAGCTATTGCAAACGCCTTGTTACATTTCTCACACTTAAAAGGCTTTGATGAAATATGAACAACCATATGTGCTTTTGTTCCTTCAATTGAGGCAAAGCCTTTTCCGCAAACTTCACATTTGCAAGATTTTTCAGCTAGATGTGTTTGTAGATGTCGTTGCATTTTACATCGCTGTTCAAAACGTTTTCCACACAACTCGCAAGGATAATTTCGCACGTTTAAATGTACATTTCTGACATGTCTACGTAGATCGTAATTTTCACAAAAACTTTTGTAACAGGTGGTACATTGAAAGGGTTTTTCATTGATGTGATAGAGGATGTGGTGATGGAGTCTGGCAAGAGTGGGAAAACCAGCCTGGCAAAACACGCATTCAAAGTTTCTTTGAACTGGACTTCCTATTAATCAAAAATTAAATCAGATAGTAGGATATAAGTTTCAAAAGCAATTTAAATTTATTAAGTAAAAAGTTGTACCGTGATAATATTTTAAGTGATTGTGATAACCCGAGTTCGTGCAGAATTTTTTGTTGCATTGTGCACAAGCGTAGCTTTGTTCCTTGGTGTGACTTCGTAAATGTTGATATAATGTCCGGCGTGTAGAAAACGACTTAGAACAAAGCGTGCATTCAAAAGGTCTTTCACCACTGTGCACTTTTCCATGTTCAAGAAGATCATTTCTTTGAGCAAAGCTTCTCGAACACTGTCCACACTGAAAAGGCTTGATGCCCAGATGAACTGCTTGCGTATGAGTTTTTAAATTTGAAAATGAAGAATACCACTTATCACACTGGTCGCAATGATATGATTTTTTGCCTGTGTGCACAATCATGTGTCTAACAAGCTTGCATTGAACAGGGAAACATTTATTACACATTTTACATTTAAAAATTTTACGTGAAACCTTTTTGTTATTCATTATCAAGATTTTGTAATCCACTCTGATTGTGGAATTTTATTAAAGTAAATTTCAGATTTTTTATTCCGTTTCCAATTCAGATATTGTACACTGCTTCATATTACTGAACCAGTTTGAACAGTTAAGGCTAAACCTACTTATCTATTAATTCTAATACAGATTTACAGTAGAAATTGAAAACACTACTGAGTATTATTAATTAAATTTTCTTATTGGTTTCCATAGCAGCATTTAAAGGCTAAGATAAAAAATAAAATTAACTAGATAAAAGCAAATGAGTAAATGTTCTGCCAGAGCTCCAAAATCATTTAGGGAATTAGGGACTTGCAGTGAACAGCAGCTGCTATAACACCAGTAATGTTAAAAAGACTTTTTAAAAAAGTGTTTACACAGCGCAGGGTAATTTCTGTCTGTGGCACCAACATATCCAGCATTGCGTTGTCTTGAGTTTTTAAAGGTGTGGCATCCTGCACACACTTTTGTCACTTCGTTTATCACTAGCGTCATTCGTGCACTGGGAGTGGCATACAAGTTTGAGCTTGTTGGCAGGAAATCATCAAGGCTAAACATGGTTTGCTTAACATATGTACAAGCACGAATCATTAAGAGCAGCAGGTTTGTATTGGTGAGTGTGGCTACATTATATTTGTGTCGTGAAAAAATACAATTTCTTACGAACTCACAGTTTAAGAATTTGGATGAATTGCATTTATAACTCAACCATGTATTTTTTTTAAAAACACCAAATTTATTTTTCCGAACGCGTGACAAAAACATTTACTAAATATATTTTACAAGCAACAATTTTAAGGACTTTGTGGTTGTGGTTTCAACATAGTAAACAGCTTATTGTTTTAATCAATAATACAATTTTTTTACAATACAATACAATACAACTTGTTTACGGAATAAGACTGTTATCGACTTTTAAGCAAAACAATTTACAAAAAGTGCAATTATAACAATGTTTGGTTATAATTTAAGTTATTACTCCTCTTCTGAGCACGATTATATATTTTCTGACAAATCTTTGATTTGACCAACTATACCAGAAGTTGCCAGAAATGAATGTCCGTAGAAACACTAATAAGCTCAGTTGTTACTGATAGCTTCATAGGGAATAATGAAAAAATGATGTGCGTCGTGGACTTTTAAGTTATATTTTTCAGTATTTGTTACGCTGTTTTAAATGGATTCGGAATTTTTCAAAAAAACAAATTATTGTGTTCACTAAGACTGCAATGTGCAATTTTAAGTATACATGCTGAAGCAAAGCTCGGAAATTTGCAGTTTTCATGAGTGCTTTAATGGGATAACGTAACAGATTAAATGGTTCAGATCTTCTGGTTTTGAAAACATGGAAAACAAAAAGGTTAACTCAAAACCCAGAGTAAATTGCGAAATCTGCAGGAAAAGTTTTACGTGCAACTCGAAATTAAAAACGCATATGACAGTGCACACTGGGCAAAGGCCATTTAAATGTGAGCTCTGTGATAAAGCATTTAAACAAGGTGGACATTTAAAAACGCACCATGACATTGTACATTTGGGCAAGAAACCATTTGAATGTACGCAGTGTCAGAAGCGTTTTTCAATAATTGGTAATTTGGCACAACACGCAAAAGTTCACAGCGGCGAAAAGCCTTTTCAGTGTACTCTGTGTACCCGGAGGTTTTCTCAGAATTCAAGTTTATACATTCATTTACGACGTCACACCGGTGAGGAAAATTACAATTGCACACAATGCGGCAATACATTTAAAACCAAGATTGCTCGTGACTGGCATTCTTATATTCATCAAGGTAACATTTTAAGCAGATTTTAACACGAGCACGGATTAATCCTTACACTTTCTCTAATAAAATTAAATTGTTAAATTAATTTGATTTAGGTATCCACCGGAATGGTATCGGATGTCTGTTTTGTGCTCGGCGTTTTGTCACACCATCAACCCTGTATTCTCATATACGCTCGCACATAAACGAGAGACCTTTCCATTGCATAAGGTGCCGTAAAGAATTTACACGCAATGGAGATTTGATATCTCATACGAAACAAGTACATTCAAATGAAAAGCCTTGGATCTGCGGTTTATGTGGAAAGGCTTTCAAAAGGAATGATGGCATGCAAGGACATCTTAAGTCGCATTTAAGCGAGAAACTTTACAAATGTGGAACCTGCAGAAAACGTTTCATTACCAAAACTAACTTGAAAATTCATGTTCTTATACATTCCACTGAAAAGCTGTACCAATGCAATGAGTGCGACAAATCGTTTCGACAACCAAGTGGTTTAAAAAATCACAAAATGCAGATGCATTCTAAGGCGAAACCGTGAAAATGCAGAGAATGCGAGAAACGTTTCAAGACAAAAGCAAATTTGGTTAGCCACGATAAAGTTCATAGTGGTGAAAAGCCATTTCGTTGTGAATATTGTAACTATAAATGTAAACGCAGCTCCAACTTGCGTGCTCATGCGTTACGCAAGCACTTCACAAAATAAGCTTGATTAGTTTGTATTTTATTATTAGATGCTTTAATATTACATTATTATTTTGAAAGTGTAGCCATCAATAAGATTTACTTATTATGTGACTTGTTTGTAACAATTAATAAATAGGCTTTGTTTTACCACGAACACGTCGTAGAAATACTTACAAAGGATTTTTGTTGTAATAAAACATCTGTTGATTCTAACAGTATAGATTATACGTATTTACCCACACTTCTTATTCTAAAACTTTGTGTTTGCTTGTTATTAAAAAAATGACAATGTATAAAATAAAACCACGTATTAGCCTGTTGCGCAAATGAATTTTTAAAATCAATTTTCAGACGTATAAACTGCGCAAACTCAATATTACTTAAATAAGAGAAACGAGCAAGGAATAAAATTGTTTGATTTCGAATACAACGGTTTTAACTAGAACCAACCATTCCAGGATCACAATTGTTTATAAAATCTTTGAGATTTTTAAACGCTATGTTACATTAAGTGATTGACTTAGCACCCGTACAATTAATCTTAGTACCAAATTGATTCCTGCTGAATTGACAAAGATGTATGTAGTGCGTAAGCAAATAAAACTCACGGACACGATCTTGTAATATCGTGTTGCCTGCTTGTATGTCGACATATAATTTGTTACACCTGTTTCAAAAACTGGTACGA
The DNA here is from genome assembly GCA_029691765.1 of Entomobrya proxima. Taxonomy (NCBI): domain Eukaryota; kingdom Metazoa; phylum Arthropoda; class Collembola; order Entomobryomorpha; family Entomobryidae; genus Entomobrya; species Entomobrya proxima. Next base: position 45,278,958 of record CM056171.1, read on the forward strand.
AGAGATAAAAAGGAAAAGTAAGATTAATATAAGATTTAGTCATTAATATAAGATTTAAAGTCTGGCAAGGTAATAGTTTTAGTAATGCAAGGAATTATGTAATGGAGTACAATACAATACAACCTTTTTTTCAAATAAGTAATATTCATCATTCCTTTGGGTTCCATTACGACTTTGCATTTTAGCTCAAGGATTTGGCTAAATGATATGCTGACTTCATTCTGCTAAAGAAGTTGTCACAATAATTGCTTCAATCTTTTGCTGACATTTAATAGGTTTTAGAATTTAAAATTACATAATCTCTCATCCCGGCGTTTATGCTACAGCTGCGCTTTTGCCAACAGCCAACTTTTGTAAATTAACCTTTTCAACGCTACTTTTTCTTGAGTAGATCTGTGGTATATCAGGCCCAATGTAGACTGTGTTAGTCGGATTTTACTAACAATAATTATTTTGAAATTCATGTAGGCAATTGATACTCCATTAACAACCTAATCACTGTCGTGCCCGACCTTTCTCTTCTCATCCCATTCAATTTGTGACAAAGAAACCAGTTACCAAATTACCTTGATTATCATTTTGACTGAGCGTCTCAAGGGGAAAACTGGTCAAGCCATACACAGTTTATGTTTCCTCTGATGTGTAACAGATATACTAGAAGGAAGCAGCTTGACCAAAGAAGTGTCGGGTCAGGACCCGAAGTGTGCTTTGAAGGTGCCCATAAATCGTCCTATAAGAGCTGGCCAGAAATACCTATCTCACAGTTTAACCCGTACGTGTATTACCTCGACGCCAAAACCTTAACACACTTGTTTGTGAAGGATATTGAATCGATAGATGGTTTTCACTCAAAATACTTGAATGCTCCCAAACGGGTATTGTCTTACATGCTATATGCATTTGTAGAGATTATTTGTTATCTCTTTTAGATAAGCATTTTACTCATAATAAGTTATACATAAATTAAGTGTATAATTAATGCTGGGAATTTCACACAGGAATATGATTGCCTGTTCCCATGTTCTCTTGAAACATTTGAAAAAAGTCAGTTTTCTTCTAAACGTAGTGTCAGTCAGTATTTAACTTTCCGGAAGCAAAGGTTCTCCGGTAATTCAAAGCTAAATATGTAGTCAAGCCCAAGCCTAAACTGAATCAGTGCTTAAAAACAGTTTTACGATTTAATTGGAATTTCAAATAATCATAAAATCATGTATTGTCGAAGCAAATACGATAAAAACAAAAAAGCGGGTACAGTTACTGTTAATTTGTTTTACTTTTTAAAGTTAAAATGCAACCTAATCACCATAGTCGTAAATTGCGCTTGGCTAAGGTTCACTGTGGTGAATTTTACGATCTATTGAGTTTGCTTCATCGTCAGCAAGCTATCTTGTAGGTTGTATAAATTCCCTTTGTAACAATAAAAATGAGTGAAGACTTAAACCCTTTTCAAAAATGATTTGAAGCAAACCTTTTGATAAACTTTAAGAAAGCAGAATTAAACAGCGCTTAAAAGCCTTAGCGCTTAGCGTATTTCGTACAGGGCTGACCTTCATCGGATCCTTTTAATCGGAAATCACCATTTGTAGCCTTTAAACTGCATAAAACAGAATTATTGCCAAAAATTTTGATTGATTCCACCCTCAGCTTGGCACCGTTTGTAGCTTTAACGTATGCCAATATACAACAGCATTGGGATAATCATTAATGTGACGCACACTGACATGAAAAGTCACGGGTTGGGATGAGAATTAGATTTTACCGGACGAAAGCTATATCATAAGAATGCTAGAGATGGTTTAAACATTTGGTAATTTGGTCTGTGTCGGCAGACTTGACCAATTTCAGCAAAATTCATATGGCAGGCACAACCTTTAATTTTCTAGTCTAATTTAAGTTGACAGTTTAGGAATTTCTACAGATCTAATGAATTAAAACTTATAAAGCATTGTAAGGTAATTACTATTCGTAGCACGGCTAAGCATCTCATAAATAACCTGAACACGTTAAAGTGTTTGTCACAATAATACTAAAAGAGTTGACAAAGAGCTGAGATTCAATAGATTCGAAACCACCATTTTGTTCAAGCGAAGAACGGTTCTGCGAATCATCTTTTAAATAGCCAAGCTGCAGGTTTGCTCATGAATAATGTCCAGTGCCCGAAAAGGAAAATTTTACTTAACGTGAAAAAGTGACGGTGACGTTTAAATCCATTTTAATTAAGGTGACATTTATTCTTAGAGCATTTTCAGTTCAGCAAATCATAAGAACAGAGCAGAAGTTAAAAGCAATTAAAATAAGAAAAGCAAGAATAAAGTAGTTTAATCCAAAAAAAATTAGGGGACAGGCAAGTCATGTATAATCTACCGTTGGGTTTGCATTGAACCTATTTATTCAAGACTTCATTTTAAACTATTCGGTAGGAAAATCAGGATATGTTTAGATTTCCATCTAATAAAGCAAAAACTACCACCAGTTCAGCCAAAAAGTGAAACGCTGGTGAATCCACACAAAAATGTTGCTGAAGCATCGCGAATACTGTTGTTTAATGGTTCAGGTTAATTTATTTTTCTATTACTATATTTCACAAATCTATTTAACTAATTGATAAAGAAAATTATAAAAATAACTAAATCAAGCTTAAGCTTGTAATCAAATAGGGTTTTTAAAAGTGATCCTTCCTATAGGCAAACGACCAGGTTTTCTTTTCTGGTTTGCTACGGAACTTTACTGAAATGTGTTGCGTGTTGAGGAGTTGCTAGAACAGCAAATACTGAACCCCAAATCATTGCAAAATTGACTAATTAAAGTGGATAATTAATTTCAATGGCAGAATAAGGCCATACCCAGAACAATTTTCTGAACGGGTTGAACCGCTAATAGTCCACCTATTGAATAATAATTTGGCAGATAATTACCACCACCTCGAGAAACATACTATGGGACAATGTACTCGCGCTTTCACTAGTTGCCAGCTCTTTTCCTGCACTCAACAATTCCTCCACACAACTTATCTCCTTCCTCCAATCTGAATTTCTGGACTGCCTGTTTCTCCTGGCTTCTCCTTAAAAATCCCTCGACGTGGACCCCTTCAATATCATTCTTTTTCGAACTCCATCGCTGTCCCAGAATCCAGCCTGGTCCATTTGTCCCCGATCAGGTTGCCTTGGAAGAGCTTTCTGCATTCCAAGTTCCCCACTCCATTTCAAGTTTCCCCAGAAACCCGCTCCATTCCTTTTCGGATCACTTACCTTCAGTTCCTACGCTTGCTCCTCCAATCCTTTCGCTTTCACCGCAACTTTTATACCTGTGTTTTGCTTAACCGATAATTCCACAGCTCCAGCTCAACTTCACCGCTTCCAACTGGTTCTAAAGAAGGTGTCCAGTAATTGCACGTAAGTGACTGCAACTGATGAGTAGTGCTTTGAAAGCCAATTTAGGGCCAAAATTGAACTTTATTCAAATAAAAATTTTTATTCTGTTCTACGTATCTACATTCTAAACAAAAAATTTGTTTAGTTGTAAAAAGGTTTTGACAAAATTAAACTTTATTTTCAGCGCGTTTCGGCAAAATTTTCACTACACGCCTCAATACATATTGTTTGTTCACAGACCCATGTCGAAGACTTCGAGGTAGTGCTCTTGGTTTCAATAAACTATATTTTTTGCCGGACGCGATTTACTAATTACATTTTTTTACGTTTTAAACCAGGATAGTCCACAAAGTTTATCATTAGAAGTTTAGTTACCTGTTCACAAGGTTTAATGAACATATTTTTATGTAAAAGCAAAATGCTTTCGTAAAAAATATCTGGTTAAAAGCCTGGTTCGGGTCCAACTGCAAAAAACAAGTTAAAATTATATGCATTCAGTTTAAAGACCGTGGGAGACCCCGCAGGCAAGCTAAACGTCTCAGGTGCCCTTATATAATTAATATTAGGAAGTTAAACTATAAATCGCAGTCAAAGTGGAAATAAGATCTATGTTGCAGTAAATTTCCTCCAACTCCAGAAACAAACTGAGCGAAGCAGAATCATCACAAAACATTTAGGGTTTTCCGCATATCAAATTTCGAGTTAACTTACTAACCTACTTGTTGACAATATTTAGTGTTTAGTTCAATTTCCTTGTTAATTTAAAGCTGAATAATATGTATAAAAGCAGAGGTGGAGATACAAAGGAAAAATTGGCTGGTGATAGTAAAATATCTTCTGTAAAACTCCGTTTGCGTCAAATTGTATCCAACCACTTGTCAGTACGTACGTAATTGTCAGTAAAAAAAATATATTTTTGTATAAAACCTGCTGCTGTATTTAGTTTATCGTTTCACAATGTATTGGATTGACCCACTTTTATGTGTTTACCCTACTGCCGGTAGAGGCACTAGTAAGAGGATGATTGGAGGGCTACTAGAACCATTTTCTACAGTAAAGTAGGATTCCTACTGTGGGTATGTCACATACCGTATGTGGATAATTCTGTGGAAAGGGACCCGGCCTACGCCACTTCCCTCGGATCCCATGAGGACCCCCAAATGGACCACCACTACCGTACCTGGATGGATTCCCACCGCGGTCAAATCCTCCTCCTCTTCTAGCAGTAGATACGTTTTGGAATAGTAACTGTGGTATCGCAGATTGTATGAACTTCATACTATGAAGTCGAACTTTGCATTCGTTAATTTGAAATTTATCTGGCACTACTCAAATACCAATCGAGTAGCTGTCTCTTGCCGACTTTTCTGTTCTTAATCTGATTTCATCATATCCAATTTGTTACGAAGAAACCAGACTACTTTACCAAATTACTCTGATTATCATTCTGATTTTGAGTCTCAATGGGAAAACTGCAAAAATTAATTGTTATATGTTTAATGTCCGTTTAAAACTGAAACCTTTGTTATTGTGGTTTCTAATTAGTTAAATGCCAAATAAGTATGCGGAATAAAGAGATCAGATAATAGAGATAGAGTACCAATGATTTATTAGAGTAAGAGAGAAGAAGAGCAAGAGAGATTGAGATGCCAGAGAGGCTGGCAGGACAATGCTGCTGTGTGCAGCTTTTACATTCTATATTATGAGAGCTCGTGGCTCTTTACTTGACCTTGACAAACGCAAATCATACAATAACTTCAATAACGTAGACAAGCTATACCTATCACTTTACAAACCAGATTACTCTGGTAACATCTCCCACTTCCGAAGAAAAGTAAAACATACAATGTTTTACTTTAATTACCGGTATTGTAAGTTATTGACTACTTAATTAATAGTTTAACCTAACTAAAGTTTATCTAGCTTAACGTAAGGCATGGTTACATTCTTTTGAGTTACATCAATACTAATTGACATGGAATAAGTATTTGACAATTTGCAATATGATTCAAGATTATTGAACTGATTTTCATAAGACCAATTGAACCTTTTTGATGTTAGAGGAAAGAGATACGTTGGCATGTAAAAGGGGGTTAAGGAGTTACATGGATGAGGAAGTAGGTACTAAGCACGTGTGTAGTTCACGGAGCAACATTTTCCAAGTTTGTTGCTGGGAATTGTTGTTATCTAATATTTTGGTGTACTGCAGCGTTGCGGTTGACCTTGAAGAATTATGATGGATGATGTGGACGATTTATATGGCCGGTGGGTTTGCAAGCCAATGAATAAAATTATCAGATGGGTGTTGTAACCGGCAGGTGCAACATTCAGCCACAAAAGGAGTTTGTAGTGATGTAAATTGTAAATTGTAAATTTAAATGGACATATTGCAATGTGATGATGCATAATTTTGCAAGATCTGGTTGGGTGATTTCACAACTTACTTTCGTACCGAACTAGAAAGTCAAATGTTGGGCAGTAGAGTAGGTAATTGTTACTAGGAGGAACACGTTCTTGTCCAAACCTTGTCCTTGCATTTTGACTTTGAGTGTGGTGTCAGAGAGCTCACGTACAAGTATTTTTTGTTTTGTTGAGTGCAGTCTGCATTAGTTGCCAATTTGTGTAGTTTGGTTTTGTCCGGTTTTGATAGCTTCACTCTTCGAATAGACGTTGAGAGAATTTTATAAACATGTTTCCATGCATGGGTGAAGTCGGTTTCAGAGATGTGGTTGTCCGGTAATAAATGACCATGGGAAGAAACTGGTAGTGTGACGCACGGATGATTTTGTAAGTTGTCTGAAGGTTAGGTAACATGCTTATTACCAGGTAGAAAGGAAAATAATAGGGAGTGTAGGAGTAGATAATATCAAACTGGCTTTTAAATTACGATGCGATGATTTTGCTTGAACAGGAATCTGGAATATTACTTGAATTATTTTTATTAAAATTCCAATGATTGTTTGATAACCATACAGCTATACTATATTTAACGTTTTGATTAAATCTAACTTAATTTAGGTATTACAATTACTTTAAACTTAACTCTGTATTAGGTAATATAATATTAGACTAATTACGACGACCAGAAATAGGATTTGTTTCCATTTAATCTTGGTATACTAATTCAGAGCGGAAGCTCGTACTGTGGGTCTTGGCCGGGACTCACAATATCAATCTTCAACACGGTTGTGTTAGATCATCACAAACCAGAATAAAACCTGCAACTTAAGTATTCATTTAGAATTCTTTTCCAACACCAAAATGACAGAAAGCCGATAAGAATGAGAAGGTAATTTATGCGTTAGAAATCTATTTCCACGAAATGAGTTTTTATTTAGGATTACCTGTTACATGATTATAAATAAGCAACAACCAATAAGTTTGTTTGTTAAGCATTTTCTCCGTAACCAATATTAGCCAATTAACTTTTGTTTTGTTGATGCCAATAAGCTTGAATAGAGTTAAATTTATTTAAGTACAATTTAATTGATCTAGAATCATGCTTGAGTAATTTGAAATTGAGAATTGAATAGGAAAGCGATAGAAAAGAGAACAGTAAATGCTGAACTGAAGATGTAAAATCGAAAAACGAATCCGACTAAAATGCGTACCTAGCATGTTAACAAATCTTCTTTCCTTATGCAAATATACGTAGAGATGTGAAGATGAATAGGGATGATTACCGATTGTATCGAATGCAGAGATGCAGAATCTTCCGTAACAACATAAGAATTCAACAATGCACGATACACAATATAGAACATATTGATGTCTAGAAACGTAGCAGGGCTGGCAGGGAATAAAGGTAGACGAATAAGGGAATGCAAGGGAATCACTCCTCTGATTAGTTTAGGGGTAAAGGAGGGTAATGCTAGGATAATACTATATGGGATATGGAGGCAGGTAGAAGGGAACACGGGAACACCAAGGGGTACTATCTCTCCCTCGCTTGGTTTAGGGGTATAGGTGGGATTAAATCTAAATGGAAGCAAAGGGTTATGAGAACAGTAGGGGCATGAAAAAAAAAATTGATAATATTTGAATATTTGCCATCCCCGTATCGATTCAAGTAAACCAAGTATGCACTATCGTGTACAATGTAAGTAAAACCAACGCTGAAATGTAAGAAGATGCACCTGGGGAAAGCTGGGTTTCCCGGTAATATTTTACACATCTGAAATTTCAGAAGTGATAATGGGAAAGCTCATTGCACATCCAAATATCATACTGAAATCAAATGCAAAATCGAATAAGTACAAATTTTGATGGTGCAGATACACAAACCGTGACTAGTGCTGAAGTAGGGTGCCGATAATTGAAAACCAATATTAATTAAGTTACCATAGTGCCGTAAATGGCAAAATAGGAACCGGGGGTCCTAGGACAATTCTAAGGGCGGGTCAGGTCACTTATGAAAACGACCCAATAAACGGGTTTAGCGAAGTAGCGGAACATTAAATTTTCAGCTGCGTGTAAATTTTGGAAATTGAATTAACGGACATGGGCTTTTATTATGTATTACACGGTAAATCTAGTATTGATAATTAAATGCAATGAAACGGCTACTTATATGGGGCAAAGCAAGACTTACAAAATATTCATGGAAAACAGGGAAAAATGCGGCTTGATCTAATTTTCTGAGGCAAGGTGCCGAATTACTACATGGATTACTAACCAAATGCCTCATGGGGTAATGTGAAACTAATGCGATAGCCGCGTTCAATTTTGGAAAACTGTTGTGCTGGGAATCAGCATACTAGACTACACTAATATAAAGTTTGAGTGCCTACCTTTTGGATGCAGAGACAATAGGGAATTCAATTTAGATTGTCGCTGCTGTTGTTATGCCAATTTATCTCTCGTAAGTATGATAGAGTCGGAACCCTAATCTATTTAATGTAATTGCAGTTGAAAATCATAAGAAACAAAACCGTAATCTAAATGAGATGGGCCTTGATAAGCGCGGCAAATAAAGTTCGTGAATGAAATATATGAATCAAAAGGATGAACGGGACTGTGACCACTAGCTATAGTGCTTCATTTTATGAAGGGTTCATTCCGATACCCGAAAACCGACCGCGTCGTTCCTGATCATGCATCTGGCAAGTGAAACAACCCCTTCAGCTCCGAAGGATAACCAACTAATATGGGCGAACTAACCACTTGTCTGTTACCTAGTACTAGATTCTGAAATTGTTCCTAAATAACCAATCCTAAAACTGAACATGCCCTAACTAACATCACTCCGAAACACCGGGCAGTGTCGGCAACGCACGTCGTGCCTGTTTAACTTACAGGAGCCAGGTTTAGGTACCCGTGACAACAAATGAGTTCGGTGCACAAATATATCATCGAAGAGTAACAAAAACAAAATGAACGGGTTACAAACCCCACAGCTCCCAGAGCTCCAACCGGAGGTTAGGAGGGTACTTTGACGAAGATAAATAACGATGCTGCCGAAGAATCTCCTCCCGGCGCCTGGGAAAGATAAACGTCTCAAGGCTACAGCTTCACCAGAGACCACCAATTTTACAACCTCACCAACTTTACTACCACACCAACGTAATGCAATTTTGAAATAGGGCGTAGAAAATTGAAAAAGATGAGCCCTAACACTACACTAGCCTAATCACAAGAAGGGAAAATAGTAGGATGAGCGATGAAGAATGAAGATGCTCTGAACACTGGGAACACTGACTAATTTTGCACATGAACCAATCTTATAATTTTGAGATTTGTATGAATAATGAATCTTACCAATTATACGGCCTGGCAGGCAAACAAGAAGGTGTAGTTTTCACAAAACACAACACAAAGCCAATAAGAATAATTTTGCAAAGAAAACTACAGACGTAATGACCTCCCCCCGTGTCAAAAGCGGAATTTTTAGGAAGGAAAAAGAAGGCAAGAAGTCCAGGAAAGCCTACTTAAAGGACTGGCTAAGGTTCGCCAGATGAAACCTTTGTTATTGTGGTTTCTAATTAGTTAAATGCCAAATAAGTATGCGGAATAAAGAGATCAGATAATAGAGATAGAGTACCAATGATTTATTAGAGTAAGAGAGAAGAAGAGCAAGAGAGATTGAGATGCCAGAGAGGCTGGCAGGACAATGCTGCTGTGTGCAGCTTTTACATTCTATATTATGAGAGCTCGTGGCTCTTTACTTGACCTTGACAAACGCAAATCATACAATAACTTCAATAACGTAGACAAGCTATACCTATCACTTTACAAACCAGATTACTCTGGTAACAAAACGTATATCTGCAAAGTTGCCTCGGCTTGAATGCAAGAGCATTGCTAAGAAAAAAGGCGCATTTGACACGAAGCATTCAATAAACCAACTAACCAACATATATTTTTGTATGTTTTTGGAAAGTTGCAGCTTTTTGACGCCACCAGCTTTACAAATAATCTTGCGACAAATTAAACACTAGCTAGGTTAATTTTCCATGCTTTTTCTAATTGACTCAGCAATTTCAGCATGTCAACTGCAGGCTTGGTATCTAATCTTGGCAGGTTGACAATTTTGGTCATTTAGCGTAGTGAGATACGCTTACGTTGTTTTATTTTTTTTCACAGCAATTATTGTCAACGCCAGTGAACGTTGTTAATCGTGGTTAAAAACAAAGAAAACGTATTAGCGATAGGTAAAATATGCTGAAACACTATTTTCCATTCAATACTCAGCATAGTGGAAATAGTTTAACAGTGCAAAATTTAACACATAATTTTTATCCTGCGCTATTCAGATTTATTAACCTTCAAGTTGCAGAAGAAACGGACCTGATGGGCATGAATGTCCACAAAGGTTGAAAAACATGTTGATTGGCATTTGCATTGTACATTGTTTGCAAAAATAAGTTGCAGCTTTATATATACTAGTTTTAATTATTGTGCATGCTAAAAGGCCTAAACTTATACACATATGAATGCATGTTTGTAAGTTTTTTCAGTACAGAGACTCTAGCCCCAATTGTTTATCCTACAAAATACATTTTTTCCACAAGCAAGACAACGCCGTTTACCACGTTTACACGGTACGGAAATAAGATGTAAAATAAATACGTCATTTTAAGTATTAGCATTGGAATCTATACAGAAATCATCATCTTGCCGGTACTGTAAGTTTTAGAATCACAGAATAGCCGTTTTTGCCCATCCCCTTTGTTCCGCACGTGCAAAACTTGACAAACTACAACGACACAAGCAAAACCGTGTCTACTCTTTCCATTAAAGCTGATGAAGAAGATTTCCACCAATCTTTTGGCTATCCTGAAGTCTCTATTCACAAATTTTATCAATATTTAATACTTTTACGGTTTATGTTGTAGGGATGGGTTTAGGACCGCTTCCATACTTCACTAATTTATAGGGACTAAAATTTATATTTACGATTTTATATTACCAATTTTTATATTGTGCCAAGTTTTATATTTTCATATTTTCATATATTACCAGAATTTATATAGCAATTTTTCATACAACACAGAGTTTTGCTGAAACTACATCCTTGTACGTATAACAGTAAAATATTTTAATATTTCAGTTCGTTTACTACGTTACGTTTACTACGTAGTGTTTCAGAGTCAGAGCAAAACGGTGAGCTGAACTACTAAATAGTTGCCCTTTATTTACTTGAAATCTAACACACATTTGTCCAGTTTGCAAAATTAATTCAGTGATATGTATTATCTGCCTTTCATATCATCATTGACTGTTTCCTTTTTGTGTTTATTAGTATAATGTTTTTAATACTCTAAATGTTTTGTGAGCTTTGAGCTGTAAAATCTTGTAAATGTAAAATCAAAACTGCAAGGAATTGAAAGTTGAGCACGAAATTATAATCTTTGTATTTTTTCGCATAAAATCGGTGTTTAAAACAGAAGGTAATCTATCTGGTAACTCGTAAAATAACGAAAAATTTGTTTGAGTGTGACGGTATTTCTATCAGACACGTATATTTCAGTTTGAAATTGATGTCAAAAAGCTATGTGATATCGCTGAAAGGTGTAGGATATCATAATAGAACACAGAATTTTCGTTATTCTCTATAAAGATGCATGAGTACTTTGTCAACAATTTACGCATTTTGTTGACCTTTCTTCCGCTCTCTCGTTTTTTTGCTTCATTGTAACTTTATGTATCAGTTCATTACAGAAAAAGTTACACCTTCCATTGTACGGGTTTACAGACCTAACTCAAGGCCAATATTGCACAACAAGTAGCGGGAGAACCACTTAAGAGGATTAGATATAAGCAAAAAGAACCAAACCTTCAAACTCTATTCGTTTTGCACAGTACCCTTTGTGTTAATTTGTGTTACACTAACACGAAACAGAAAATATGAAAAATTCAACGTTCAACGAGTAGTACAAGTACATATGCAACAAAAATGCAAAATGTGTCGCCAGTTTACACTCTCTAAATAAATAGGGGATTTGTGTCAGAACAAATTTCTTAATTTTGGGGTATATAAATTTTTGTCATATAAATCTGTGTATCATATAAAAAATGGTAACTTTTGCCATATAAAAACGGAAATATAAAATCGTGAATATAAAATTTGGGTCCTATAAAAACGTGAAATATGGAAGCGGTCCGGCACCCGTAGGGATATAAGTATCAGTATATAAAAATAGATGCAGAACCATAATATCATAATGGAAAGACATAACAGCAAGTTACCTGATTCAAGTACTTATTGTATACTTATTATCTACTACGTGATTAAATAGTCAAGCTGTTATTAAAACGCGTTTTCGTACATTCGGAACATGTAGCATGCAGTAGGTAGGCTGTGTTCCCTCTGCTCTGCTCATTATTTATTTAAACATATATAGTTTACTAACTCAATCTTCAAGAGTATTAAATAAAGCACCTTAGTTTGTCAGCGTAACTACTTATTAACTTTCCACTAATAAAATCCACTAGCTTACTGTTTAAACAATTTAGTACCTTCCAACAAAAGGAAACTTTGGGGACAAAAGCTTAAACCATCTACATTTTAAGGCAATTAGCTAATTTTTATTAATTTTCTTCTAAAAAATTCTTATTTTACCCCGGTCTACCTCTTAAGTTCTATCCCTTTGGATTAGAATTTTTTTGTCTTCTAGAAACAAAAACATAAAGGTAAATTCTATTGAATTTATTAGACAAGTGGTTCTCTTAAGACAACATACATTGCGCCATGATCGTATTTAGCGTTTGGCTACAGTTGCTATGATTACTTGTGCAACTTTACATATCTTTGTTAAATCTGGAAGGTATCTAAATTATCCTGCGTAGCAAAAAATGAATTAGGATTAAAACTATGTCAAAAATGCTCTGAAAGGTAACTTTATTAAAATCTCAAAACTTAAATTTACAACAAAATCATAACTTTAATTTGAATAATACAATACTTTTTGTTGCTAGAGGATAGGTGGAAGTTTACCAACTTTGTGAAAAGAGACCAGGCCAGCCCATTCCACTTCTCCCGGGTCCGTTTCCTCCACTACCATAAGAAACCGGTCCTCCTCCGCCTCCATTTTACCCGAGTGGAACACTACCACGGCTATATTCTCCACCTATTCTAGAAGCAGCAGCACAATAATCTCTCCCCCTCTATCTGTGCCTTCTTGCCTACTACCCATTCCACCCCTTCCACCATACGTTCCTCCTCCATTAACCGCCGGGTCCTTCACCAAGCAATCCCATTCCTGGAGAACACATGGGATACATAAAAGGAAAAGGGAAGCAGCATCCTGGAGGAGAAAAAGCAGCATGGCTTTTGTTGAGCCACCTGACATGGACCATTCCCACCACTTATTCCACTATCTCGATAACCTCGTCTTCTTCCAGCTTAAGATACAAGAGTTTTGTCATCCTCCACACCACACCACTCATTATCCATTCTATATAATTTACATTTCCAAAATTTTGCACAGGTTTCTAAAACTTAACTATCATCTTCATTACTTCCCTGTAGATGGCTGGCAAATTGCTAGTGATTGTGTTGCTGACTATTAGTGGAATACTATATCCGCCAGACCTTGTTGAAGCCCTCAGGTGCTATGCTTGTACATCAGAAGGAAACTGTTCGGGCTCAAAAGAACAGGAATACTCTTCCATATCAACTGGCTGTCTTATTGAAAGAAATTTTGGCGACTTTAGAAAGGGTTGCATTACAAAGGATCCAAGCTTTGACTGCGTACAGGAAAAACTTGGGCAAAGTGGAGATTGTATCAGAGGAATATAGAGCGATATGGTTAAGTATGCAAAACAATGTGCTTTGGCGCGAAATTCACAAGATGACCAACTGGATTTAGACCGAGTGATGAAAAAATTAGCATTCAAATCCAATTTTATTGTCCTTCAAGCGTCCAATCGTCAATCACAAGAAGAATATGTGGCTTGTATCTGGGCGAAAAATTTGTGCAATATTGATGATTTACTTGCGGGATACAAGTTAATTTTATAATAAAAAGAAACGAATCTTTTCACTTAGTATTCAACTAGCTTCATTTGTGCTTCACAGACATACGTAATTCTTTATTAGTTTTCATCCTAACTTTTCTCAAGAACAATGCGTTTATTAGGAAAGCATGATATTTAAGTATGTAGTACAATAATATTTTATTATAAATATGAATACGAGTTTGGGAACATAAATGAGTTCATTCATTATTACTACATTCAAATTGCCATAAACCAGCTTCCAAATTTGGTTTAGCTTCTTTTTCTTTTACAAAAACAGAACCAGTACCAGCCGATGTAGAGTTTGCTTGCAAGAACAGCGTTGGACGTGTCTCAAAAGTATTTAAAAAGAATCGAAAGCGACTCTTGGTTTCTGCTTTAACAGAAATTAGATCTTTTTTAGATGGGCTTTTGAACTGCCACCTATAACCAAAATTTTCGTCCAAGTCCTTTCCACTGCATACTGAGACAACTAGATTTGCAGTTTCTATACCACTCTGCTTTACTACTACATTATCGGTAGTTTTCAAGCATAATTGACTACAATTTGAGTTGCCAGCTTCAGTAAGTATATTAATACTACCGGTAAAATGCAGATAGGAGTCTTTAGACGCGTCTGCTATTGGTTCAAAGTACCAACGCCCTTCAGGCTTTACGGTTCCATTTATAGTTGTATATAATTTACCGTCGCAATTCGGAATGGTCGATGAAGGAATCACCAGATATTGGCCTGAACCAACGTGTTGAATGCTACATGCCCCACCTGACATTAAACGTTTGACGTTTTCTGGGAAGCGGTTCATCAACTCGCGATATTTATGTTTAACTTCATCCGTCAAACTACTCGTTTCTTCCTCAAACCGTTTCACCCACCAAAACAATTTAAACAGCTCAACTGTATACTCAAATCTCGGCAGAAGTACATCTAGCAGAGCTTCCCAGCCTGCAATTGCAAAACTCTCTTCCGTGTGATCGTTTAGGAGCCTTGCAACCATGTCCAAATTGTCTCGACTTTTTTCCATGAATTGAACAACTATGTTGGCCAAAAAGTTTTTCAAAGTGTTTGTACGATATCCTTGGAAGCTTTGTGGGATTGTAAACCCAAGCTTACTATAAGAAAAACTGTGAATATTTAGAACCAGTGCTGCAGTGATTTTTTCAATCCGTAGTTTTATTTTCTTTTGAAGCTCCATTCCACGTAAGTCCATCGAGCAGTTTTGTTGTAACGAGTCAAGCCAAATCATTTCACTGGTGTCCTGAAACCTGAGGTCTGTAAGGTCGTCAAAGAGATTAAGAAGTGCATCTAATCCAACATGTTGAACATTGCATCCCAAAGTATTTACAGATTGGTTAAGCCATTGAGCAACAGCTTCGGCATTTTCAGGTGTGTAATTAAAAACTAGTTTGATAATTTCTGGAATGTGAGTGCTGTAGTTGTCAATTTTTATTAGCTGGTTATTTGCCATGGTGTAATTTTGCGTTTTTATTAAATAAGAAAAATCGGCTTGATCAACTAGCTCGTGTATCTCAGCAAAAAGGAACTCAAATGCGGCTGGAACGTGGTCGTGTTCTTTAAATTCTAACTTTGCTAGTTTAGCGTAAGTTGTATACAAATCCACAAGATATGATAACCTGGTGGTCACGAGGCTTTCGTAGTTTCCAAACAGGATAGATTGCACTGCTTGAATTGCAGACACATATGTCAAGTTGTGGCCTATCAGTTCATCCATACGAAATTTTTTTAACTCGGGTTTGATATTTCTTTGGTTGGAAACTTGTAAATTGTGTGGCATATCACAGCTTTTGCACAGTATATGCAATTGATACAGCTTGAAAAATCCCTTGAGAATTGTTTGAACTTCATATTTTATGGCAACAAGAATATTTGGCAAAATGATATTGGTAATGTTGTCTTTGGCCGATTTTTTCAAGGCTTCTAATTCATGGAAAGTCTCCAATAAACACATCTCCAGGTTTTCAGACAGAATAGAATTATTGTTTTGTGTTAAATCTGTCAAGTATGTAACCAGCTTGTAATATGCAAATAAATCGACACTATTGTCGATTGATGCACAAACGTCTTTAGACGTTAGAGATTCCAATAGATCGTTTGTGTTGCTTTTAGAAGCATTGACAAGCCTGACAGCATCTTCGAACAAGGTCACATAGCAATATAACTTTTCAATTGCATGTTTTGCGTCAATACTTGTATGGTTGTCAGAGAAGCTCAGAAATTTTTTCAGATAAGTTGAAAATACCACACTTGACTTGTTGTCAGCCGTTCGTTCTTTTAATGTTTCCATAAGGCCAGGTAATATGTTTGTGTTGACGGTTCTATTAGCATTGAATCGAATATTCATTGTAAAGTCAGATGTATTTAAAACTGTCCATTTTAAGTGCTTTGTGTACAGTTCTCTGGTTTTATTACGAAAGTTTATTATGTGCTCATAATTTTGAAGCTGGTTGTGACAATCTTGTGGAACCCGCAAAAATAGAATCTTAGATTTCTCCGCTCCAAGTAAGGTTTCCAAAATTGCAACTTGTCTTTGTAAATTTTGCTTCGCAGGTCCATGCGACTTTTCTTGTGACACATTTAGAATCCGAATATAAGCATAAAGACTGCTGTGAACCTTTCTCAGAAGAACTGAGTTATTGGGATGTGATGTTGTGTTACCAGAGTTTTCCTCGAAAACCACAACAAGTCCAAATGAGTCAATAAATTTTGGCAAATTACTAAATTGTCGTACAATAAAACTAAATAATTTGTCCAAGTCTTCAAAATGGTCAAACAAAGCATACTTTGCGGTAAGCAACACTTTGCACTGTTTTACGTGACTTATAACGGATTTGAAAAAATATAGTGCCGTAAGATGACTCACTGTTCCAGAATTTTCAATCGAACCGGGAAAACTGTATAAAGCCATCTTATTTACAGGGTCGGAAAACATCACTGGGACAGAGGAATAGAATATGTCCCTGCTGCGGTTTTTCTCAGTGACTACTAAATTCTTATTTTCGGTTGACACTAATTCCAGGTTCCGAATATTACCAACAACTGCAGCTCCCACTGTTATGGAATCTTCTTTCGTGTAACCCATGACCAAAATGGAATGGCTACTTTGGTGATAAACTTTAAAATTGTGCATTTCTTCCGAGAAGGATTTTAAAAGTCGAAAATGATCTGACTTGTTGCTTATGTACTGCTTTTTTTGGTTTAGCTTCAAAGTAGCACAGGGTTGGGGCGAATCGGCAATAAATGTTATATTCGGCAATAAAAGTTGCCTGCTGACAGAAACGCCATCGTTTTTGCTGTCAGGGTATTTGATATCTTTTAATGTTTCGACGATCTTGATAAGTACCACTATGCAAATAGTGGAATTAAGAAGCAGTTTCAAAATCATTATAAAACAGATTAAAAATAACGTTTAAATATGCAGATCGCTAGAGTCCGTTTGAACTCTAAATTTGCTTCCACATCAGCTTATATTTCAGTATTTAGTGAACTTGGTTGTTTTTGTGGCTGAGGATAAGAAGTTTGTTGGCACTTTGTGGTTTATGTTCTCCGTAAATAAAAATCGGAGAACGCATCTGCACTTGACTTGCGTCATTGGCGGTGATTTTGGTTACCAGTTTCTAGCTGTTTGTCATCCTGAGGTAAAATCCTGAGTATATTGCGCAATAGTTGGTTTTTAAATCAACTACGGATATGGAAATGATGCAATGATGCTTACTATTCAAAGCAATAGTCATACCTAAATGGAAAACAAAAAAGCAATAACATGTTTTTGATTCTGTGATTGAAATGAATGTGGTTTTGTTTTAATTGTTAAATTAGCGTGCAAATTACTTTGTGAAACAACAACCACGAACTCTTAATCAGAATTTCTTATGATCATGGAAAAGACGAAAATACAACGCTTGAATAGATTGAGGCATACAAGTCAACAACACCGCATTTATCGAAAACAGGATGTGGTTCTATGAAAAAAGATTTAACTTTGTTGCTTTACTAGCTCTAGTTAATGAACCAGCATAAATGCTAAACTGGATAGTATAAAAAGTATGGATATTAAAATTGCCATTTGATTTGCTTGTGTTGATGACAACAACAATGGCTACATGGTTTGTTTTATGCGTTCAGATTTGCGGATAACCACAATTTTAAATTGTCAACTAGTGATTAGCTGGTTAAGGTATTGGCTTGTTGTATAGTGTAAATGGACGTCAAGCATGGCCTAATCGAAGCCATTGAGTTCCCGCGAACCCGTTTAGCAAATAAAAGTTAAATATAATGATTTTGTGTTATCTTTTTTGAAATTTCTCTATGTACCTTAATAGTTTGGCTAACGGCGAATTCGTTGGTACCAAACTCTGCAAATTTTTAGGTTGTTTAGCATGCTAGATCGTGCTTCAAAGGTTTCAAAATGAAGTTTACCCTAATGCATCACTTTAAAATTTACAGATTTTAGTACCAACAAACTCGCCGTTAACCAAACTATTAAGGTACATAGAGAAATTTCAAAAAAGATAACACAAAATCATTATATTTAACTTTTATTTGCTAAACGGGTTCGCGGGAACTCAATGGTAGCAATCCGTGCATGCTTAACGTCCATTTACACTATATAACAAGCGATATCCTTAAATATTACAGAAAAATGCAAGTTGGATTAAGATTACATAGTGGTTGACTTTGTTTATAGTTTTTTGGCACGCATTTGGAAAATAACGTATAAGGGATTTGCCATAAATAGTACAAACACAGATAACAAGTCGTAAAATTGAAGCACCAAAAGATCTGTTTTCTAATTCAGCTTTCGGAGTGCCAAACATTGCTTCTATTTATGAAACTCCTCTCATGATAATTAAAACCTAGATTGTACAGCAACCGAATTTACTCATGCAATAAATAAATTTAATCCTTTCAAAATGCTTGAGAAAGGAGTCACGTGCAATTTTTGTAAATGTAAAAATGTGCAGCGCAAAATATTACATGCACGTGTAACAATGTGTCCTGCTTCAGGGATAACTGATATATTCAAACGCATTAAAAAATTCATTTCATGTTATGAAATTCATAACATCCGTCAGCCTTATGAAGCCTTGTTATACGTGTTGGTTTGTTTATCTAAATTATTATGTTTAAAAAAATCTACGAAAGGTAAACTATATACAAACAGGGTGAATAATGTCATCATAGTATGTAACTTACAATAGCCATGTTGCCTTGCAGGCTCATTTAATTGTATTTAATTACCACGTGAATACTTACTATGGTGATGTTTAATGCTGAAGCTTTGTAATAGACACAGAAGCAGGAGATAAACATTAAACTATGGTTAATCAAGCTGACAAGGCAACTTTTCGAGCTCTGACATTAATAATGTCACATTATATGATGAAATGACCTAGTGTGCCAATAAACGTTTACACTGCCTGAAAGAAATATTATTACAGTTGTTATGTTTGCGCGTGTCAGTCAACATGTTTAATATCTTATGTTTTGTTTACAGTACATGGCCACCATGCGAAGAAAACAGCTTTTGTTTGCAGATTTTTTGTTCATTATTGCTCACATTGCCGACATTCTGATAAATATTAAATATTATAGTTAAGTGTTGTATCCACAACAAACATGTTTTCAAAACACCGTTTCCTACGCACTTGCTACGAAACACCAACATATTGAATTACATGTTCCTTCCTAAACTACATTTGTGAACGTAAATGATTGATAATATTACTTAGGTAAACAGAGCAGACATATGGTATAAGTTGGTGTTAGATCAACAAAACAATTTTTCTGCCTTTTCGAAACAGTGTATTGTATAATTAATGTTGATAACGGTAACTCAGCGAGTGTTTTTTAAAACTTTTATTTCAAAAGAGTCCCGACGTTTCGATCTTTACATAGATCCTCATCAGTGGTTTATAAATGAACATTTGTATGTTTTGTATGTTTGCTAGTTTGAGTAAGTAAAACTACTGCCAGATATTTCAGTTTTATCAGAATTATAAGAACTGCCAGGATAGCTCGTGAGTATCTTAGGGTTTTCTGAAAGTTTGTACGCATCAAAATAGTGCTTTAGTTATTGTGTCCATGTAGCATTGGTGTTATTCAGAAATAAATTGAATTTTGGTAACATTTTCGTAACTTAACGTAACTGAAGTTTTCTGTTCAGCATGTTTCTAATCAATAAAACTACCATTAGACTTTTCAAGTATCATTTAAAGATAATAAAGTGTTTCAGTTCATTTCCGTTCTACTGGGATGGCAAAACATTTCAACTTTGTTCCACAAATCACCACAAGAAGGAAAGATTAAGAGCAGTCGGATTTTATTTACTTTCTTTTATAACTTGGATTCAAATATTCCAGTCTGCTGGTTATTTTCCATTTGCAGATACACTAGAGAACATGCTGTTTGCGGGAGCAGAAGCAGCAGCTCCTACATTATACCTTGTATACCTTAGTCGCCACAAGTTTGTCACACAGCTTTTTAATTCTTTGATTAAATTTGAACTTCAAAGGAAAAAAGTTGAGCAAAATGGAACAAAAACAGACAGAAAAAGTACTTTCATTAAACTGGTTTGGTTAGTTCAAATAAGCACAATTTCTTCTGGTATTGCAATACCTTGCATAATTTTACGACAGTGGCTAAAACATTGTAGTCAATTTACACCAGGATATTTTCTGTTCCCAGAATGTGCTAAATATTCTGAAGGATTATCTGTTTCATTTTTGGAAAATAGTTACTTGCCAATGGTGTATAAAATTCTTGTTTTTGTAATTGTCTTTGAATTATGGTTAAGCTTACTACCATCTTACGTATTTATATCTATGCAACCTTTCTTGATTCAAGTTTGTTTTCTCAAGTGGCATATGGATCAATTTTGTACTGCTCAGCAAACCATGTCACACAAATTTCAGCGCTACCGAGAACTTCAGATATTTTGTAGACTCTATAACAATATTCACCAAGACATTGCAATTCTGGTTGTTATAAACTTTGCAGCTTACACACTCGTTATTTGTTTGTACGCATTGATACATAAGGACGTACAGCTTAGTGGTCTCCAAGTAGTAGTACTGATGTTTGGTTCAATTGATGGTTTGCTAATAGTTGTGCTGTGCGTAGGAATTATGGGTCAAATATATAAAAATTCCATTGAATTCAAAAGAGATATTTGTTGCATCCATACAGCTGAGAAGTTGAATTTGCGGGAAAGAAAGTTTGAAAAATGTTTTGGTGCGTCGTTGCAACCAATTCGGATTAATATTGGGACCATGAATTTTGTTGATCAACTTACTGCAGTCGTCATTCTGAATTTTTGTGGTACGACTTCAGCAAATTTGTTGCTGCTCTAAAATTACAATACATTTGTAGTAAAAAATAGGATTTCGAAAATGCAAAACCTATCTCTACATAAACAATACTTGCAAATTCATAGTAAACCGCGTCAAAAATTGTCGCAGGCAGATTACTGGTCGTTAATAAACAAGCATGAGATCAATTAGACTTACGGTTCATTAACAATGGTTTTACTTGAAAACTTTACAAAGTAAAAACAGACAGAAAAATGTATTGAGTATTGAGAATGTTTTCTCAAAAATATGTTATTTGCTTCTTACCAAAGGTTTATATATTTTTTAAACAAGCGTTAAAATTGATAATATATTACACTATCTACAATCACTCTATACTATAATCCATTTTTAATGTTAACAAAATTCTCATTAAGCCTCTAGATAATCCTTGAATAAATTTTAAAATTGATTTTGGTCGAATTCTAAACACTCTCTTGTACGCCACCCACAGCGGTTTACAGGATTTTCTATATTTTGACATGTACTTTCGGTCAGATTTGCTCTTCCAATGATGACCATGAATCTTCCAAGAAAACAACAAAGCATTTCCCTTTCGGTACAAATACGCACAAACATACAGAAAAATTATCCATCCGACAGCCGAGTTAACACCTAGCATGAAAATTAGTCCAAGCGGAGCATATCCAACGCTAGTGCCTTGTCTTAGCAGTGTAAGTATTCCTTTAAGAAACACTGCCGAGCACAATGTTTGCATAGGTAGAATATATGGTCCGATGGTAGTATTAAAATTAAATTGCAATATTTGCAAACATCGATATTCTATAGGTAAACAGTTAACGCTACGCAGATTTGAGCTGGCTTTATATGTTTGCTTACCAAGAGTAAGCTCCCTTGTGACAAAAGATACTAAATAAGCTGCGTATACAATTGCGCAAAAAAGTAAAACATAAACCGATAAATAAAGAGGGATAGAGGTAAAACAATGGTTGCAAATAATCACTATTTTAAAAATCAATAAAATGTTATTCGGCAGAATGGAACCAAAGAATATTGGAAAGTTAGAGAAATAAATACAAATAAAGAAATATAGAAATTGGAAATAAATAAAAAATAGGAACAAAGCTAGACAAAAAATGTCAACGAGTTTGGTTTCCAGAGTGGTGTTTGGGTTGTGACGTGGAAAGTATTTTTCTATAAAATAAATCAATTAGTTAGAAGTTTTTATAAAAGCACAAACGTCACCTTAGAACATTGGACTTACGGTTGATTCGTGCAAGATATGGCAAATTCAAATTCATCGATGTAACTGAATTACCGTCAGTATTGTTTATCACTGCCATCATAATACATGCAATAAGTGATGCGGAAGCAAACGAAAAAACTATGCTGAAATTTTGTATGTCGTCAATTGACCAGAAAAAGTATAATTGATATAACAAAAAGGTTTCCCAGAAAAGTATTGCGAGCAAATTTCCAACGAATAAGTTAATTGGTTTTTTAGGTTTTACAAATTTGCGCTCGGTATGGTTCCATTCAAAATTGACGATTCCTAAACGATGCAAGCAGAAAAATAAAATGTTCAGACCATTATAGAATCTATTGCTTAACATTTTAAGAAATATGCAAGATCAAGAAAGCTTGGGCAAGCTAGAGTAGTAGAATGTTCACGTAAAGGTTGCTGTCACAATAGTGTCGTGAGTTGATAAACTAAGCAAGTGTTACGTCAATTCATTTTTGTCCGGCTTCTACAGTTTTTAATTTTGAGTTTATTTTTAAAATTTGACTATTTTAGAATTTCAAATATGCATTTAGTATAGGAGTTTCTGCTGGCAAAATATACTTAAATGCTCCAAAGCTTCATTTAGGCATTTCAACTAGTGACTAGGAAACCATTAAACCATTTTAGCGTTTATTCCAAATAGTAATGATGAGACATTTCAGTTTTTCCGCTTATATTTGGCGAGTTCATTACACATAATCGTTAGTATATTACGTAATTTATGTCATTTTAAAACCAAAACTGGCAACTATGTAGTCGCCAGACAAAATTTTAACATATACTTGCAGAATATACGCAGTAGAGTTACAAATATTTGTTGGTGAAATGATGTTTAATACATATGTAAGCTATGTAATATTTTAGATGGATGTTTTTTGTTGTTTCAATAGATATTATCTGAGTTATTCCGTTAGTAAAATGGCATGTAAATGTATATTAGTGTTGATAGTATGCCGATGTTTGACTCAGTATATGCTATTTACACAATTTGCTTACAATAACACAAAAGCTTTCCATATTAATTGGTTCTGATTACATAGGCGACTAAATAGGCTTAACGGTTTTATGCACGTTCTATGCTAGTTTAGTGGTGACGTTTGTATGCAAATTGCTTAGGAAAATTAATGTTTATTTTTAATATGTAGATCAACCTTACAATCCGGATTACTATATACGCTTTATTTAATAATCGGCTCCGGCTCCAGACCGTTGAACATGCTTCTAACGTTGCTCCTACTTTGAAAAGTTAGAACAAATTAAAAACGATGTGATTTAATGTCATATTTGTTGTAATATT
Source organism: Entomobrya proxima (assembly GCA_029691765.1). Taxonomy (NCBI): domain Eukaryota; kingdom Metazoa; phylum Arthropoda; class Collembola; order Entomobryomorpha; family Entomobryidae; genus Entomobrya; species Entomobrya proxima. The sequence goes on from CM056171.1 coordinate 45,302,692, forward strand.
AAGCACAAGGGGTATGTACTATGACGAGATTTCTAAGCATGTTGTTAGCAAAACTGAGTATCCGGGAGTCGTGCTCCTGCTCCTTTATCACATATTATAAATAAACTGATCAAGTTTACGGTGACAATCATTTCATTTAAAAACGTTTCAAAGCTCAAGTAAAATTTAAATGCTCTAACTAACAGCACATAATTCCAGCTCTGTGAGTTTATACAAGTCCTATAAAAAATTCTCTAATTAAGTGTCCATTATTATTCAACATGCTTTATCAACACTTATTCCAATACGACATAGATGATGATGACATCATTATTCAAATGTAATCTCAATCACTTTAAAAAAATTCAGCTTACGTAAGTGTGAACAATTATCGCTTACGTAATTGTCCGCAATTGCCCATACGTGAACATAATAAATTATTATTTTATCAAAATATCATGTACATGATTGATTGGTCATGCGATAAAACCTTCCAATGACAATATACTGGCTGCCCTACTTTTCATATAAAAGCTTATGCTTCCACAGAGCACCTTATAATTTTGGATTGACTTGCATCAGATTCATCACAATTCAAGACCGGACCAAACGTGTTTCCTAAAACTATTTTTTAGCAAAATGTATCCTGCCGGCTATTTAATTGCTATTCTAGCAGTAGTATCTCAGCATGCAAAGTTAAGTTCAGCATGTATTGAGTGTTTTGTTGAAGATAAAATGGACAAATATTCCAACTGGCTTCAGGATAATAACCTGGACCCATCACCGCCAATGAACCAGTCTCTATTCTTCTCCCAATCTAACGTAATTTTAAAAGTGGAGTCGGAACTCAGGTTTGATTTGTTTCTTAAAATCAGTATCTATAAGTTTTTAAGGTTTTACTCCATTCTTTTTTTTCTAAATGAACAGCGGCATGGTAATTGAAAACTATGTTGAAGACATTCTGATAAACTATGTTGCTGGTGATCTTCTAGAAGGTTTTCTTAGAGTAGATATGACTTTTGATTCCAATGTCACACTGTCGGGTAAAAATCTTTACATTCTTGTGGAGACTAAGCTTTTAGTTTATTTATAACGATCCTTCTGAATATTTCTAGGAACGCATGAAACAAACGGTACACTTCTAAGCACCACACCTTTATCTGGCGGCGGTGAGTTTAGGATAACCATATTCCCAATATGGGCCCCAAGTCTTTATATTTACTTTGAAGCCACATCCACTGGATTTCTAAATGTTACAAATTATGACTTGCAATATATATCCTGGAGCGAAGAGAACGTCCAAGAGGTATATTTTGAAGGTATTAGTGACAACGATGCCGCTCAGGGTTACGAAGACTACGTAAAAACTGCTTTGTCTCAAGGAGTTGAAGCTATGTTTCGTAGAAATTCTGGTATTGATCCGATACAATCTCCATTTTTGAAATACTGGCAGGAAGAATTAGGGGTAAATTCATAACCTCAATACAAATCATATTACATTTACATAGTGGAAAAATATATTGCATAAAATTTTAACAGAAAACAACCCTTGCGGATATTATTGGCTCAACGCGTCCCCCGACAACAACTAATGAAACAATTACTGAAAGCATTCCAGCAGAGTCTACTACTGCAGGTGTAACTGAAGAAACAACATGGGATCCTTGTGTAAGGCTAATGCCCAATACACAAATTATGTCTGAGGAAGTAATTGAAACACACGAGGAAACTGACGATGAAGGCTTCGCAGTAGTTCTGACCAAAAAGGTTATCGTCACGAAACATAGGAAAGAGCTCTAATAATAATACATTACCCAATTTAATTAGAAGTTTGAAAGAGTGTCAAACCACTTAGTTTGCTCTTTATGGATATCAAAATATTATAAATACAATATGAACAGAAGTTAAATAGAAAGTTTGAAAATTCTAGCTATTATAAAGAACGATATTGACTGTGAAAAGAAACATACATAATATATTTGCACGATTAATCAGTAAATGCAAAAATATTGTTTGCAATCGGCAGTAATATTATAACTTCATCGCTCAGTGCGTTCATTTCCATGACTTGGCCATCGCATAAGTGGCACTTGACAGCTTCAGCGAGGAGCAGAGGATATCTTAATCTGGCCAAGGTCATTAGCCTATTGCTAATGTCAACCTGGCGGTCATTTTGGTAAGCACTTTCATTACAGCATATAGAAAAATTTATTCCAACACAGTGTTTTGTAGAACACACAACACATTGAAACGTGTATGTTTGCTGAACATTTGACGGGCCGTGAATATTATCACAATAGTAGATAGTAGTGGGGGTTTTTGATGTATTTCGGTGTAATGATGTAGCTCGGAGTATTTCCAAGTTCCCAGAAATAAACAACAGACAACACAGGTATTTGCGTTTGTAGAGAAGTGTGATCAGGAAACTCTCACCATAAGCTTGAGTCTCAACTGATAATTTTATTCAATTTTGAGTCGGTATTTATACAGAAATATTGCATCATACAAATATAAGATCAATCAAAATACGTTTGGAAAATAGAATCTTCTAACATAAAGAGGGAATGAAAGGCTCATTCCAATAAATACCAATAGAATGAGTAATTCCAATAATTTGCCAATTATAATAGGTATCATAGTAAATGAAGATAAATGAAAGTTAATGAAATTGCATGAACTAAAGTTTACACGTCAACAATCAATAGCCAATAATTATAGGTATTACGGTAAATGAAGGTAGATGAGTTTATATGATTTCTTATAACATGTAGGTACCTAATTGCTGGTATCTAAATACGTCACAATATTTACTAAAATTGATTTTCCAGCAAAATTGTTAAAAAACCCAGACAAATTTGGTAGTTTTGTAGTAAGTCTTGCCATCATGTCGGCTAAAAAGCCTGTTAAAAAGCCTTTGCTGTGCACTTATGATTTTTACACTTTTCATTTTCCTACATGTACACATTTCCAATCGTATGGGACAACAAAACCAAAAAGTTAAAAACTTGCAACAACTATCGTCAACTTTATTCCTAGTATTCGGTTGTTCTGCTAATGTTTCTAATTGGCTTACCAAGCAGTACTTACTCGTTACGGAAAGAAATTTCCTTAAAACAAAGCTCAATACGCATAGTTTATAAAACTCTTGCAACTTCGTAAACCATTCTGATCTGCGCATATTCCTATTTGGTTTACAAATGTAGGCACATACTGATTTGGAATTATAACTCGTATTATGTCCACAAAATAAAATTGGAAAAACAAATACCCGTCGTTTGTACCAAAATTTGTAAAAACTACAGGAAAAAATGGAAACTTGTTAAATTTACGATTGAAGTAATAACCTTAATCTTTTCAGTTTCTGCCCCAGTGGGTGCCCTATTTTTTATTTGCTTTGACATTGATCCGTTTGGTGAATTTGTTGAAGAGTTTATTCCTTTAAAATATTTTGGTTTTAGCGTTTCATCCGATTATTTTTTGAAGCTATCTATAAGACTTTTACTTACATTTGTTATAACTTCTGAAGCACTTCGTTTATCCGCATTTCTAATTGTGTTTTCGGTAGGTTTTATATTAGTCGTTTCTGACATTGAAGTCTTAAAGCGGACAAGAACGCCGGGAATGATGCTAAGAATTTATCGAACAGAACAAGTGCTACGTTTAGGATGTATTGAAGCCTGTAACAACTTTCTGCTTATAATGTTAGGGTTTACTAAAACTTTTATTATTTGTGTGGCGTGCCTTATTTTAAAGTCACATGAAGTTCAAAATAACTGGGTTTGGAGATATTTAGCTGTTTTCTTTTGTGTGTCAGTGTTTTTAATAACTGCAGTTGTGTTGTTGTGCTTGGCAAGTATTGAATCCAATACAGGTAAAATTATCCAAAATTGGAAAACTAGACTTAAAAGCTGCTTATTGAGAAACTCACGGATTTTAACAGCAGCTGAAATCCGGATTAGAACAATGGAGGTGTTAAGTCAGGGGAGAATTATGCATTCAAATTCAAAATTCAAGAACTAATTAAACAATAGCTTTTAATACCGATATTTTGATAGGTATAAAAATGTTGATGTGTTCTGCAACAAGTACAGCTTGAAATAAATAAAACACTTTATGTGTTAATATAAACTAAAAATTATTATAAACTAAAAATTATAAATTCTACTTGTAAGGATTGTTGATGAACAAACGTAATGAACAAAACTTAATTTAAATGTTTTTACTTATTTTCACACTGTACCTAGAAATGTACTTGCAGTAAAAAAACTGTAGTCTACTTCTGTCACGTTTTACTTCCACAGAAAAGAACTACATACTAAATAAATGCTTCCACTCCATTCGAGAGTAATTTAAAATATATCCTTAGGATATTATCCTAGTAATGTATTTGCCAATAACGTATTTGTAATATGTTGGCAACACATTCTGCGTAGTCAGCTAGTCAGCTTTAATGTTTAAATTATAAGAAGCATTGAAACCGCTACTAAATAATATTGGAAACTTGAGCACAACCCGTGCCAATATTTTTTTGTTGGAAAATCAATTATGTATTGAATGCCTTAGGGATCATCAACTAATGACATCACTTTTAGGGGTCGGTGGGTCACTCGGGTTCGGGTTAAAAGGTGACGGCCTATGTTAAGTGCCCTATCCTACAATGTTAAAAATAGTGACAGGGGTCAGTGGGTCACTCGAAAAATCGGTTTTTTAAAGTGACGTCATTAGTGGACGACGCCTTATACATTGCTACCTTTCCAAGCTTTCTACATGTAAAATGTACTACCATTTTATCCAACAGACAGATATTTAAATAAATTAACATTCTGCTCTAACACATTAATGTAATTAAAATGTTTAAGTGCTACTACTAGGAAAATATGCTTTGTATACTATCTTACTATCTTAAAACACTTTTTTCGAACGTATCAGTTAGTAATGTACATTTGTATTACACTTGTGCCGTTTGCAAAGACATGTACACAAATGCTAATGCTTACGGCTTACGTGGTAAATCTGGTGATATAGTCTAAATTCACAAAAAGTAAATTCTTAAACCTATCTAGACGCCTGTACAGTAGCCGTTCTTTATTATTAAATTGTTTGTTGGCACCAACGCACAAAACAACTTAAAAGCATTTTTATATTATGTTTCCTTAAAGTACCTTATACCGTACTCTGTTTTTTGATAAATTTAAAATGCATTCAATAAAAGAATTTACAAAAAATATATACAGAAAACTTGCATGTATTTGTTATATATTTTAACAATCGTAATTTCTGCTTGTAAAAAAGAAGTGGATAAATTTTACGTAAAATTTGTAATTAGTAAAAAAGCAATAATATTTTGAGAATTAGCAACCAATCACATAGCAAAACATTAAAAAAGAACATCCCAACTTTGTTCGCCCTATGAATGCTATGGGTGAGTTCTAATAAGACACAAAGTTTCGATCAACGTACATCATAAAATTTACACTTTTTATTAAATTGTAGTTAAAAATTAGAAATGCATCTATAAAACAACTAGACTGAAACTAATTTCGTAAAGTAATTGGTAAAATATTACTTTTACAATCAGTCGAAAATATTCAGAAAACGTGTCTTGTCATTATGCAATCTAGGGGGTTTAGCAATTTTATCACTATGTGCATACCTAATCTGCTTTGCAAGTTTAGTATGGTTTGTATTTGTTTGTGCTGTTACTATATCAATACGAAGAGAAATCGTAAGAACTTTTATTTTGTCTCGTGCTTCCTAACTATATGTTTATGCAAGTTGGACTTTTCGCCAAACTTGGCGTTACAAAAATCGCACTGGAATCGCTTTTCGCCACTATGAACTTTTCCGTGTCTAACTAAACTATCTTTTAACTTGAACATTTTTCCACAGTCCTGGCATTTCCACGGTTTCTCATTAGAATGAACTGTATTCTTGTGTCTCGTTAAACCAGTAGGTTGTCGAAACGACGCGTCACAGTGATTGCATTTGAACAATTTTTCATTGGAGTGAATGAGAACATGACTCTGCATGTGAGCCTTTGCAGTAAAACTATTTCCGCAGATTTCACATTTGTAAGGTCTCTCGCCCAAGTGCGCTTTAAGATGACCACGCATGTTGTCATTGTTTTTGAAAGTCTTTCCGCACAGGTTACACGTAGAGGGTTTTTCGTCGGAATGTACTACTTTCACGTGAGACGTCAAAATGGTCTTGGTTGTAAATTCTTTACTGCAGCTTAAACAAAAGTAAGGTCTCTCGGTTATGTGTGAACGAATATGAGAATTGATCTTTGACGTCGATATAAAACGCTGACGACAAAATAGACAACCGAAACCATTTTGGTGGGTTCCTAACACGAATCAATAAAAGAAAGTTTATTATAAAGAAAAAATAGAAGTAATTGTTAACATGTGCTTTAGGTGGTACCTTGATGACTGTGGACGTGCCAATTACGAGTCTTCTTGCATTTAAACTTTTTGTCACATAGTGTGCATTTGTAGACTTCCTCCCCGACGTGACGTCGTAAATGATCATGTAAATTATTCTTTCGAGCAAACGTTTTTGGACAAAGAGAGCACTGGAATGGCTTTTCGCCACTGTGTACCATCTCATGTCTGGTTAGATCATTCCTTTTATAAAAACGCATGTCACACTGCGTACATTCAAATGGCCTTTTGTCCAAATGAACCATGTCAACATGAATTTTCAAATCATATGCACGCTTTACCGATTTATTACAGAGTTCACATTTAAACTCCCTTGCGCCTGTGTGCACATTCATATGGTTTTTTAACTGCGAATAAAGACGAAAGCCTTTACCGCAGATTGTGCATTTTACTTTTTCTTTTCCATTTGAGTCAGTCCCGTTGTTTTCCATTTTGGAAGACTCACGTCAACAGATGTATTAAATGTAATAAATTATCGTATTTAAAAATATAACTTTAACAAGTATTCTTGTGCAAAACAGTTGAATCAATCGCCTGTTTTGTTGTATTTTACAAGATTGTAAATCTGGATAATTTGTGAGAATTATTTACATAAAAATTAAGTATACCGGATCGGCTTCTTGTACGTTCTTATCTGTTGGTTGCAGAGCTAACGTATGCGCACTAATGCCAAATTGTGTAAATACATGTAACATGTGCACACCACTCAGCAGTGTTATCTATTGTAAAGCTAATATATTTGCTTTTTAGTTATTTTGGTTGACAGAGAACGTGTACCACTTAATGGGCGAACTTACAAAATGCATTATACACAATGAAGAAAGTGACAAACTATAACACTGTTTTAAAAATTCTTTAGAACAAAGCAAGTTTGTTGCTTTTTGGTACTAAACAAACTACAAAAATAAATGCATAGCTAGCTAGACTAGTACTTAAATTTAACACTGTACTGCAAGGCTGTCTTTCTGTATCATTGTTTTGTTGCTGTAAAACCTGACTTGTTGTCACCTGTGTACATAATAAACCTTGCTGCGTAACCTCTTGCTACACTGTGTTTTGCAGTTGCGGATTAACAAACTGTCAAATAAAAAATATGTGCCCGTACACTCTACTTAATCAGTAGCTAAGTGAGGTCGGGTCCGGCCCGTGTGACTTAATAAAAACCTGATTATATAAATGCCAATAGATGTTGATATAAATAAAAGATAAGTCAAATACTGCGACAAGATTTATCCTCGTTTAAAAACTGGTACTTTGTTTTAAAACGTTCTGTCTCAAACGTCTACTGACATCTTTAATCTAAATTCTAGACCTGGGGTTCTAGAATCACTCAATCCCTGAAAATTGGAAGCCAACTATTATAACATAAGATGGAATTTATCCGAATTTTCAAAAATGATTTTTTTAAACATCAATCTGAGGAGAATCTTAAAAGTTCTAATTAAATGGTTTTGCGTTAAAGTACGGTATACGCTAAAACTCTTTAAATCTTACTCCGTAATTGCTTATGCCAAACTGAAATTTAACATTTCTACATTTCTAGTGCGCCAAAACAATCAACATCTCCACAGATGTTTACATATTTCATTTTTGCTATTTCACAGATTTTGTATAGATTATTTTGTATTGAACTTTACAAAACAAACACAAAAGTCTCAATGGTTTTGATGAAAATTTTTACTGGAAAATGCTAGTTTGTTTTCGTTTTCTTTAACGTAATAACGCTCAACAAAGGTGAAACATCAAGCAGCTTATGTGTTCAACTAAAAGGTTTACAATTTCGAAATGTTTTTATTTTGTATTAAATTAAATTTAAAATGCAGCTTAAATTCATATTGTTTTGATCCGTAATCACCACTTAAGTATTAGCTAAATTATCTTGGTTGAATCTTGAGTGATTGCTCGAAGGATGCGTGCAACCGCCAACAAAGGTATCTAACGATGAAGAAAATAACCCTGAAAAAACAAGCGATCATTCAGGATAGGCACGAAAAGTATTATCAGGTTTCATTTTAAAAAATCAAAACTACAAAACGGAGAAATACAAGTTTTTAAAATTACAAGTGAAGACGGCCATAAACCACAAACGTTTTGATAATTTGGCACTTAAGGAAATATTACCGTAAAAAGTATTGTTTGAAACAATTAGCAGTGATTTAAAAATATTTTCCAATTCTTAATTATTTTGTATTACATATGTGTAGTACTAAATAATACAAATTAACTACGAATGTTTAAATTAAATTGATGTACAAGAACCTTGTCCGTATAAAAGTGTCGATTTTCTTAAAACCCTCATCAATCTTATGGCATTTTTTATACAATTAATTATACAAGCCCATCCTTAATTTATCCATCTGCGTCTTCGTTGCGTATCTGGTCCTAAATACCATCTTAAATATCACCAGATTTAAAATATTTAAATATCTTAACGCGCTCAATTTTATTACGCCTTGAGTATATTTGGTAGATAAAATTAAACTTGATAAAAGATTTGATACATAAATAAACGACAAGTATTTACGACAAACCTTTAGTAAACTAGTTGCATTTGTGTTTAATGTATTCTTTGATGGAGGGAAAACTATGATTAAAACTGCTTGAATGCATGTTTCAATTAGAAGTTCTATTAAGGTTGTTGCATGTGGAATTTGGTATTTCATGGTAGACCCTGTTTGAAGTTTTGTAATTTAATATATAGGAAATAAAATTACTTAATTTGTATTAAAATTAAATATTTTGAAATTCTCTCCAACAACATTCTGAATAACCCTCTACTTGGTTCAATTCGCTGTGTACTTTTCTGCCTACATGTTTTCCCCAAACTTTGCATAGGTTTTTGGTTTTTAATATCAACAACTTCAATATAAAGAGTAATGGTTTTTAACTTTTCAAGTACAGTTTTCTTTAGTTTTGAAAGTATTTCCTGAAACCGAAACTATAATTAATTTTACATTTTCAAGAACACCAAAACTTAAAAAGAGTTGGTTCGTCCATGCTTACAATTATTTCAAATTTCAGCCGAAGTAGAGTATTTGTCAATTTATAGATGGAACCTTGCACAATTATTACGGTTTGTCGATTAGTAAAATGCAAATTTTTATAATACAAGATGTATATATTTCGTTTCGAGTAGATTATTTATCCTTGATTCCTAATCAGATCCGACAATTTGCGCCAGTTGTGTGTGATAATATGATAGTCCAATGTTTCACTAACATTTTTGGGAAAGCAAGAAACGTAGTTCATTTGTCAACACATTTAGATTTCAACTAAACAGAAAATATTTTTACAGACCTTAAAAATGAATAGTCAATATTACTTAAAACCTTGAATTCATTAAGTTCATTGAAGCCTTGGATCTGAAAGTACATGTTGCAATATCACTAGTTAAGATTTTCAATTTATTGGTTATTCATAAAGTTAATTTGAAATTGGTATTGGTAATTCGTCAAGTCCATGTAGTTTATATTGTGCTGTTGTCAGCAAGAAAACTTACCTACCTTTTTTAAATTCTCGGGCGCCGGTCCGGCCCTTTTTGTGGTCCGGCCCGCGTGACGGTCACGCACCAGCACACGCGTCACTTAGCCCCTGTACTTAATACTAACAGAGGAAAGGTTTAGAGATTAACAACTCACAAGCTGATTTTCATGGAAAAAGTAGTGTTCACTGGAACATAAATGGTATGCAATTCTTCATTTCCCAGAAATTTCCCAAAATATATCTGAACTTTGAACAAGTTTTTACCCTGCTTAACTCAAGTCAGGGTTTTGCATGATGTGTACGTGAGAAAGAGAATAGTGAATGCATACAACAAGCAATTCGATTTCATGAACAAAACGCGTTAGGACTGTAAAATGCCGGCTTAGGGTACACAGACATTTTTGTACAGAATAATAAATCCGTTTCACTTTAGAATGAATGTAGGTAATATGCAGTGTATCACAGGTTTTTACGTTCTGTTCAGTTCTGTTAAGGTTGAAATTATGAACTCCGTACAATTGATTCCTTCTGCTGAACAATATGTAATTAAATTAAGTTAACGACTTATTTTTAATGATAGAAACTGATTTTTAGTAATATTCCGGTGTATCCTTTGCAAAGTAAAGTAGGTTGAAAAAAATAACAAAATTACGGAGTTTTGCCTTGACCATTCCATTCAAAGTTGTACAAAGCTAATTAAGTTTTGGTTGCAAGGAGTAAGAACAGGGAAACGTGACGTCATTTTAATCATGACTTCTTCTCAACCGAATACAACCAGACATTTAACCAGCTCTCCAGCTACTACCACAAAGCACCACAGCAGTGACCACTAAGGTTACCACTTACTCTAATTTTACTGATTGCAAAACCTTAACCACAAGCACCAAAAATTATACTTGCTAATTTTTCTGAAAGACTTCTGCAAACAATATGCCTATCACTGCAAATATGTTTTTATACCATCAGATATTCCGTGATACTTTATATAATTAATTCCGTTATAGGTTACTTCGATTTTTACTGGTACTATCCTACTAGTTTTTTTCTGGTTTTCCTTTTTTTGTCATCTCCGCAAATGAAAGGCCCGAAATTATTTACAAAATTTACAAATGACCGACATTAATTCCAACAAAAACATAAAAGCGGAAAACAAAACCAGGGCTATCACAGGGTACAGAACGGGAATAAGCTTGTAAAAAGTAATAACATCGGGCCCGTTTGCCACATGTGTACCTCCGGAATTTAATTTACGTGATTGCTTAAATTTATAAAAAGAGATACTGTCCCAGAAATTTGGCAAGTTAGCTTCATCAATCCACATTATACTTTGCTTAATCCAGTGTTGATTTAAACCCCGGAACACAAAATATCTAGCTTATCTAAACCCAAAAAGTATTTTTAACACAAAGCCTTTTGAAACAAAAAACTCAAGGATTAACAAAACTCCCCTAAATACTTGCATAAAGTTTGGGTACCCCATTTAATGTGATTTGGTTAGCATGTTTGTTCCTGTTTCAGTATTTATGCAAGCTTGAACTCGCTAAGCTCAGTTTCTGATTTTTTTGGTAAAGCGAAAGAATTCATAAGGGCTTAAAAATATAAAAATAATATGCCGTTAACTTCATGACTTTTGTCGCAGGATTAAAAACAATAATGCTAACTTTGGTATGGAAAGCTATTTAGAAGGTACCTTATACTATGACTGGATGGGGTCTTACTGAACGAACTAGCAAATCCTGACTGTTGTTGTTGATGTTGACTAGCATGCAGAATGAAATAAAGTCAGTTACGAAAGCTGTGCGTGGTATTACGCTATAGTTATAGTTTTGGTACCTAGGATAAATCCTATCGAATAACACATAACTCCAACCAACTGCTCTTAATATTGTTCTTAGTACAGTTTCGTTTGTTGGCATGACATTGTCAGAAGTCTTTGGATTTTATTGAACATATTCTTTAATAAAGTTGTCAGAACGCTTCTTGGCAAGAAATAATTTCACAAATTTTTGTAGTCAGATTAGAGTTTATATTATATTGCTTTATGCCCAACAAAAAATAAAATTACTATATTACGTGCCAACTACAACGAGTCAAAATGCCTGTTATCAGGTGTCAAATTTGTGAACATGTATCCAAATCTCTGGACCAACTCACCATCCATATGAGAGTCCATACAGGTGAGAAGCCGTACAAATGTGATAAGTGCAATAAAACATTTTCAATTGTATCTAATCGAACTAGACACATTAAAGGTGTTCATGAGCAGCGAAAACCTTATAAATGTGAGAAGTGTAGCAAATGTTTTGCAACGAAACCAGATTTACGCATACACCTTAAAGCAGTTCATGAAAGACAGAAACCCTACAAATGTGACCAGTGCAGTGGATCATTCTCCGTAAAAAGTTCTCTACATCAACACATCAGAGCTGTTCACGAGATGTTGAAGCCGTTTAAATGTGTTCAGTGCAACAAATGGTTTGCAACAAAGACGCAAGTAAATACGCACATCAATGGATTTCACGAAAATCTAAAACCATTTAAATGTAGTCTGTGTGATAAACGCTTTACACAAAAAGGAAACTTGTATACACACAGAAATAATGTTCATCAGAGCCAAAAACCATTTGCATGTGTTTTCTGCAGCAAACAGTTCTCAGCAAAGGGCAACCTAATTGCGCATACCTGGTTCCACATCGGCGAAAAACCTTTTAGCTGTGCTCTTTGCAGTGCATCTTTTATTTGTGGTTCAGACATGACAACTCATATGCGAAAGCATACAGGAGAAAAACCATACCGCTGCGATGTTTGTGAGAGGCGATTTAATTGGAAAAGGGACCTAAAGAAGCATCAAATCATTATACATGGTACGGTTTTTTGTAATAAATTTTACGTTTGGTTAAATTGTACTCATGAATACAGTGATAATTTTGTTAATATTATTTTGCAGAGGGAACTGTTAAAGCCTTCTCCTGTTTGTTCTGCATATCTAGTTTTCGTACACGGCATGACCTACACAGGCACATTCACTCCCATACCAGGGAAAAGCCGTTCAGTTGCAGTTTTTGTTTGGATTGCTTTTCTTCATCCAGCAACCTTACGTCTCATGTAAAGTGGATGCATCTGGATGCTTGAAATCATTGGTGATAAACGGGCAGCAAGCCAATTCACACAGCCGGTTACTGAAGTATCACTGCACATTTGGTGGGAGAAACTTTCACACTACAAAAAACGAAATGAATTTTCTTGTTGCGTAAATAATATATTTAGTTACTCAGAAAGTCTACGAATATACATAAATTAGAACGCAAATTATAGGAAAACTAAGAAATTCTTTGGCGGTAATATGACTTCCGATGTATTCGATGGTAGATTTTTTTTCAAAACTTTATGAAATCGGACCACCACCTTGTAAATTTTTACATTTAAGTAAGTTTGTGTAATTAATTAAAATATGAGCTCATTTTGTAGCACGCTTCAAATAATAAACATATTGTATATACAATAACAAAATAGTTTTCAAAACGTAGGTCAAATTTTGCATGCGTAGATTGAACGAAGTCGCTACAGACAAAAAAAGTATTGAGAGTGTACACAGTTTCTAATCTAAATAGTAATAACGCACTTCACATTTTGATAATTGCAAAGTAAAACATCATTACACTCAAATGTCTTAAAATGATGGGCTATTTAATTTCAACGAAACCTAATAAAGGAGCAAAATACCTACGTCACCAAATCCATTAAAGAGAGAACAACAAATAACACAATCTGGAAAGTTTAAATTAAATTAAATTGTGGTAGTCATTGTTATTATAAAAGTAAAACCTGCTTACTATATTCTTGTATTCTCCAATCAACTAAGTATCAGTAAGAATGAAATTATAGGACAATCCACAGGTAGAATGATTCACTCTGTGAAGTTATTGTTTTTGTTTGGCGTTTGAATTTTTCAATGAATTAGTAACTATTGCCTAACATTTGCCTGCAAAGAAGCTTTTGTTTCACTAACTTATTGTTAGTCAAGCGAGTTCAAACCGACCAATCTATCTCCAATCCTCGTTTCCATCTCCAAGTCTCATAAATGGAATCCAATTATCCTTAACAATCACTGCAAACATTGCTTGATCGACTCCACACTCACACTCCAATTTCACAGCTCGTTCTAGGCCAGACCACATGGGGAAAAATTGTCTCTAAACCAGCCAAGAATTCCACTGTTAGTTTTACCTATAAAAAGTTTTTAAGCTGACTGGAATGTGTAATAAGTTATTCAATAACGGCAACGGTAGAGACACAAAAACGTAAGTTGGATAGTACCGTTTTAGTAGATTTTAATTGCGTATATGCAGCAGGTTGTTATGAGGGCCTGTTCATAACCCACCCCACCCACATTTACCCACAAGAGTTACCGACTTCAGAAACCAACCAATAAAGTTAGGCCGAAAGCAGTCAGGGACATATTGACGACAGTCACAAGAAGAAACGTTGGATTGGATGATGGTGAAACGTCTCAATTTCCTTCGTTCAAGAATGTGTTTAAATTCGGTACATTCACCATGCGTCAATGCATCTCTTCCATTTTCAATAAAGAATTATCCAAAACACACTTCTAAATGCCTTGCAATGAAACGAAAATCAGAGAAGGAATACGGAAGGGGGTGGAATAAGCTTCCTTTACTCGTACTGTACGAGAGAGACATTTTGTTTAAAGAAAAGCACAATAATTGTTTTTAAGAAAAGCGCTAGGCAATTTCCAGGTAAATATCTGGTAAAATAAATTACAGGGCCAATCGAGAAAAACAAATCCAGAACTAACTTCATTCAGTTTTAAGACCGACCTACAGATAAATTAAATGACATAGCTGCCTTTTTCAGTATTTGTGATTCCCGGAATGTTAATCCCAATCATTTCATCCCAATCACTTAATCCCAATCATTTAATCCCCATCATTTAATCCCCGAATCATTTCATCCCCTAATCAATTCATCCCCGTCACTTAATCCCCAATCATTTAATCCCGGAATCATTTAATCCCCAATCATTTCATCCCCAAACCATTTAATCCCGGAATCATTTAATCCCCAATCATTTCATCCCTAATCATTTAATCCCCAAATCATTTCATCCCCAAATCATTTAATCCCTGAATCACGAATTTTCCCAAATCATTACATTTTTCCAATATGTTAATTTCCTAATCTTTGCATACCCATCTTTTTAAACCCAAATTATTTCATACTCAAAGTATTTCTTACCCAAATTATTTTATGCCCAAAACATTTTATGCCCCCATCAAGACTGTTCCCCGTGGTTTTGTACGCAGGGTAATATGTAACACACAATAGAAAAAATGAAAAGCTCGCAAAGATACTAATTTACCAAAGAATGTACAGTCCTACAATTGGACAAGAGTTTGGTAGTTGGGTTGTGAAACAATATTCTGAAATTCAACTTGAGTTTTCTTCTGAAATAGGATTTTTGAAATTCGACCTGAACTTGTTTCTTAAACGAGATTTTTGAATTTCGACTTGGTTCGATTTTTAAACGAGATGTTTGATATTGTATTTGGATTTGATTCCTAAACGAGATTTTTGAAATTCGACTTGGGTTTCATTCTTAAACAGGAATTCTGAAATTCGCCTTGGGTCTCGAATTTTTTAAAATTTGACCTGATTTTTTTCAGAAACAAGATTTTTAAAATTTGACTTTAGTTAGATTCTGAAACGAGATATATTATATTTGGGTTCGATTCCTAAACCAGATTTTTGAAATTTGACTTGGGTTTCATACTAAACCAGGAATTCTGAAATTCGACTTGAATTTCATTCCTAAACGAAGTTTTTGTAATTCGACTTGGTTCGATTCCTGAACCAGATTTTTGAAATTCGACTTGGGTTTCATACTAAACCAGGAATTCTGAAATTGGACTTGAGTTTAATTCCTAAACGAAATTTTTGAAATTCGACTTGGGTTCGATTTCTAAATGAGATTTTTGAAATTCGAATTCGTGATTCAGGGATTTAATGCATTGGGGATGAAATGATTTGGGGATGAAATGATTGGGGATGAAATGATTGGGGATGAAATGATTGGGGATTAAATGATTCCGGGATTAAATGATTTGGGGATGAAATGATTGGGGATTAAATGATTTCGGGATTAAATGATTGGGGATTAAGTGACGGGGATGAATTGATTAGGGGATGAAATGATTCGGGGATTAAATGATGGGGATTAAATGATTGGGATTAGGTGATTGGGAAGAAATGATTGGGATTAAAGTGCCGGTCACCGATATGCATAAATTGGAGCATACTCAGTTTTGAAAAACTTTTATGCTATTGACGTTCAAAAAGTGCATGCGAGAAGTTGAAAACCTCTAATGTTTTGCACACTACTACAGATATGCATAAATTGGAGCATACTCAGTTTTGAAAAACTTTTATGCTATTGACGTTCAAAAAGTGAATGCGAGAAGTTGAAAACCCCTAATGTTTTGCACACTACTACAAATATGCATAAATTGGAGCATACTCAGTTTTGAAAAACTTTTATGCTATTGACGTTTAAAAAGTGCATGCGAGAAGTTGAAAACCCCTAATGTTTTGCACACTACTACAGATATGCATAAATTGGAGCATACTCAGTTTTGAAAAACTTTTATGCTATTGACGTTCAAAAAGTGCATGCGAGAAGTTGAAAACCTCTAATGTTTTGCACACTACTACAGATATGCATAAATTGGAGCATACTCAGTTTTGAAAAACTTTTATGCTATTCACGTTCAAAAAGTGCATGCGAGAAGTTGAAAACCCCTAATTTTTTGCACACTACTACAGATATGCATAAATTGGAGCATACTTAGTTTTCAGAAACGTTTATGCTTACGACGTTCAAAAAGTGCATGCGAGAGGTTGAAAACTAATAATTTTTTGCACACTACCACAGATATGCATAAATAGCAGCATACTCAGTTTGCAAAAACTTTTATGCATTCGACGTACAAAAAAAGGAAGCGAGAAGTTGAAAAATCCTAATTTTTTGCACACTAACATACGTATACATAACTAACAACATATTAAATTTTCGGACATTTTTAGGCTTTCAATGTTCTAAAAAAGCTTGCGAGAAGTTGAAATCCCGAAATTTTTTGCACACTACCATACGTATGCAAAAATAACACAATACTAACTCACACATACTATGCATAAATAGCAACATACTAACTTATCAGAAACTTTGCTTGCGACGTTCTAATTTTTTGCGCACATCCATAGGTATACGTAAATAACAACATACTAACTTTTCAGAAACTTTTATGCTTTTGATGTTCGAAAAAAGCATACGAAGAATTGTGCTTTTAGAGAAATGCCTACTAAAATACTTTACTTATAATTTCGAACCATCTAGATGTTCATTTTTAGATAACAATAAAATTATATTTGATTTTGATTGTTTTTGACGTGGCAGGGCGTATGCCTGCACTATAGCTTTTAACTTTTTAGAAACTTTTGCGAGAAGTTGAAAACCCCGAATATTTTGCACACTACCACAGGTATGCGTAAATAACAACATACTAATTTTTCTGAAACTTTTATGCTGACTGAAAACTTTAAACCATATAAATGTACATTTTTAAATAACAATAAAATTGTATTTAATTGTGATAGTTGTTGACGTGGCAGGGCGTATGCCTGCACTATATCTAGTTGTAATTATATAACCTGTTGTAACTATAATAAACCTATACCCTAGTATAGTTTAACATTGGCTACCCACATTCGGACTCATACAGACAATAAACCTTATCGCTTTTGTGCGATAAGACTTCTACAAACATCTTGTCTAAAATTCTATGAAGACACCCAAGAACGTATGCGTATTAAGGTTGTAATAAAAATCTTTTATTTTTATATAAACTTTATTAGGTGAAAATATTTTGGTTGATCAATATGCAGATGGCCATGATACAACTTTTTGTTGTGTTTGTCCTTGTAAGTTGTTTTTGTTTTTCATGAGTAACATTTATGTGTGTATAAAATTTTCTTAACACTTTTTTTACAAATTTTACACCAGAAATACGCCTTTTTTGTCTTAATAATTAACTTGATCTAGGTTTTGAAAACTATTTAATTATTGTATAAACAATATGTTTATTATTTGAGGCGTGCTACCAAATGAGCTCATAATTTATTACACAAATTTACTTAAATGTAAAAATTTACAAGGTGGTGCGTCGATTTCATAAAAACAAAGTTTTGAAAAAATTTACCAGTGAATAAATCGAAGTCATATTACAGCCAAAAATTTCCTAGTTTTCTTACAGTTTGCGTTCTAATTTAGGTAAATTCATAGAATTCCTGATTAACTAAATATATTATTTACGCAATAAGAAAATTCCTTTTTGTTTCTCGTACAGTGTGAAGGTTTCTCTCACCGAATGTGCAGCGATACACCGGCAGTGTGAATTGGCTTGCTGCCCGTTTATCACCAGTGATTTTAAGAATCCACATGCACCCTCTTTACATGAGCCGTGAGGCTGCCGGATATAGAAAAGCAATCCAAACAAAAACTGCAACTGAATGGCTTTTCCCTGGTATGGGAGTAATTGTGCTTGTGTAGTTCATGCCGTGTACGAAAACTAGATGTGCAGAACAGACAGGAGAAGGTTTTAGCAGTTTCCTCTGCAAAATAATGTTAACCAAGTTATTACAGTATACATGAATACAATTAAACCTGAAGTAACATTTATTACAAAAACCGTACCATGTTTACTGCTTTGATGCCGTCTTAGGTCCTTTTTAGTATTAAATCGCCTCTCACAAATATTGCAACGGTATGGTTTTTCTCCTGTATGCGTTCGCATATGAGTTGTCATGGCTGAACCAGTAGTAAAAGATGCACTGCAAAGTGCACAGCTGAAAGGCTTTTCGCCAATGTGGATCCTGGTATGCATAATTAGGTTACCCTTTTCTGAGAACTGTTTGCTGCAGAAAACACATGCAAATAATTTTTGACCCTGATGAACATTATTTCTGTGTCTATACAAGTTTCCTTTTTCTGTGAAGGCTTTATCACACAGATTACATTTGTATGGTTTTTGCCTTTGGTGAAATCCATTGATGTGCATATTTAGTTGCGTCTTTGATGCAAAGCACTTGTTGCATTGAACACATTTAAACGGCTTCAACATCTCGTGAACAGCTCTGACGTGTTGACGTAGAGAACTTTTGTCAGTGAATGATCGATTGCACTCGTCACATTTGTAGGGTTTTTGTCTTTCATGAACTGCTTGAAGGTGCTTCCGTAAAGTTTGCCTTTCCAGAAAACATTTGCTGCACTTCACACACTTATGAGGCTTCTGCTGCTCATGGACACCTTTAATGTGTCTAGTTAGATTAAATACAGCTGAAAATGTTTTATTGCACTGATCACATTTGTACGGCTTCTCACCTGTATGGACTCTCATATGGCGTGTGAGATCGTTCTTGGTTTTAAATACATGTTCACAAATTCGACACCTGATAACAAGCATCTTGACTCGTTGTAGTTGGCACGTAATACAGTAATTTTATTTGTTGTTGGGTATAAAGCAATATAGTACAAACTCTAATCTGACTATAAAAATTTGTAAAATTATATCTTGCCAAAATGTTTTGGTAACTTTATTGAAGAATTCGTTCAATAAAATTTTGAAGACTTCTGAAAGTGTCATGCAAAAAAACGAAAACTGTACTAAGAACAATATTAGGAGTAGTTGGCTGGAGTTATGTGTTATTCCGAAAGGATTGATCCTATGTACCAAAACTGTAGGTATAGCGTAATATCATGCACAGCTTTAATATACCAGCTTTATTTCATCCCGTATGGTTGCCAGCATTAATTGCTGGTTCGTTAAGCAAGAATCTATTCACTCATCGGATTAAGGTACCTCTTAAATACCTTTCCATAATCTGAAGGTAATAACTTATTACTAATAAGATTATTATTTTTAACTCTGTGACAATAGTCGTGAAAGTTTGAGTTGAAGGCATAATATTTTTATATATTTAAGCCCTTGTAAATTGTTTCGCTTTATCAAAAAATACTCAGAAACTGAGCTTAATGAGTTCAAGCTAGCTTAAATTCTGACACAAGAACACACATGCTAACCAAATCACAATAAATGGGGTAGTCAAACTTTATGCACGTATATAGGGGAGTTTTGTTAGTCTATGACTATTTTTGTTCAAAGAGCTTTGGGTTAAAGATACGGTTTAGATTTAGATAAGCTGCATAATAGCTTGTTTGAACCGGTTTCATAATACTCAGTATTACAAGAGCAAGGTTTAACAAAATCCTTGCATAGTTAATTCAAGGCAGATAACAAACAAGATATATGTAGTATGCTAACAATAACTAAACTGGTTTGGGATTAACACCGTCAAATTACATGTTTATGCGTTTATAAGTTATGATAGCAATTAATAGATTTAAAATGCAGTTTTTCATAAATGCGTTTTATCTCCCGCAGTAGTATCGCATACTGCAGTGAATACGTTCTACATGATTGTCTTAATAGTTAATTTACTTGTTCATGAGACAATGTCAGAAATAGATGTCACAAAATTAATGTAACTGAATTTTTGTTAAAACTCAAGCCAAAGCTCAAACGACATTGTTTTATTTTGAAAAATTAAGTTACCGATGCAAAATGGATGGATTTGGGTGTAAATTTTGTGATAAAACATCCCAAAGGAAAAAAAGAGGAAGGGTGCATGATTAATAAATAGTGAACACGAATTTACCGAATTCTGCAACGTGGCCACCTGAACCACTTCTTAAAAATCGTCCAGAGCTTTTTTATTCAATCCAATCGTTTCTCTTGTGTTTGCAGCCATTCTGTCTTCCCATGCGCACTTGTCCGTTTCATCCAGCTAAAAAATAAAAGCAGACCAGAAACTCAATCCAAATTTAATTAAATTTCCAAATTCTAGTTGAGGTAAAAAAATGAACCAGAAATGAGAAGCCCTACTTAATGAGTAAGTAACTTAATGTAAGTTAGAAACGTACCTTATCGATGCACTGAAAAACCACGATTAAGCAATCATTTTGTGATGATTCATTTGCGTTTGATTCTTTTGTGAAAGTGAAGGTAGTGCAGATGATGACAGATTACCGCAACTGGTTCTTCGGAAGAACTTCTTCCATTTCACTTCCTACCAGTTAGATTTTTTCTTCTGCAATAATTAACAGTTAAACACGCTAATTCCGGAGTGCTTAAGTTTAGCTAATGTAGTACTTAAATAGAACTAGTAAATAATTGTTTGATTTTAGGTTCATTAATAAAAGTTGGGCCAACGGGTTTATATAGTGGGAGTCATTTGTTTTGGGAAGAAATAAAAAATCCTCATATTTTATTCAGACAAACAATGCAACTTAAAAAATATTTCGTTTTACGTTTGAAAGCATAATAAAAAATACGAGAATGCATGCGTATCACGGATCGTATTTTTAAATATTCTTAACATTTCTCGCATTAAATATGTTGACTATAAACAATTTGTATACTTTCATACACGTGCATGACTTGAGTGCATGCAAGCATGTTACTCAGCTTGAGTAGTTTACTTTAGCATTCCAATAAACCTACCAATTCTAAAACATATTATTGCAGTTACTGGTTTTCGTAAAATGTTTTTATAAAATCATAATAATAAATACTGTCAGAAAAAGGTGTCTAAATCCACACTCACAAAACATGCTTCTGAGTTTTAAAGCCTTCCTAAACCTCTTTCATTTTCTAGTACCACGATTTCTCTGAAAGGTACGACCAGTAACGTATAAAAAAGTGAAGATACCGTACTCTCAATGAATTTGTCCAATTTCTGGTAAAGCAAGGTAGCTTATATATTTTAAGGATTAGGTTTTACTAAAGTTTGCATACTGCTCCATACTTTTCGTTTCCCAAAAATATTAGAAAGGGATACACAAGACTTTTACACACTCTTTGAGCACTTACCTTTTAGGGATTATAAAAGCTCCGTGGGAGGTAATTCCTACGTGACTATTGTATTCATAAATTTTTGTTACTTCTCCATTGAAAGTTTTTGTGTGTTTAAAATTATTATGAGTTTTAGTTCAATGCGTATTTGCTTCTAACATTTTGAGAGTAAACGTGTAGTAATTTGTATTTTGTATAATGTATTTCATTGTACCAAAAGCCCTATTAGTACAAGGTAGCAATATATAACTGAACTCAAAAGCGAATGTTTCAATCACTAGTGCTCTTTAAGCAACTCAAGATAGATATACTCTTCTACTAAAGAGAAACTAATAAAATCCAACACTAGGAAGGGAATTCCCGCCACTAGTGCTTTCCAGATGGGACCATTTGAACGTCCCATAAGCAAAGCACTAGTGGCGGTAATTCCCTTCCTAGTGTTGGAATTTATTAAGAATAGGCAAATTGGACAGTAATGAAAGTACCCGGCTTTCGAGAAATAAAGCACAGGGGTTCTTTTTCAACTTATAATATTCTGAGAGCTTATAAAAATACTAACTGAAGCAAGGGAAGATTTCAAGTATATACCAGTCGTAATTTCAACTTCTAGCACGACACGTTATTTCGCAGTTACCAAGTGAAAAGATTTTAGACACGCTGTAGCTTGCCACTTACATTTGCAAAGGTCACTTTCACGGCGGATTTTGAATAAACTGGACAGTGACCAACAAGATATTAAAGCTAAGCACAGAAATTGTGAAATGGCTGACCGTGACCAAGAGGCAAACATCGAGACAGCCATACTTCTCACTATTTTCCCAAAAGAGGTTTGTCTTATATATAACACACACAGTTTACTTAAAACGTTCCCATAAATGTTATTTACCAAATGCAAACTTTATCTGTTACAGGTTTGGATGCTAATATTTGAAAACATTTTCCACCCGGAAGACCTGCTTCGTTTGACGCTGTCCTCTGGATTCTTTCACACCCTTTTTGAGAGTCAAAACACAAAGTTTTTATTTCCCGAAGTAATTAAAATACTTCGTCAAACACTTGCTAATTCGTCAATCAATATGGGTACACACGGAAAAATAGCTAAAGATTTGCTAACTTGTCGTTTGGTTTTTCGCACTTGGCAAATTGGAGTGGACACTGCTTTGCAGATTTTCTACAATTCCAGTAAATTGATTGACGAAGCATGCGGTCAAGGCATCTTTGTATCAGAGTCGTCCAGAGCCGCACATTTTGCTTACCAAGAACAGCCTGTCCAGTTTCTACAAGAGTTTGACGGGAACTACGCCACTAAAAACCGAAATCCGTTTATTGGCAGAAGTCTCTACATTTACTGCATTGACCAGTTGATAACAGACTCCGTGTCGTTTACCCAGCAATTGTTGCAAATTCTGGCCAAATATGGGCACCATATTTGGAGCTTTAGTTTTTATCCAGGGTTTAGGGAACCATTTGATCCCTCCTTTATGTGTGAAAGATTACGAGATTTTCTACAATTGATGCCCAATCTTAAAGTTCTCAGGTTTAGATGCGTTGGAGATTATTCCGATGACGAGTTGACAGCTCTCAGACTACGCTTGGAATCTTGCGTGTTTCCTGAACTAAAGATCTTACATTTTTGCAAATGGAATACGCACCAACACCTGTGTTTAATGCCTTGTTACGCAGATATTCCCATGTAAACATTTTGTCCACTTGCGAATTATGGGAATCTGATGACATTTGGACGTACCCACATAACTTGCCAAACGTGACCCAGCTTGCTCTTTCGCTAAGACATCCTCATAAGCTGATTCAATGGAATACGTCGATTGCCTTGTTGCCATTGAAAACTCTGATTATTTGTTTATATACTTGGGAAGTGGACTGGCAAGCCTTATTCCAGTGCCTGGAAAGTCGGTGGGGTGCCACGCTAACTGAATTGAAAATTGACTTTCGCCTTTCCCATAACCAGTCAACCCTGGTTTTACCACCTCTGAACCTACCCAATTTGAAGGTGTTTGCGATTAGAGCTTTTATTCTTTTTCCGTTGGATTTTCTGCTACCCATGAGAAATTCATTAAAGCGGCTGGTCATTCGGTACCGTCGTATCCCGGGTAGAGAAGAATTGGATGCTGAACCTGAAGAGCAAGTTCAGTTTTACAGATTTCGTGGTAATCTGGAGAGTTCAAATATTTGGAGTTTGTTTCCCAATTTAAACACTGTCCAGTATTAAGATTGGATAACTCGACGTGAACAGATTTGTCACCAACCAATGTCAATTATGTAACATGCTACAGAGTAAGAATTGAAGAACGGCTGTATCTTCATCTTGAAGAAGCTGTGGCTCACAAACATTTGCCAATTTTTATGTAGAAAAATGTTTGTGTACGCAAATGTTATGCAAGCAGAGAAAAAAATTAAAATTAAAAACATACGTGTAATCATTTATTTTAAAGTGTTTCGGTAATTTGATTATCTTTTACTTCTAAAATTACATTAAATGTTTAGCTTAATGAGTAATGAATTGGTTTATATGTTACTGTATTTGTTTTATGTGGCGCAGAGGTCAGGTCAAACTTTAAATTTAGTCACTGATGAATTCCCTAAAAGTCATAAGTCGCGTTGGCCTACTAGAATGTGTGTAGTCTGTGGGTCCGGGAGTTGGTACATAGTGGCACTATGCCTAGTTGGGTTCGGGAGATTGGTACTACTACCACTGCTGCTGCTGGTACACTCTATCCTGTGAGTTGGTGATGCTGCTGAAGTGCGGCTGCTGCGGCTAAACCATGCCGTGAAGCCCAGGTGCTCCAACGGCCAATATCGCACAATCCCGCAAGCCCCTTCGCCCAAACCCCAATGCCAATACTAAAGCTGCGCCTAGACGTCACCCCTATAGCTATCCTAGCTGGCTGGCACGCCGCTCGGTCGCCCAATAGTTGACAAGCTAGCTGGACTCACTTCGCCCCAAATCCCCAAAACTCCTCAGGAAAATCCCCCAACAATGTTTCCACCTCCAAATCACCTCCAAAATGCCCTAATGCAAACTGATGTGATGACCTTAATCACAAATGATGGTGGGCAAGAAGGGGTGACTAATGAAATGACTAACACCCAATGATAACTGCACCCAAACGTAACCGCAAATGAACCACAAACCACACACAAGATATTTTGAGATAAACTGTCAAAACTCAGATAATTTTATTTATTTAATGACTGGTTAATCACTGGTAGAATTTTTAGGTAATTTAAAATATTTAAAGTAAAAGAAATAAGGAGGAAAACTTGCTACTAAAAAACAGGCCTTTATTTTTTGGCCATCAAATTGCTACGTGCTCTGCTCTGCTTCAAGTGCTATAAGTGAGTGTGTGGAGAAGCTGAAAGAGTCTAGCTTCCCCTGAAAATACATACATATAAAAACCCAATTTTATAATTATAGAGCACGAAACTATATACCACAAAATGACATTATATGAGCTTCCAGAAGGATCTGGAAGCTTCCGTAGATAAACTTTACACATAAAACCTCAAAAAATACATAAAAAGGTACAAGACAGTTTTCTATACACATAAAGGTATTCTGGACCTTTTTACAAATACAATTTTTCATGAGATATCTCTCACCATTACAAACACTCCCCCCCATTGACCGGAAGTGTCAATCAAAAACTGATACACGGTTAAAATCACACTATTACAAAATCAGAAAAATTCTAAAAATTGGAAAAAAGATACTCAATGCAGGACGAATAGGAAAGATTAGAAATACTCCGGGGTGCACAGCTAAGTGCGTTTGACAGAGAACTGCCCACGGAGGTGCCAAGTTCAGAGAAACCCACTCCAACACTAACATCGGGTTTTAAACCGAAGTAACTCTTCCAAGTGGGTATAAAGATGAGAAAAGATCCTGCACTTCGTACCATGCTACTGTTAAAATGAAAAATCAAATTTCTTTAATCAAGATCATAAATTCAAAATGAAAAGTAAAATCGAAGGTAAAAAAAATCAAACTTATTCCGTGTCAACATTCACAAGGGGTACCAATTTCTGAATAGGACGATCCAATATACCAGAACCCGTTTTAACGCTAACTCTCCGTACAAGGCCGTCTTCACTATGTATCAGCCTTTCTATACGCCCCATTTTCCATTGACCAGGCGACGATTCCTCGATGACCAACACTAAGTCCCCAACTTTGACGCTCTCTGACTCCCATTTCCACTTGTTACGTTGCTGCAGAGTATTTAAATACTCAGCACTCCATCGTTTCCAGAAATGTCGTACCCTTTGCTGTTGCACCTGATATTGGTTGAGCCGATTCGTGGCAATCCCATCCAAGTTGGCTGATGGTACAGCAGTGAGGGCTTCCCCAACAAGGAAGTGTCCTGGCGTTAATGCTTCCACATCTCCCGGATCCGATGATATTGCGTACAGGGGTCGGGAGTTCAGCACAGCTTCTATTTGACACAAAATAGTGGTAAATTGCTCAAAGGTAAGTAATGCATTACCAATAACCCGACGCAGGTGGTGTTTGGCGGACTTCACTCCGGCTTCCCAGAGTCCCCCGCGATGTGGTGCTGAAGGAGGGTTGAAATGCCACTCGATCCCTTGTCCGCTCATCTCACTGGCAACCGCACCATCAAGCTCCCGGCTGCACACCAATCTCCGCAAATCTTTCTCAGCACCCACGAAATTAGTGCCACAATCAGAGTAGACGTGAGCACACAAACCCCTTCTAAACACAAACCTCCGAAATGCTTCCAGGAACGCCTCCGTCGATAAGCTGCTAACCGTCTCCAGATGAATGGCCTTTGTGGACAAGCATACAAATAAGCACATGTATGCTTTGTACGTTTTGGGCACTCGCCCCACTGGATTCTTCAAGGAAAATGGCCCTGCATAGTCCACTCCGGTGTGGAGAAATGGCCTGGATGGGGTAACACGTGGAGTCGGGAGGTTCCCCATCTGCTGTTGCGCTGCTTCCGCTCGATACCTCCTACACGTAACACATTTGCGTATCCAATGACGCACCTTTTCCTTGCCTCTAAGAATCCAATAGCACCTCTGAAGGTGAGCCCAAGTTCCCGTGAACTCTGCATGAAGTGACCGCTCATGCGCGTCCGACACCAACAACTTGTCTAGATGACACTTGGCAGGAATGATAATTTGATGCCGCTGCTTACTTGACACTTTAGCATTCTTTAGCCGACCACCCACTCGCAAAATCCCCAAATTGTCCACAACAGGGTAGTAAGATGACAGCTGATTACTATCCTTCAGCTTGCCACCACGTTCCAAAATCTTAATTTCTTCTCCAAAATGTTTTTGTTGCACCTTGCAAATCCAAAACTGTAGTGCATACTCTACCTCACTTGCGGTTAACGGCCCTTCTCTAATCTCACCTTCCAGGTCATGTGTAGGTACTCCCTTGCGAGTGCGGATTTCCCATCTCCTTTTTCGGATGAACCGCATCAAATACGCCGTAACTCGCTTCAGTCTTGTTAAAGATGAAAATCTTTCCATAAACTCCGTGTACACGGAAACTGTATGCACATTGATAACAGCTGGTCTTTCTTCCAAGTCTCCTTCGACTTCCTCTGCTGTTGCAAATGTTGGTAGTCCTGGCCTTGATAGCCATGCAGGCCCTTTCCACCAAAAGCTGCTCTCCAGTAGTTCCCGTGCTGCAACGCCCCGAGACCCCAAGTCTGCTGGATTGTCCACCCCAGGCACATGTCTCCAGCTCTCCACACTGGTCAGCTTTTGGATTCGGGAGACTCGGTTCCCCACATAAGTTTTCCATCGGTGGGGCTCCCCCTGTATCCATTTAAGCGTGATGGTGGAGTCCGTCCATAAGAAAACTGTTCCACTTTGTAAACTAAGGCACTCCACCACCCGCTTCATCAACTTTGCCAACATAACCGCAGCCTCCAACTCTAATCTTGGTAGCGTCACCAATTTCACTGGTGCTACCTTTGTTTTGCTTGTGACAAAACTGACAGCCACGGATTCATCCCCCCAGAGGGTTCTAACGTAAATATTTACTCCGAGGGCTCTTTCACTTGCATCACTGAACCCGTGTACTTCATAACTGTCCCCAATAACAATTTGTCGCGGAATCTCAAGTTTCTTTAAAAGGTCCAGGTCACTTCGATAGTCATTCCACTTTTCCACTATATAATCAGGTACTTGCTCATCCCAACCACACTCTAACTTCCATAGTTCCTGCAGCATCATTTTTGCACGCACCGAAAAACACGAAATAAGCCCGAGGGGGTCGAAAACCCTTGCAGCATTTGACAACAATTTCCGTTTTGTGAGTTCACCAGAATCACTGAACTCAATTCCCTTAAATCTGAAGACATCCCCCTGAGGATGCCATTGAACCCCCAAAGCTTTCACTGTGTCCTCCTCATTAAAGGACAACGGTTCACCATCCTGCAACTCTTTTGGTATTACTTCTAGCACTGCTGGACTGTTGGAAGTCCATTTCCGCAACTCCAAACCGGCAGTTGCAACTGCTGCTGTGAGTTGATGGTACAGCTCCACTCCCTCCTCAGCTGTTTTCTGTGATGGTAATGCATCATCAACGTACGTGTTATTTAACAGCACTTTGGATGCTGCTGGAAATTTCTCCGCTACTTCAAGCCCCAACTGATGGAGGCATCTCGTCGCCAAAAACGGAGCACAGCCTGTTCCATAAGTTACCGTGGTTAACCGGTAATCCTTTATTTCTTCTCTGGGGTTGGCACGCCACCATGTTTTATGTGGCGCAGAGGTCAGGTCAAACTTTAAATTTAGTCACTGATGAATTCCCTAAAAGTCATAAGTTGCGTTGGCCTACTAGAATGTATGTAGTGTGTGGGTCCGGGAGTTGGTACATAGTGGCACTATGCCTAGTTGGGTTCGGGAGATTGGTACTACTACCACTGCTGCTGCTGGTACACTCTATCCTGTGAGTTGGTGATACTGTGAAGTGCGGATGCTGCGGCTAAACCATGCCGTGAAGCCCAAGTGCTTCAACGACCAATATCGCACAATCCCGCAAGCCCCTTCGCCCAAACCCCAATGCCAATACTAAAGCTGCGCCTAGACGTCACCCCTGTAGCTTTCCTAGCTGGCTGGCACGCCGCTCGAACGCCCAATGCGTTTGACAAGCTGGTTGGACTCACTTCGCCCCAAATCCCCAAAACTTCTCAGGAAAATCCCCAACAATGTTTCCACCTCCGAATCCCCTCCTAATGCCCAATGCAAACTGATGTGATGACCTTAACCACAAATGATGGTGGGCAACAGGAGTTACTAATGCCCAATGATAACTGCACCAAATGTAACCGCAAATAACAACCACAAACACACAATAGGAAATTGAGATAAACTGTCAAACTCATATAATTTTATTTATTTAATGACTGGTTAATCACTGGTAGAATTTTTAGGTAATTTAAACTATTTAAAGTAAAAGAAAACTATGAGGAAAGATTGCTACGAAATTATAGGCCTTTATTTTTCGGCCACAGATTTACTACGTGCTCTGCTCCGCTTCAAGTGCTATAAGTGAGTGAGTGGAGAAGCTGAAAGAGTCTAGCTTCCCCAGAAAATACATACATATCAAAAACCAATTTTATAATTATAGAGCACGAAACTATATACCACAAAATGACATTATATGAGCTTCCAGAAGGATCTGGAAGCTTCCGTAGATAAGCTTTACACATAAAACCTCCAAAAATACATAAAAAGATACAAGACAGTTTTTATACACATAAAGGTATTCTGGACTTTGTTACAAATACAATTTTTCATGAGATACCTCTCATCATTACAAACATCCCTTTTCTTCCATTCTAGTAAAATCTAGTAAAATTTGCAAGTGAGTCCAAACCTTTGTTAATTGTTAAATTTTTCTGACCAATTGGTATGACGTATACGTGCTCCGGTACAAATTTTAGAATCTGAATTGCTCGTTCTTGGGCATGTAAAAACATCATGTCTACCCATGCGTGCCCGTTGAATCTCATTAGCATTTTCAAAGTTAAAGTTGTGTTTCCATTGCTATCACTTACGAACGCTTCATTGAGAGCTTAAAATTTTGAATTAATGTGGAATAGAAAATTTGTCTATTTGAAACATACCAAGTTAAATTTCGTAATCTGTTATGAGATAATTATAGTAGTTCTTTTTAAAACAATGCACATTACAATGTGGTCGTAGATGGTGTTTGCTTAAAGTTGGTATGAAGACTTTTGTGATATATTGAGTTCACAATTTACCATTACTAATCTAATGGATTGGTTGGATGCCCTGTGCAAGCAAAAAAATAATTAGAACTTCAAATTTCTTCATAACTGTTCTGAAAACTAACTTCATAAATATGTCAAAACTTAAAATTAGAGCACCAACATAACTTTTTACTAAATTAACTTTATCAAATATATTTCATGGTACGCAATGTTTAATGTTGACTGCTTATGCACAATAAATTCTATTACGATAATCAGTCCAGTGCCTGGAGAAAAGGGTGCTTTGGCAACTGGAAATGGAAAAAAGGATGGGAATTTCCATTCCCTTGTTTTTCTTGCCAGGAACCTATAGGAAAATTGGGGTAGCATATGGTCAAAAAAAATTTTTTAAATTCCAAAAAAAATTGACACACCTCTTACATTACAAGCTACATACCCGGCAGGTTAAGCTTAATTCGTCCAAAATTTCTTACTCCGAAAATGATTTTCTATGTGTCCGATAACACTGTTGCTCTGCCAAACACCTGTAATCCATTCAACCAAACTCCAACCTCGATGGTTGCTTTACTATAAACTGAGTGCAAAAAACTTCACAAAAACTTTGTGAAGATTCAGCTGCGTTCAAGTTGTTTTTGGATTTGGAGGTAATTATTTGCAAACTTAGATTTACAAGTTACCCTTTAAGTTTGAGAATGTTCTACATTCCAAATAGTACAAAAGGAATTGTATTGATATGAAACTTGACTGTCATTCTGGTTTAGTGTAACAAATGAACCAGAAATGTACAGCGCTACGTGCTAAATTTAAAACGTATATTTTAATGCACTGATAATTTACAATATAGTAATCATTCTCTGCTGATTCAGAAAGGTTTGATGCCTTGTGGAAGTGGAGGTAGCAATTTTAATGATGGTCCATCATTGATGGATGATAATCGCATTATCTCTTAAAACAACAGTGTTAATAGAAAGTATCAATAGAAAAAACCCTAAAGGATATGATTAACTTAAGAGCGCGGACTCTCATTTCCCCTGAAAATTTAATGAATTTTATATGGTTCATTTCATTTACCCGTACCGGCCATAGCGTGTTTCTTTATAATAAGTGTCCTCAAATTATAGAACGCGTTCAATCTTATTGCTTAGCTTAGCTCAAGCTACTTAAGAAAAACCAGTTCATAATTCAATAGTTGCAAAGAAAATAGCAAAGTAATAATATTCATATACAAGAACAGACACTAACTAGGTAAGCTCAAAATGTGCCGCTCAAAAACTAATAAATCTTACTAGGGTTTTAATAGATTTTAGACGTTGAATGTAGAAGTAGATGGGAATACGAGTACAATTTAAATATAATCAGTAAATAGAGCCCTCCGATTGCTTAAGTTTCTCAAGTTTCAGGGTTGTAAAAATGCGTATGCTATCTTACGCGCGAACTATTAGCTAGTTTAGCGATTGAAGCGATGGCTCAGTGTAGTGTGTGTGCTCGTCTTGCAATGGAAATGATTTATTTGCATAATCCACCATACTCCTATGTCAAATATCTGTAGACAAAGAATACCCCAGCATATGCACGTGAAGCATTCCCGGCGTTCAAATACGTTAAGAATTTCATATGAATGAACAATTCCATTTCAATACATTTTAAAGATCTACTTTGTGGTTGTTATTCTGTCACTAAATAAGTCATCGCGGGTCGACTTTTTAACACAATTCTCTATTTTAATGCGTAAGATGATGATTATAAATTTTCAACAAAAATAAATATCAATTTTGTAATTGTATTACAACGTAACAGATGCAGTGAAACGGTTGTTGCTGTACATATTATAAATAGATAATACTTAAATGTGGGCAGAAAACAAGTCTCTGGTCAAATTCATGTGTTTAACCCTTTCCCTAAACGTACCCATTTAGTAAAGTAGTCCTACTACAGCCATTGATCCTACACATCTCTTCTAAGTAAATACACCTTCATATACACGAACAGCGTTTCTGGCGTTCAAATACTTCAAACGCTGATTTTGTTGTTTGAAAAGTCCAGAAATTCCCTTTTAAAGATTTTTATTCAATTACTATTCTATCAATCTATCTATGAATTTGGAGAAGATATAACAAAAGTGGACGGATGTGGCATTTGATGAATTTAGGAAAAAGTGTTGGACAGCAAGCCTTGCTGAGGAAAGAAAAAAGGAGTTGGAGGCAAAGGCAAAGAAGTTGAAATGCAAAGAGGTAGGGTTGGATAAGATGACCAGGGAATGAGTGTCACGAAGAAGGAACTGGATGACAGGGAGCAAAAATGGGACAGAGCTGAACCAGTTGGAAGCGGAGAAGTTGGAATTGACGAAAGCTTTGGAATTACTGGTTAAGGAAAAGGTAATAGCGGCGGCGTATGAGAAGGAACTGGAGGTCTAAAGCTAAGATTTGCGGTGAATGCGAAACAATTGGAGGAAAGAGCGGAGGAACTGAAGACTGTTCGTCAGAAGTGAAATGGAGGGGATTCGGGGAGGGGGAACTTGGAATATTGAGCAAAAGTGACGTAAGCACACTCACGGACACTGGAGCGGGCATAAAGGGACAAGGGAATCAGAGATGGAGTTTGACAAATAATTATAATTTAAAAGTGTCCAGGTCAAGAAGCAATAGTCCGATGATGTGTTCTGGAGAAAGTGAAGGGACTAAAGAGAAAGAGGGAGGAATTTAGGCGAAATTGCTATGGAGTACTACCACTAAGAGTAGTGGACGGAGGGGAAAGGCAGTTGCGAAATGCTACTGGAAGATGAGGGTGACCAGAGGAAGAACCCAAAAAAGTCACAGTTTTGGAGGAGATTCCCAGAAGTTGGGAATTAGTAAAAGCACGAGTACAAATAAATTAGTAGGGAATGGAGATGGAAGTGGTAAGGTGCGAGAACTGCCTGTTGTGGTCTGTCCCCCGGGGAAAAAAGCTCTCCAGTTTTGGTTGTTCCTCCGTTGTGGGTGAGGCACTCTACTGTCAGAGTTCTAGTACTTCTAGTTCTCCGTCCCTTTAGTTCTAGCCCGTTTCAGGATTTCTCTCCATTCGAAAAGCTACAACCTTGTTCAAGGGTTTGCTTACTTTTCTCCATTCTAAAAATACACAGAGGAGGGTCCAGGCGCGTATCCAGGATGTAGGTTTGGGGTGGGCACGCCATTAGAAAGGCATTTTCCTGTGACAATATATAATTGCAAAACCAAAAATCCGTTCTTACTAATCCTACCGTACATCAAAATAAAGCTTGTACAAACATGCTGTTTGTGCGAGGACTTGTTGATCAAAAATCGGACATAAGACTTCTGCAACCTGTTTTTTTAACTTAACCAAGACTTTTTCAATTATAATAAATGCATAGAAATTAACGCCAGCGCACTGATACGGTTCTCAATCATGGTCCTCCTGAACTACTATCTAGTTCGAAATAAACATTAAAACGCCATGAAATGACATGAAATGTTTCTACTGAAGCAATATTTAGAAAGATTACAAAACAATTTTAAAAGCCTGGGAATGTTTGGAGATAACATTTTATCAGTGTTGTGGTCTACGAAGCTGTAATAGGCACCAGGCATATTGATATGGAGGGTGGTCTGGTGTTGATTGGTATGGGTCGTAGTGAGGGTCGCCGATAAGGCTCTTGGAGTAAAGCCCGGCTCCAGTTCATATATTTGTATTCACCTAGGATATATGTACGTGAGTGTTTGGTATATTTGGTAAACAATTTGTTTGGGCAACGGACTGCTGACTGCAATTTTGCTGCAGGCATTAGGGTAATTATTAAGTATACTGGTTGTTTACTAACTGGGGTCAGGGGGCAAGGAGATAAAGGAGAATCTTGGCTATACGAGGAAGTGCAAAACCCAGGATCTGTGTCATTCGGTTATTCGTCCTGAGTAATTTGTCATTCGTCAGTCGTTCTGAGATATTCGTACTTTTGTCATTCTCTCTCTTGTCATTGTGATTGTTGCTAAATTGTAGTAAAAGTTGAAATGTTGAATAGAATCGCTCTAGTCTTGTTATTTTAGAATACGTTGCATCACACTACGCCGCATACTTTACTGAGCTTCGAAAAATCAGGGTTGTTTAAGGCATCCAAGGATGTTTTTCGAAACCTAATGGACTTCTTTTTAATAGAGTTTTGTCAGTTTTGAACCTCCAAATACTGGCAAAAAACCTACATTATAGACTTTACATGTAATTCAGCAGGATTTTAAGGCTTGCATTTGGCTTTTAAATTTCACAAAGATATGAGTTGTTATCTTCAAAATATCGGATCAAAAGTATTTTCCGGGAGTGGTATTTAATCAGTATTATTTTATCTCAAGAAATTTTCTCTAGATCAAACTGTTGCTCCCATTTTCTTGTTTAGGTTTATGCATTTAAATGTATATTTGGTTTTGGTGTTCCTGGTGATTTGACATTAACATCAACCTTCCACAATTGTTGGCCAGGTTTCATAAATATATCTAAACTCGTTCTTTGGGTATTTCTGTGTTCAACAACGGTATCACAATTCAGAAATATTGGCCATACCATTTTTATAACTCAGCGCTTGTATGTTGAAACAATTTTGCTACTGCATTTGAAACAAAAATAGGTTTAAGTCGAAACTCATTGAAATGAGTGCATGATTTGCGGACTGATTTAAATGAATGAATGAATGAATTTGAAAAATCTTTACACTTTTGTTTGCTCCGGTCTGACTTTTTCAATATTTTCACTGCCACCAAAGGTTTTGAAAATTGGAAACTTGGGTCCAGTTCTTCCGTCGTCCATCCAGCTAATTTTACACAATTTACGCAAAAATGTAAATACTAAAACAATAAAATTACGCGTCAACCTTTGACTGCTAGCTTAAAAGTGTAGTTTTTGTAATATTCAGAAACAATTGCATATCCTCCCAGGTTTCTTTCTTTTATGATTTTATTTTGCAGATCTGAAAGAAATGACACAACTACTTCTGATGAAACAAGCACATTATGCACTGATCAATAGTGTATCTGTGTTATCTTCTAATTTATCTTACTAAAAGGGCTTTAAACAAGTTTTGAACTCATTGTGGATGCACCGACAAAACATTGAGCTAAATTTGCGAACGTAAACATATTCAATTAACTTAATGAAGGAGTGTTTGAGGCTGATCGTGTTTCGTACTTCCTTGTATAAAACATGGTTTCCAGTGATCAAATCTAGTTTCTTTTCTAAGTCTGTACTTGTGTAGGTTGAATAGGTTTTGGAGGTATCCAAAAAGTATCATGTAATTTATGTACACTGCTCTTTAGATCCAAGTTTTCCAATTATCTGGCTGTACAAGGATGAAATGATTATTTTAGCTTTTGCATGTTTATTGTGTGCATATTAGTAAAGCTGTTCTTATAAATCTTTTCAAACAAACTTGGAAGCAAGAAAAGCACCCAGTGCCAAATAAGCAGCTAGGTGCTTTGAATAATGATTTATGCTAGTCATCATCATTTTATGCTGCTGATATATAGGGAGTATAAAACTGAGCAAATTGTTCCATAAAAACTTACCTTGCAATTGCTATAGAGTTTCGTACATTATCAGCATATAATATGATGAGCAGCATAAATGAATTATTATTTGACATGACAACTACACTCGTCTGTTGCTTAGAATTTTAAGTTCATTTTTCATTGTTTTAAACTTTAGTTTGACATTCTGATAACCAATGCGGCGCCAAGGCTGGGGTAGGCACGTGCCCCATGTGCCTACCCCCTGGCTACGCCAAGGCTGGGGTAGGCACGTGCCCCATGTGCCTACCCCCTGGCTACGCCAAGGCTGGGGTAGGCACGTGCCCCATGTGCCTACCCCCTGGCTACGCCAATGGGAGGGTCAGGTATTTGAAGCACGGTCTTTCCAGTACTTTTGATATTTTTTGCCTGTCCTAAAAACAAAAGAACATTAGGGTTTGCTGGTTAAAAGCGAAAACGCTTTTTTGTTGCACTTAAACTTGCAGTGCTTGTGATGATTCAGCTTTGCTTAGTTTGTTTTTGGATGTATGGTGGTACCTTAAATTCTCGCTAGGGTTTCAAGTTAATGGATAATAGGCTGGTTTGAACGTAATACCTTTTGTTAAGATCTTATATTTTTAATTTTACTACTAGTAATATTTTAAGCACTCTTTTTGTACATGGGTAAAGTACATTTTAAACATTGTACAATACAACTATAGTTAGTCGTTTTGCAATGGAATTGTAAAGAGATACTTAGCGAAAATATTCCAAGTATTTTATTGTCCTGAAAATCTGTACAACATAAATACCCCAGGAAGTGTAAGCACAGCATGTCCGGCGTTCCAATGCTTAAAATTTATACAAATTAACGAATCCATCTGCTTAACAAATAAAAATTAATCAAACAGACAAAACAAGTAGTCTTTTCCAACAGTACTTAAGCTCAGTTTTCAGGGTTTTTTTACCCATTGGATTCTTAAATCCGGTATACTGCCTTAATATTCCAAACTTTTGCCTTTTGGATGAGCTATGAAGCATAATTCATTATGAAATTTTATATATTTGCTGTGGAAAGATTACGATAAAGTCAACAGTATTTAGCGTAACCAATGACGCACATAAATTATCTGTACAAGGTAAAACTCCCAGGAAAAGTAAGTGCACCATTGCCGGCGTTCGAATGTGACACAAACTTTCATAAAAATTACAAACCTCTTTGAAAACCTTTTCATTAATCTATTTGCTATTCTGCCATTAAATATAGTTTGTATGAAAATCAGCATAAGATGTAATTTTCCTAAAGCTGGAATGCTACTATTATATTTTGCAGAAAAATTAAGAAGGAGCTCTTTATGTGCAAAATACAATTAAATTGTTTTAAAGTTATTGTGCTAATTGAAAATTTACCCGTTTTGTGTAAAGTATAAATTCTTTTGGTGATAACCGTGGAGACATAAATAAATGCATGCTAAAAAACTACAAAATTTTAACTTTGAATTATTCCAGCATGTACAAAGAAATGCAAAAGCTTTAGGTTTATCACATGATTTGTATTTCAAAATACGCAGTTTATACAATTAGCGCTTTTCAATATTTCAATATCAAAAGGTAACGTGTTTGTTAACTTCAAAATAGTGAGAACTGAATACGTAGATTTAAGTAGATAAACTGACAGAAGCCTGGAACATAAAACACAACTGAATTAAAAATCAGTATCCGATCTATATCAATGGAATAGTCCATCAAACGCGCGTGCAGCTTTTCTGGCGTTTAAGTACTTCAAATGGATTCTTTAAAAATGAAAGTCCAGAGATATTGTGAAGCTTCTTTGTTCCACTATTTGAAATTCTATCAATCTTCTATCAATCCGGAGGAGATGCAACGGAAATGGGGAGGGGGTGGAAGGGCACTGGATAACAGAGGAACCGGTTGGACTGCAAAGAAAAGGAGTTGGAGACAAA
Source organism: Entomobrya proxima (assembly GCA_029691765.1). Classification (NCBI taxonomy): domain Eukaryota; kingdom Metazoa; phylum Arthropoda; class Collembola; order Entomobryomorpha; family Entomobryidae; genus Entomobrya; species Entomobrya proxima. The sequence goes on from CM056171.1 coordinate 45,340,265, forward strand.
TGCTGAGAACTTGTAATGCACGGAAGTGTGGTTGGATAGGATGGTCAGGAAAATGAGTGCCCGGAAAAGGCAACTGGGTGAAAGGAAGCAAAAGATTGGGATCCTGAAGGGCCTTCCCGGTTGGAAGCTGATGAGTTGGGGCCTGGCGGTTCAGGGGAATTTGAAAGTGTCAGGGTCCGGGGGCGATAGTCCGGGGATGTGTTCTAAGCAGTCCTACCCCGAGAAGTGGAAAGAGGTCCAGGCGAAATGCTGCTGGGAGATGAAAGTAACAAGAGGGGAACCCGAGAAAGTCAGGGTGTGGGCGAGGAGAACCCCAGGAGTAGGAGAAGACATTCTCAATTCTCAAAATGCGTAATTATAGCATTCACTTACATTTGACACATTCGTAAAATACTAATGCGCATTGTACGGTTAACCTGGAGAATTTTGAATATCGGTCTTTATAAAGAGTTTTACTATTAATTGGGTTGCATATACTATTTCCTGACTTCCGTTGCAATGATTCGTATTAATACTAGTCCGTTGTATAAACACTTGGCTATTTTGAGCTGAGGTGTCCTCCCCAAATTCATTTACCCCCAAGAAGTATGCCGGAAGGTTTGTCGTGAACAGTGGACCAGTACACTCAAAGCTATCCCCAAATAAATTTAATTCGCTATCCTCCTCCCCTGTCAGCATTATCCTACCAAGAGCTCTTGAACAATGACCAATACTTCTTCCACAACCATGTATTCTCGGACACCGGGTTTCCCTATTACTTCCCGGAATTTTGTAAATTTACCTGAAATGCAGATATATTTTGCAAATTAAAAACGTAGCAATACGTTGGGAGTTGGGATCAGGAGGATTGCGGACAGTAGGTTGCCAGTTACTTATGGGAGACCTATTTGAGTATTCAAAGTATCGATGTTTAAGATAAATGGAGATGTTTATTCACTGATCTTTGAATAAGTTGTGAATTTGGTTTGGAAAAATGTGTTAGTGTAGACTTATAAACATAAATTGCTTTGTAGGGACTTTTGTTTTGTTTTTAAAACAAATTGGAATGATGGAAGTAGTTTGCTAAACTAAGTGTTTAGTAGATAACGTTTAGGGATAGCTGTAAATAGAAAAACCAAATTAATTTGCAGATGAGTAGGATATTATTACTTTGGAGGGATTAATAAATTTGAAAGAAATTGAATTTGAAGAAACATTTGATTAGGAAAATATGCATATTAAAATTTGTGTTGGTTGAATGCTGTTTTTGTGAAAGTTTGTGGATTGGTGGATTAAAATTTCAGCAGATACCTCCCTCCATGCTATGTTACTTCAGTTACTGACCCTTCATTCATTTGGGTACCACTATTTTTAAAACTGTATTGCACACTAAGCAATTTCAAATGTTTTAAAACAAGATTTCTAAAGAATGTTACGATTTCGTTACTTTAGTAATGGTTGCTTCAGTTGCTTACTTATTAAAGACTCATCATTTTAGCTCTTCAAGAGGATTAAGCAAGACGGATGACCTCGTTAGTCGTTGGCGTTGCGGGGGAAGGATTATTCCGTGGTGGCAACGCAGAAGCAGGTTCCGGTAAGGTTGATTAAAAGATGATACTAGGATCCGGAGTCTTTCAGGAATGAAAGGAAAAAAGTCTTTCATTCCTTTCGTTACCCTTTCATTCACTGAAAGGAATGGAAAGGAATGACATTTTTTAAAAACCAATAATGAAAGGAAAGGAATGAAACGGAAGCCTGAAAGGAATGGAATGGAAAGGAAATGAAAGACTTGAAAGGAATCCGTTCCTTTCAAATATAAATTTTTGCAAAATACTTAAATTGTTCGAAAACATAAATCCAATAATTACAAATGAGTAAGTACATCCAATTTTAGTTAAAACCAGCACATTTTGTTTGACGATTTAGCTTCCAATGATGTTAATGTTGTTACAAAATCCAGTAGTTTTTTCAATTAAAATCAATGAAACTAAAGCATAGAATTTTTAAAAACTCTTTTAAATAAACATTTATTGAGTTTGGCTACAATTTTTAGTATTTTTAATCAACTTTTATCAGAAATAGAGGATTTGGCATAATGAAAGACATTTGTCATTCCTTTTCATTCCTTTCCTTTCATTCACCAGAAAGGAATGAAAGGAATGACATTTTTTAAAGTCTGAAAGACTTTGAAAGACACCATTCCTTTTGAAAGACTTTGAATGAAAGGAATGACAATAATGAAAGACTTTGAAAGACTCCGGACCCTAGATGATACTACTAAAACGGAGAAGCCGCATGAACGTAAGCAGCGAGCGCACCATGTTCAATCCTGGCAAAAAGTGCAAACACACTCTATTGAATTAGTAGTAGTTAATGAGGGGTCCAGGTCGAGGAGCATTAGCCCGGTTGTGAGCTGGAGGAATTGGTTGTACCTTTCTCCACAAAAATACACGGGTCAAAGGATGACAATCAAATTTTTGGACACGGTTTTTTTCAGTACTTTGGCGATTTTTTCCTGTCCTATTAATATGTAAATAAATCAGGGTTTGCTAGGCCAAACTGAAAAGAATTTTTTATTCCACTAAAAACTCACAATTTTTGCGATGATTCAGATATGCTTGGATGTGGTGGTAATAAAGCGTCAATGTAGATTTGTAAGCGCGTGGTTACGCTTAACTTATCATGAGTACAAATTCACCCTGCATTTACCCCATGTCAATTATAACGTGTCCAAAAAGAAAATTCTTCATTTAACTATAACGGGGACAGGAAAGTATCTGAAATAGTAATCAACTTGTTTTGTTGGTGGAGCCACCGGCGTATGAATGACCTAAGGTAAACAATCAGATACAAAGTTTGGAATTGTGTGTACGTAGTAATGACATTTGCCGAAAATATTACAATTTTGAGATTTTAAGGAATTATTTCAAAGTTAAAATAAAGTAATTCTAGATTCCAACAAATCACAATGCGAAGTTTAAGTAATCAACGCTTATAAAAACACTCCCTGTCGAACCAAGAAAATATGTTAAGGCTTGCAATTTTTCAAAAATTAAAACAAAATTGTTCAATTGTAGATTTTCATTGCATCATAAAATACGTTTCTAACTTATTTAGCAAGTAGTGCTTTGCATTTATGATCCGTTTGTAAACCTGAACCAGAAGTGGGAGGGAAGGTGAAGACAAAGGCACAAAGAAAATTAACGCAGATGTTTTGATGGATTTTAATTGCAAAACTTGGTGGTATGCACTTACCTTTAATTTGTTTTGACAATTTTCAGTTTCTCATGAGGGGTCTTCCAGGCCCCATTCCAACTCCCACTTGGGTTTCAGTTTGAATAAAAAGAGTGAAATGTGAATCAAGTCTGATCACTCTAGCAAGTACCCTCATTATTCCTAAAGGCTTTCGGGCTATTCACAACCAATTGCCTATCAGCAATATTCCTGAGGTTGTGGAAGGATAGTAGAGGAGGTGGAAGGCGGGAGTGCTTAGTGAGGACGATTTATGGGCACCTTCCTTCAAAGCATACTTCGGGTCCGGACCCGTCACTTCTTTGGACAAGCTGCTTCCTTCTAGTATACCTGTTACACATCAGGGGAAACATGAACTGTGTATGGCTTCACCAGTTTTCCTCTTAGACGCTCAGTCAGAATGATAATCAGGTATTTGATCATGTATCTGTTCCAATCAAATAGTCCGTAATATGCACGTACGGCTTTTCTGGCGTTCAAATACTTCAATTGAAGGTTCAACTCCTCCAGTCTCCTTTATTCTATTTTTCCCCTACTTCTCTAACAATCTCCTCATACTTATTCCCCACCATCTCCAATTCTCCCGGCAGATCCATTCATTTTCCCCAGTCGCCAGTCGCAAACCTCCGCTTCCCCTCCCATCTTGCTTACCCTCAAACTATCCGGATCACTATCCTTGGTCTTCCACACTCCTGGTCACAATCCAATTAGCCAACTATCCACAGAAAATCTGCTTATCGTCCCTACTTCCGGACTTACTTGGCCCACCGATGTTTCCTCCATTCACTCCTTCTCCGTTTCATGGAACTCCAATTTTTTCTACATCAACTTTTCCAATTAACTCCCACTCCTCCAATTTCTGTTCTACTCCGCTCTTTACTCCCTATTCTTTCCAGTCCCCTATATTATATAAGTAATTTCAGACGTGCTTCCTCTCTCTCTCTACGGATAGGCTTAAGACTTCGGGATGTAGTTCTGAAAAATGCCAATAATCGGATTCTAGTACTTTGAAATCTATTTGAGCAATTGTTTACTCAATTAACAACCCAATCACCGTCGCTGTCCGACTTTTTTAAAACTTAACTCGTCCCTGCCCAGTTATTAAAGAAACTAGATGACGAATACTCTGGTTAAAATAGAGCTACATTTGTGACAGCTAGAGCTATGATAATAGAGCTGCAGTTTTTTGTCAACCCACCACTGACCCATGACTGCATGCTAGCCATGCACTTTCAAATTATTGCGACAAGAAAAACAGGGTGTGTGTTGTCAATCCACTGCTGGATGAACGTCTTCCCTTGTGTGTTCCAAACTTTCTTATCTTGAGCTTTGATGTTTAAGTCCAATCAAGAAACATCAATACCCCCATATTCGCAAATAAAATTTAATCATTCAATTTCTTTTGTTATTGTGTCGGTACCACACTCTTTTATTCTATACAACTCAAACAATGAATGAAAACGGAACAAATCCGGTGTTGCTAAGTATTGTCAAGAGAAGGCACGCCCGAACAAAGTGAAGTAGCGAGTGAGGGGCGAAGTGACACAAGCTAATTGTGATGCCGCGTGAAATGAACGGGCTCTCCAGGCGGAGCCCACTCCTTTGTGTAAAATAATATAGAGAGAAGGAGAAGGAAATGAACAGAAGAAAAATAGTTGTCTGTTAGCAGAGGAAGAGGAGAGTTGTCGTTTAGTAGAGTAGTAAGTAGGATTGTTGTTGGATAGAGAGAGAGGAGGAAAGGTGTAATAGCTCTAACGGTGTCATAATAATATATTTGATTGATTAATTGATTGATTTGTGCATACCTAATATATGCAATAAACTCGATACCAAGTTACTATTCGTTGAAAAGTACTTCTTGTTGTGTTGGACAGTTATTTTAATACATTTCGAGTGGCAATAAAACCATTTATCAGTTAACGAAAAGAGTGCACTTGGATTCTTGACTAATTCTGAGCGTTATCCGTATTGGCCAAGTGGAGGAGCAGGATAGCTGGAGGAGAAGGGCACGGCCCACAGGACCTGACATCCCTTCACCCCCTCCACCACCACAATATTACTCCTCCGCAGCCCCCACCAAATGTGATATGGCGAACCTCCATTAAAGTTACCGGTAAATGGTAACTGGTAACCTGGGACAGGGTTAGTCAGGAAAACAAGTGGCATTGTTACATTTTCCAAAGGCACGTAACTGTTTTATTGATTTTTTCGTAGGTGTTGGCTCGCTAGTCTTGTTATAAGGCTGCTACCACACCGCAAAAGTACCGTGCCTGTGCCACTGCCACCACCACAACAGAAAAGGAGGCTTGAAGGTCCTGTAAGGGCCGCTACCTCCTAAAAAAGGGCTTGCTAGTCCAGTTTGGGCTGCTACCCTTTTGGTACATATAATTAAGGGCTTGCTAGTCCTGTTTGGGCTGCTACCCTTGGTGCATAATATAGACGGGCTCGCTTGACCTGGATAGGTTAGCTACCCAGTTTATGCACATGCACCTATACTGAAGTATTGCATAGTGGAAAGTGGAGGTTGCACAAGAAATTTAACGAGATAAGTTGTAAAATACGCATAGCAGATAGGGATGATGGGTCATGTGATGGCCGCACCCTAACTGCATACGCAATTAAGTAAATGAGCTATTGTAAGAGAAAGGGTTTAAGCAGAACAGCACAGTAGTAGCAGGATAGCAAATAAAAAGCGCATTATTTAGCAAAAAGCATAGAAACTGGCTAAAATAGAATGGCTTTTCAAGATGATGATGATGATAAAAATGCTATGCAATGCTAAGTGCTAGTGTGAAATAACTGTTTAACTCTATTTAAATTAAGTACCTACCTACCTACAACAACTAACCAACATAGTGACCGTACTGTTTGACCAGAAAGTTAAACCGAAGTAATTCAATGTAGGGAAAATCGGAAAAGTGCTATTGAACCTGTACAGGCAGTTGTAGTTGGCCGAGGGGTTGAAGTGCTCAGAACCTGTGGAGGCAGTTGCGGCTGGCCGAGGGTTATGTACTTGAAGATTCTAGGGCAATTATAGCTGGCTGAGGGCTTAATGTACTAGTTTGCCTGTGAAAGCAGTTGTGGCTGGCTGAGGGCATTATTACAAAACCGGTGGAGGCAGTTGCGGCTGGCCGATGGTTTTGTCATTCCCCATCAGAAATAAAAATACCAATGTTCAAACAAAAGATGTCAGGACGGTCAACATATTAAAAATACAGACGAGACGAGATGACGAGAAAATGGAAGGAAGGAATTCCCAGATTAACCAATAGATCTGACGTAAATGGACTGAATTATTGGATGGAATTCCCAGATTAACCAATAGATCTGACGTAAATGGACTGGATTATTGGATGGAATTCCCAGATTAACCAATAGATCTGACGTAAATGGACTGGATTATTGGATGGAATTCCCAGATTAACCAATAGATCTGACGTATGGAGACAGGAAACATTGCAAAAGGACAAGATAGGACATTTAATTTTAATATTTTAGATTATATGATTTTTCTTGTACTTTTATAAAATTGACCTGTATTGTTTTAAAATTAGGTTTTATGTAAGTTTTGAAAGTTACATTAGGCGTAATGAATTATATCAAAAATGGTAGAAGGGCATTTTACCCGAAGGGAGGTGTCCCAACCCGGGGCATTTTCGGGGAGCAATGTCAAGAGAAGGCACGCCCGAACAAAGTGAAGTAGCGAGTGAGGGGCGAAGTGACACAAGCTAATTGTGATGCCGCGTGAAATGAACGGGCTCTCCAGGCGGAGCCCACTCCTTTGTGTAAAATAATATAGAGAGAAGGAGAAGGAAATGAACAGAAGAAAAATAGTTGTCTGTTAGCAGAGGAAGAGGAGAGTTGTCGTTTAGTAGAGTAGTAAGTAGGATTGTTGTTGGATAGAGAGAGAGGAGGAAAGGTGTAATAGCTCTAACGGTGTCATAATAATATATTTGATTGATTAATTGATTGATTTGTGCATACCTAATATATGCAATAAACTCGATACCAAGTTACTATTCGTTGAAAAGTACTTCTTGTTGTGTTGGACAGTTATTTTAATACATTTCGAGTGGCAATAAAACCATTTATCAGTTAACGAAAAGAGTGCACTTGGATTCTTGACTAATTCTGAGCGTTATCCGTATTGGCCAAGTGGAGGAGCAGGATAGCTGGAGGAGAAGGGCACGGCCCACAGGACCTGACATCCCTTCACCCCCTCCACCACCACATATTACTCCTCCGCAGCCCCCACTAAATGTGATAGTATATTGACAAAGAAGGTTTCAAAACATTCACTGAAAACTTATAATTAGATGTTATAGTAATACTTAGACATGCAGTAGAAGATTTCTGCAATTTTATATTTTGCGATGATTTGGCAGCATTTGGCTTTTTCACGGAAGTAGAGGAAGTTGGTATTAACACCAGGTATTGAAAACATAAAGGTCTCTAGCATTGAGAAAGTCTTTCATAGTACTTGAGATATTTCTTATTATTTCAGTAAATTATTAATATAACAGTGACAAAAATTTTAGGATATCTAATGAAAGATTTAGCAATATTTAGGAAAATAACTGCGTTAATTCAACTTACAAACAGTTTTAGAAGGGTCAATGGACATCGACATCAAAGTAAAAAAAGGGGTTGGATTTGAAGGGTTTCACTATAAAATCGGGAACTTGTTTGCTATTCTAATTTAGTATTTTCGAACAAAAAATGAAGACACTCACGGGGAAGTTATTATTGGCGTGACCACTGAGTAGACTATTGACTGGCTTAGCGACTAAGGGAATTGATCAATGAGATGCCATTAGCTACCGGATATAAAATTTGCAAATTTTTACCGTCTAAATTAAATATGATCATGAAGATTTTTGATAAAGCTCGATTTGTAATGATTCAGCTATCCTTAGTTTGTTTATGGATGTGGTGCTGATTACTGATCATTCAGATCCGGATAAGTGTCAGGTGTAATTTGTCCAATTGATTAGTTACCAATTTAATACAATGGGAAACTTTTACTTATTTTTGCCTGAGGAATGTCCCTTGCGCTGTCCTAACATTTAATGAATCTAACTTTTTTCTCCATTTACCCTGTACCAGTTAATAGCAATAGATATCTGCATATTAACTTTAACGCGTTTTTAAAAAATGGGAATATATTCAATAAACCATAATGTAAATAGCCATTGAGTCATTGCTGAAAACTGTATTTAATTGATTAGAATCATTGTTTAGATTTAAAGACAAATAGCTAATTTTATAAATGAAGGCAGAGAAGTAATGGAATAACAGTATATTTTAAAGGATGGATTTAAAGGATGTATAATAAGTAAAGCGACAAAAATTGTTGGAATTTTAAAAAGTTACACTTATCATTTAAAAGAGAAACATGATACATCAATGATGCATTAGACCTTGAAGAATTACAGGAAAAAATATCTCGACCACATCCCTTTGTTTTTAGCTCGCACGAGCATTCGACGTTAGGTGGCGCCCCTGACAAATTTCCGGGTACCAAACTTTTGACACCTAATCGTTAGCCGAACGTTCCAGAGAATTTGTATGATTAAATGAATTCACATGTTATGCTCAAAATTCATTTCTCTACAAAATGTGATAAAAAGTTTACCTCTTCTGCTTCTTAGTAAGTATGGATAACCTCTTGCAAAATTTTAGCTTCAAAAACCGATATGATGGAAACCCTGGTTATTATTAAGCCACTCATCATCTACAAGAAGGTTTGGTACCCTGTTTCTGAAAGCTTACAAAATGAGCTTTTGTTATTGCTAGGACACGTGGAACTCTAGTACATTTACATTAAATAAGAGCAGCAAAAACATTTGGCCACAATTGAGACACCAAAATTTTCTTCGAGACGAGATTCCAGAAAATCGTAAAAAAGTTTGTACGAATGTAATTTTCACACCTTTGTGAAATCAATGGCAAATGATTGCTCATCTGAAAGCCCATTTGTTAGTGAATATTAGTGGAACTATTGCTTTCAGAAAAAGCGTATTGGTAGAAATTGAGGAACACATTAAAAAAGTCATACCTTAAAAACCCCGGAAAACTGATAATATATTTGATTGTACATAACTGTAAATTTATACACACTGAAAGGTGAAAAAAGCCTGACGTATTTTTTCCAATAAATTACGAAGCTTAGTGCATCTAACGACAGTTAAATAAAAACATAGAAGTTTCATGGTGGGTTTAAACAAGAACTTCAATTTTGTCGCTTTACTTATTATACATCCTTTAAATTAAAGTTTACTATTGGCTATACGATAAAAACTAATTAAAAAATAAAATAGCAATGCAATCGCATTGATTAGGCCTACAAATTTTTAGGGTTATTTAAAAAGCAGGTTAAAAATTTCAATTCAACTGGCATATCAATTTTACAGTTTGAGTCGGTGGGTATCACTTTTTATCACTGAAAATTTATTGGTATGACAACTAACAAGACTATTAATTGCATTCGGTTAAAGTTAATACATATGATCAAGATTTTCATAACATAATTCCCTGAGTGCAATTTTTTATGTAGTTAATAAATTTGCTGAAGATGGCCAGGGATCTACCCTTGTTCCAATTGTTCTGCGTACCGAAAAAATATATTATTTTATGATAAGTTATCATTGATAACTAATGGGATCTACTGAGTATACAGTTTACAACAACCTCGTTAGGTTAAGTAATGTTTTGCCTGCTACGAGAAAAAACAAGTTAAAGCTCAAGTTCAATTTAATTTTAATGGAGTGCCCGCTTTTAAGGTAACTATGTCCTCTGACGTTTTAAATAACTACTCGTAAGTTGAATCTTTATTATTCGCAAAAAACTATTGTACCTACCAATTAAGCAGCTACCTGCACCTCAACAAAAAATCAAGCGTTCCTGAACTAACACAAAATTGCTTATTTGTGGATATTCGGTAGAGACACGTAAACAACAAAAGGTATAGTAGATAATGATGTTTCGGTCGGTTTTAAATCCAAAACTTATATGGATTGCATCATGCAATTAACTTTAAATTTGTTAGGTCACTTGTGGTTTTGAAATTTTTAGGAGGGGCCTTTCCATGCCCTACCCCACTTTCCCAAGGAGGTATTGGCAAAAGTAAAAATGGACAGGGAAACCAATTCAGCCTTCTCCGTTAGAAACCAACGTTATTCCTAAAGGTTCTCTGTATTAGTTGCCAAAGAACCTCTTACTTCCGCCAGGTACACGAGGAAAAACCGGTGACTCTTCCTGTGGTGAATTGGAATTTTGGAGAATGGATACATAGTTTTTCAGATTAAGTGGGGAAAAATATTTAATTTTGCCAGTTTCTTTCCTAATTAGTTCTCACCTCCGACTTTCAAAATCTGCATATCATCCCAGTCCCACTTCCGGCCTTCTTTCGCCCACCGATTTTTCCTCCATCCACTCCTTCTCCACTTCAAGCTTTACTTGGAATTCCACTTTTTTCCTCATCATTGACCACTCCTCCAATTGCTGTTTTACTCGTCCCTCCACTCCACTCCCAATTCCTTCCTGTCCCTTACATTCTCCTTTACTCTTCCGTTTTGCTGGAAAATAGCTGTAAGTTTGCTTAACTGCGAATTACACATTTTTGGGATGATTTTGTTTGGAGGGCTCTGTTCCCTACGTGTCTTGCGGGAATGGAATTGTTTGTTGATGGAGGAAGAATGTATGGCGATAGGAGTGATATTGTAGCGGACAAGGAGGCGATCCTTGTGCTGCTAGGAGGAATTTGCTGCGGTGGTGGTCCACCACTACCGTTAAGGTGGTCCTTCTGAGACCACCATGGCGGAGGAGGACCGGCTTCTTTTGGCAATGGAGGAAACGGATGCGAGGGAAGTGGAATAGGAAGATCTGGTCCCTTTCCACAAAGTTATCAACCGTTTTTCTAACTGTATACTACGATATAGTCTTTGACAGTAAGTCAGGTAAAGACGTAACTAATGGAAAGATCTGCCACCTTCGTTATCATAGTAACTACACTGTGTAGTATTGAAAATAAAATGCGTGGTCTACTCATTCCCTATTATGTTCATTCATTTTCATTGCAAGTTAAGTAATTCATTGGGAAGTTAGTTAATCTGTTTTCGTAAAAATTATTAAGGAATGAATTTTAATATCTGCAATAACATTGAAAAGTTTAACAGTGTATCAAAGAAAGTCAGTTTGATCTTCTGGGTAACAATGCAACTTCGCCTCCACCAAGAAATCAAATGTTGCTGAAGCATGGCAAAATATGTTACTTAATTTCTCCGGTTAATTAATTTCTATATTTCACAAATTTGTTTAACTAGTTTACTTTGAAATTTAGAAAAATAACCGATCAAAATTTAAAGCATGTGACTAAATAGGTGTTTTTACAGAAATCATCCGAGTACGGCAACGATCGGGAATTCTTTTTTGATTTGAAACGAAGCTTTACAGGAATGCGGGACAAGCCTAGAAAATTACTTAAAAAACTTCATTACACACTGATTTTTTAAAGAATCAAACCTACAAAAAATGGCAGGCATATAAATTTTCAGCAAAAAGGCACCTAAGGTTGCATGAATATATATTTCCTTTTCTGAGAAGAAAAATGTTACAACAGGTACCAGGTTAATTGAGAAAATCAAGTTAAAGAATCTTTAAATTTTCAGGGGCAAGGGAGTAAAATATTTACAACTACTTTACCCTGTCTTTTAGACTACTTGTAATTGGTAATAACACTTAATAATAATAGCACACTAACGCCCAAATTAAAGACGATTTAATGGATAAACTTAAAGAAAATTTTTTGACGTGCTTTTGTAAGTTGTTAGTAGGCTCGGAAGTAATTTCAATGTAATAACTTGTTTTGCAATGGAATTTAATTAGTACGCCTGCATAAAATAAAATAATCAATGGTTTGAAATTACCGACCTGTACGATCAATACTCCCCAGCAGGTACAAGTGCGGCATTTTCGGCGTTCAAATGTGTAAAGAAAATTCATGAAAATTAACAAAACCCTTCAAAACTTTTTTATTAATCAATTGAATATTATGCCACTAAATCACTCATCGTAGGTCGGCTTGATCGACTTGAAACGGAAGTGGCAGTAAAACTTAATTATGACAATGAAACAACCAACAAAAAGTGTATTCTTTTTTAACCATTTCAAGCCTTCATCTAATATTTCAAAGTTCAATAAGCAGTAACACCGCACATAAAATTATCTAGCGCGTTACGAAGCATTTTGTTTCGGTTTTCCTTAAAAAAGTTTAGTTTCCTTTGTTTTGAAATAAAACGAACAACATAAGAGTTATGGACACGCGTATTCTCAAAATTTGGTAGCACAAGCCACACTGAAGAAGTTTTTGTTTCGTAAAGAATCATGAAGTTGCAATTTATGCCAAATAAAATGTTCGAATTTAGCCAGAAAGCCAAACACACTTTGCGTCAGTAGGCCTTTGAAAGTTTTTGGAAGGGTGGTCGAACTCTTTCCGTGAGTTACATGACTATCGTATTTGTCTGGCATAATATAAAGATTTCGAGTCAATTCTATGTTGGAGTATGACTCAGCAGTTTTTGCAGAAAGACGAATTATTTTCCAATGTAATGCGGTAGTACTTTGCAGACAGCTTGCACTCGATCCGCTTTTTGTTTTCATCGACCCTCCGGTGGGACCACTATCCCAAGGATAATTTGGAGATTGAATAATAGGGCCATTCCTTACTGACTAGTTGGAACAGGAAGGGTTGTATTTTTGTTTTATGGAAACCAGGCCCTCTCAATCTACTTTTCCTGGATACGCTTCCTCGATTACCCTACGAACCCTGGTCTCCTCCGCCACCCGCATCGACCTTATCCTGGTGGACCACCACCAGGGCTATAACTGCTGTCGCCCCCACCAAACAATCCCATGCCTGGAGGACACAAAAAATAAGAGGATAAATGATAGAATCTTCTTCATATTCCAGTTTGAAATAGAGAAGCTATGTTATCCTCCTCATCATAACACCATTAATTATCCATTCCAGTTGATGTGCGCTCATCGGTTGCAGTCATTTCCGTTTATTGCATTTAGTGGACACCTCATCGGAGACGCAATTTGTATTTCCTGAAGAAGGTGGAGGCAGCTAAGTTAGTGATAAGTTTGTCTTCAAAATAATTGTGTCAACATAACTTACAAATTTTATTAAAAGGAACGTAGGATACAATAGCTGGCTTGAATCCCTCGGCATTAAAATTGAATCAATTTAAGTTTTTTCTTCGTTTTCTCACTTCACCCCGTATCATATATAACATGATTCTTCTTCAAAAAAGAAAATGTATTCAATAAAATCTTAGTGTGAATTTGCAACTAACTTGACTCTAAGCAATCAACTTGTGGAGTTACTTGTTGGGAACTATAAATACCGTGAAATAACAGCATAACCGGGAGTTGGAATGTTATTGGTGGGGGTGGACTAGATGGGTTCAAAATGCTGGAATAACTGAAACTGATAGAATATTGTTGAGAATGTGATCTAAGATATAAAATTTATATCTTAGAAAAAAATAAAGCCTGAGACTTCAGAGTACATATCTGTTCGACATTTCAACAATCCCGTTTGTTAAACTAGAGAAAATCTGCGTTCCAGATAATACCACACCTAAACCCAGAAAATATGTGAAAGCGTGAAATTTGTCAAAACTTCATACCACGACGAAATCATAGCATTTGTTTGAATAAAAATCTATTTTTGTAATGAACTGACTGCATCTACTTGTACTAGTTTACACAGAACTAATTTAACTTCACACCCACCGACACAGATCAGAATGTTTGCAATTCAAATTGACCGAAATATTACTAATTGGCATGTAATTTCTAGAGAATTTGCATTTCTAACCGTATTTTTTGTCGTTTTGTCCAACCCCGGAAATAAGAGTATTCATTTATCGAGGAGAGATGATTTTCCAGGAATATCTTCATCTAGATGAAGCATTATTCCGAATTGGTGTATTCAGCTATGTAAAATTCAGTGACCAAATTTCAGTCAGGTTTCAGCCTGACAAGCAACTTAAAGCCACCATTTTTCTCATACCCCCCACACCAATTCCGGCTTGGACTTTTTTAAACAAATTAAAAGTAGTAAGAAAATGGTGATAGCATATATTTAACATAAGTGTGGACTCACCTTTGGCATTAAAGTTAAATTGATCCTAATTTTCAATTCATTTTTTATCATTTCACCACGTACCAATGGTGTGGTATGGGTAACGATGTAAAAAGGTAACTCCCAATATTAATTTACTTGTTTACTTGGTGGAGCTACACGTGGACTATTGTTCATGGTCCATGGGTAACTATAATATTCAGAAAATTGCTAACGTTAAGATACGTAGTAGGGATTTGGTCAAATCAGAATGCAAAGTAGAAAACAACCCGTGTTCACACAAATCACCTGCCTAACCAAGAGAATAAGTGAAACCGTGAAATTCTTCGAAATTTAAAACTTGAACGAAATCATCGCGTTTATTTTAATATTTTTGAAATGATTATTGTGAAAGGGGCAACAATTCTATGAAACTAATTTAAAACGTTTAAATTAAAATCAAAGGGGTTTGTTTGGATGAATAAAATATTTCCTGGTGAGTGGTGGCATTCTCACAACCATTAGCATGAATATTCCGTCATTGAAATTGCTTATTCATCAACAATAAGTTAGTTTTGATAGGGTTCAGATTCAGAGTAATTCAATCAAAATTCAGCTTTTCTATTATTTGTTTCAACATACCTCACATTTCTCTATAGTTCCATAGAAAACCAAAACTAATAATCTGGTTATTTGCGTACAAAGATGATTGTTGATAAAAAACAAACAATTTAATCACATGCTTTAAGCTCTAATTAGTTATTTTTAAAACATTCTGCGTCAGATTGGTTAAAAAGATTTGTAAATATAATAACTAAATAAACTGATCAATCAAACAACATTTTTTGCGATGCTTCAGCAACATTTGGTTTCTTGGTGGAGGCCAAGTAGGATTATGAATCTGTATATTATACAAAGTTCCTCTAGTCGAATTGATTTTCTAATAAATAAAATATCGGATACAAATCACTGGTCTACATGACTTGAATTTGCAATAATAGAAATAATGCAATATTAATTAATTTAGGTATTTAGCTAATGTAAGAACTCTGCTGGATAAGTGGGTATCTTATCTCTATTCGCCCCAACCTTCCTACCCAATTCCGAATTTGGGGAAATGGATACCCAGATGTGTAATTCTGTCTTTAAAACGCCAAAATCAATTAAAACACCTATTTAGCTAAATAGCGCCCCTGTGCCTCCTAACAAATCATCTCCTCCATCCCCAAAATATGTGTAATTCCAGGAGAGGAAAATTTTAATTTATAGCTAGTTTTATTTTCTCACAAAACGGCCGAATAGACCAGAAAGTAAAGGACCGGTATATTGCCGGCGTTTGTAGTGTGGAGTGGAGGGCAGTCTGCCTTGGGCAGAGTAGACCAGAAAATGGAGTTCCAGGTAAAGGTGGACGTGGAGAAGGAGTGGATGGAGGAACAGTCGGTGGGCCAAATAAGACCGGCAATGAGGCAGTAGTTGGTGTTGACGGAGCCCGATATTTAATCATTTCACATAAGCATTTTGAACACTAAACCAATCCAACCCATAGGAGAGATTTATCTATTCTAACTATATAGTTCATCCAATTTCCAATAGCACTTTTCCGGCGTTCATATGCTGATTTTTATAAAAGTCCAGATATTCATTCATTTTAAAGCTTTTTACTGCACTATTTAAAACTCCAACCACCTGGCTAAAGAAAATACATCAGAAGTTGAGGGATGGTGGAGGGAAACTGGAAAATTTAAGAGAGCAGTGGATTTTGTTTGACATCAAGGAGAAAAGGAGGTGGAGGCAAGGGCTGAGAAGTTGAAATGCAGAGGTAAGGTTGCATACGATGTCCAGGGAAACGAGTGCCCCGAAGAAGGAATTGGGGATAGATAGATAGATAGATTATACGCCCCTTAATCACCAATCACACTTAAGATTTTTTGTATTTAATCACAATCACTAATCCCGAAACCAGCAACCTTTAATCACTACTTAATCACAGAGGGGCGTATAATGTAACTTTTCCCTTAATCCGGGTTTAAGCTAATCCTGTCTAATCCAAAATTTAATCCGAATTCCGTAAATTTTGGGCTAATCCCGCGATTAGGATTAAGCAAGATTAAATTTAATCCGATTTTCAAAGGCAGGCGTAAACTGGCTTACGACCACTCCTGACCGGTCGTAAGTTTTGGATTAACTTCAGTTTTAAGTGACGGATTGCGTAACTTCAGCTAATCTTGCTCGAATAATCTTTCTAGATTAACTTGGGTTTAAACCAAAGTTACATGATTAGAATAATCCTAAACCGGGTTTAAACTCGACTTAAACCCAGAATCAAAATTAGATTATGCGCCCCAGAGGCTATACCTCCATGTGCCTGCGTTTCTCTTACAATTACAATTAGTTTAAAAAATATAAACCCTCGCTTTATAGCATAAAAATAATTAGCTCTGGCATGCTGTTGAAATACATAGCTGTGATATATTGTTAATAAATTGTGTTTTTTGTTCCTGTATTAAGGTGCATTTATTAACCAAGGGATATTTTTTCGTTTTGCCCTAACTTTTACATGCATAATCCAATCGGTACGTTTTATACATATTCTTGTAGCGCACTTTACCCTTGTCATTCCCCACTATATTCAAGAATATCATCAACTTTATTCGAAGGCTGCAGCGGTTTTTCGAAAATGTGTTTTTTGAGGTGTCCAAAAACCAAGGGATAATCTTATTTTGCGGCAAAATAACTTTGGTTTTTTGAGTAATATAACATACAAAAGTGGTTTATTCCGCGATAGCAGACTGACTTAACTGATTGGCGAACATTTTATACATGGATTTAGTTTTGAGATAGCTTATCAGATCCATTATCCCTTTTCAAGGGATATCACTGAACATAGCCTTAGATTGTGTGCCATGACGGTTCATAAAATGAACTAACACTATCAAATACGTTACAAAATGACTTATTATTATTATTTTGACGTATATTTGTTTTATTTTAGTTGCTCTCTTAAATTTGTACATTCACTGATAACATTTGTTAAATACATTATAGTGCTACCATCATCAATTTTTACTTTATTCAGGGAAATCAATAAAAATGGTTCTTAAAACTTACAATTATTTAGTAATAAGGTTGTTTCTAATTAAATATGTACATTTCGTACAACAAATGTATTTAGTTCCCTTTGGGTGCGCCATTTTTGTAATCTAAAGGGTGTCCGATAAGTAAAGTCACAAAATTCATTTTATTCGGAAATCTTACAAACGCATCCATGGACAACAACTAAACTACCATTCAACACATACAACATTGCGTACTTACTGCAAAAGTCCCCATGGTATTTTGACCTGGCAATGGGAAGTTATGACGAATTGTTTAAAACCATATTTGTTGGCAGTTTTCCAGGTTTTTTAAAGCATGACTTCAGAAATAAGTTTCTGAACTTAGAACTTTTACACTTTTTCAGACAAACTGGGCGCTAAATTACTAAACTTAAAAAGGGCTTTCAGATGAGCTATGAATGATCATTTATTTCCTTAATTGATAAAAGTTACACTCATGTCAACTTTTGGGCTCTTTTAGCAAATCTTAGTTCAAGTAAAATTTTGATGAAAATTTTGTGTTAAAAGTTTACACAAATTTTATTTCATGTTTTCTATGTTCATTCTAAAAGTGTTTCAGCAATATGAAAAGCTTATTTTTTAAGCCTTCAGGACCATGTAAATAAATTTGGTTTTATGTCAATATTTGCTGAAAAAATTGCTAAGCATAAATGCTGTACGTTTTTCTTGTGCTAAAATTTTGTAACACAGAATCCGCAAAAACAAATTTGCAATAACATCATGATTAACTTGCATCTTGTAGAGAAAATAATTCTGAGTAACATGTATCAATTCAATTTAACTTTGGACTTATCTGAAAGATTTAACCCACAAATATATGCAAATTTTCCTGAAAAATTTGTCACCTGGAAATCTCATAGTTGGAACCACAAAATTTAAAGCGGCGATTTGAGTGACTGTGAAGCTGTCAGACCGAGATATTTTTTCCTCTAAATCTTCAAGGTCTTGTCTATCAGCAGCTTATTATAAATCGTTTTTAAATCACAACTGCAACATTTTATAAATAAGTAATTTTTGTGACTTTACTTATCGGACATCCTTTATGTATGCCCAACATAAGGTCATGTTACGTCACAAGCGAATGTTTCACGGTTCCGGGATTCTGGGGTTGCCTATCATCTTAACTTAGTTCAAGGTATCCTCCTTGTCACTTTTGACTTGTTTTGTGCATAGTTTGTTAAGCATATTTATTTCAAAATGGCTGCATGTAATGCAGCAAGTAGATTAGACATGTCTTCTAGAATACATGTTAACAAAACAATCTAAATTCATGACGTGTTGTTAAATCAGCCACTTTATTTTGGTCTACTTAGTCTATACATGAATGTATTGTACCAAAGTTTATTTACAAATTACGTAAAAACAGTTTGTACCATCAATATTGTAATAAATTGCAAGTATTTGGAACAGTTTATTAACAGAAGTGATCATGATTATACCACACAAGACGATTAATTGCTTCATATAACAAAATTTTAAGAAAATAAATGCGTTGCAATATGCATTTTATATACAAGATTCAACTGAGTTGTTTTAACCTACTATATTATCAAAAATTGTCCTTCAAAATACAAAGTAAGTTCAGACAAGTTACCAGAAACGAAGATGTAGCATCTAGACAAAACTAAATACTAAATCCACATTTTTAATGTTCGCAAATCAGTCAAATCAATCTAGTACAGCAAAATAATCCACATTCCAATGGTGCATTACTAGAAAACGAAAGTTATGTTGCCGCAAAATAAGATTATCCCTTGGTTTTTGGACACCTCAAAAATGCACATTTTCGAAAAACCGCTGCAGCCTTCGAATAAAGTTTGTGATATTCCTGAATATAGTGGGGAATGACAAGGGTAAAGTGCGCTACAAGAATATGTATAAAACGTACCGATTGGATTATGCATGTAAAAGTTAGGGCAAAACGAAAAAATATCCCTTGGTTTATAAATGCACCTTACATTGTCCAAGCAAAAAATCTGTCAGTAAATCTAATCACTAATCCTAATCCAACTTGCATTTTCGTTTAGCATTTAATCACCTAATCACCAGTGATTGGGATTGGTATTAATCTCTAATCACCAATCACTATATAAAAAAGAGCGTTAATTTAATCCCAATCACTAATCACTTGACAAAAATGGGCTGATTAGACAAGCCTGGTAAAAACCATACAAGAAAAGAACAGCACCAAACTTTTTATTTGAGTTAAATATAACAGATTTTTGCACTGACTGCCTTCTTTTTTCATAACTGCTACTGTTTTTAACAACAAATCCAGTATTATTCACAACTAAATCTTTCTTCATCCCACCATCTCACAATACAAGCCTTCAATTCCAGTTTCCAAAATCTGATGCACCACACGAGGAGTCACAAATCTCTACTCCTGACTCCGGAAGTAAGGGGTCATTTGGTGTTCTGGAAACGGAATGAAGGTATTGCGCTAGAGCCCACCCTACCACTTTTTAATTTGCATTGCGGCGTAACTGCTTTGAGCAATTGTGGTCACGCTCTCTGTTAGAGTAATGTGACGAGTATCACTTTACTGAAAGTATTTTAGTTTTTGGGTTTTGGTTGCATTGTGCGGCTCGTGTTCATTCCTGTCCGGGAATGCACGCAGTTGACGGTCAACAGCAGAAGGGGAAGTCAGGCAGTCAGTTCGTCTTTGTGAGCGAGAGTGAGAACAAGAGTTGTAATTTTCGGGTTTTATTTTAAGAAGAATAATTATTCAGAGTAATTATTCGGGAGAAAGAAAGTTATTTGATTTGCGATTAAAAATAAAGACAGTTTATTGAGTTGATAAAGATAATTATTGTGCTGACCAACAAGTCTGTGTTAAATTGATTTGGCATTAATTTCGGGGAATAAGTCTGGGATTGGTGTGACGCTGGTTTGTGCGGGTAGCCTTATTGGCGTCGCTACACTCTCCCTATTAGTTATACGACGTATCGAGCTAGATCAACTGAACAATATTTTTGCGATGCTTCAGCAGCATTTGGATTCTTGGTGGAGGCGGAATAGCATAATTGTTTAATAGATTGTAGAACATCTTCGTCCCTCATGAAGAAAAACACTGGAACATTTTGACTGATCTATGTGACGTGAATCTGCAATAATAGAAATAATGTAATAATAATTCTTTTTGGAAGTAAGCTAATGAAAGGACTCATTGAGTCCGACTCAACCGGGTAGGTAGCTCAATTCATCTTATCTCTCTTCGCCCCGACCAAGCCTACCCAGTTCCAAAATCCAAAATGAATTAACGCGCTTGTTTAGCTAAATAGCCCCCTCGATCCTCCAAACAAAATCATTCCTCCGCTCCCCCAAAAATTTTTAATTCAAAGTAAAGCAAACTTATAACTAGTTTTGAACAAACTGAACAAATAAAACAGAAAGTGAAGTTCCAGGTAAAGCTGGACGTGAAGAAGGTGTGGATCATAGAGGTACTATTATAATATCTAGAGGAAGCATTGCCCATAAGAAGCCTGAATCAACAAACTTTTGCATTTTTATTATTTTTGAGCGCGCTGGGAAATTATTGACTTGACTACCTGAACAGAGCTACAACAGTACATCAAAACGACTAACAAAGCAAGCATTCACTGACAACTAACTACATTTTTCGTGACTTTTGACACAAATAATGCTACAAAACATCCTAACACGACACTACTACGATTTTTAAATTATAAGCCTTCACAATTTGTTACTATGAAAATTCCTATTTAGAACACAAGCCATAATATGGCATAATATTATGCAACTAGCAACATGATGAACTCGGACCCTTGTGAAGACTGATAATTGATTGATTGATAATTGAAGACTTTTAGATAACTAACCGGACTTACTGAACATGAACAAAGTGACTGAAAATGTAGCTCCAAACTCTTTATCGTTGTATATGATATTACCTTTGCATGGATAATGCTTCTGATCTGATAGTTACGTTCTTTTGCGATCTGGTATGGACTTCAACATTTTTGCAAACCTTAACTACCTACTTGAATGGCGGTTCGAGCAATCCAATATTGTTTTTAGTATTCCAAAATAAAAATTCTTGTTAATTAACATAAAACGGTCTTGATTTGACAAGCGAGTTATATTTTGTAAAGCAATCGTCTCAATGAAAAGTCAGATGATTTGCACTCGGAGCTCAATTTTAGGTAATTGATAGAAACAATTTCCCACGCGCATCAAAATAAACAAGTACGCAGTGCTCATCATTTTTTGTCAAAGGGCTAGGCCCTGGTGTGGATGGAACATTCGATGATCCAAGTCCAAATAAGACCGGAAGTGTGGCAAGTGGCAGGATTTGGTGTCGATAAAAGCCAAACTGGTGGTTGGCATAGCAGCAGGAGAGTGGATCTTAGGAAAAGCGCGGGTCAAGTAAGACTGGAAGATATCCTTCCCAAATTACATACAAGACTGGAAGATACTTGCCTTGTTGTCTTTGACATATTATCTGAAACTTATTCAGTGAAACTGCCACTGTGGAGAAATCGGAAAACCAGTGCTGCTGCGATGTTTTTAAGGTTTCACGCCTCCATATGTTTTTTTCGTTACTCTGGGTGTTAATCTGTTATGAAGATACATTTCTTCTGGAGGCATGAATTGCTTTAATCTGGATAACTTTGAATACAGAAGAAATGGATCCTAAAATAAAATTTGTGATGCCCTTTTTTGTGTTTAAAATTTCATCTGAATATTTACAGAAAAAATTCAGTAACAGAAAATAACTGGAACGGGGCTAAATGGGATAATGAAGATAGTAAATTAGAGGTTGAATAGGGCGATTTCTTACTAGGTAGTTGGGACTGGAAGGTTTGTAATTATGTGGAAAATGACCAGGTCTTATAACTCTACTTCCCCCGGATGCGCTTCCTCCGTTGCTGCTCCGGTTTTGGTTTCAGCATTGTTCTTCAAAATAACTGTGTTAATACAACTTACAAATTGTATTAAAACATTTAGTTTAAAAGGAACGTAGAAAAGGATATTAAAACTAACTTGAGTGCGGACTCCCCCTGGCAATAAAATGGATTTCTCCAGTTAGTTTCCCCGTACTTTTGTTTCTTCTTCATAAATAGAAGTGGATTTAACAAATTTTAACGCGAATTGGCAACTAACTTGCTTCCAAGTAATCAATTTCTGGAGTTACTTATTGGGAACCTATGAATACCGTGAAATAACAGCATATCTGGAAGTTGGAATGCTATTGGTGGGTGGACTAGATAGGTTCAAACTGCTGGAATAACTGAAACTGATAGATAGAATATTGTTCAGAATATGATTTTGGATAAAAAAGATTTATATATTAGAAAAAAATATGACCTGTAACTTCAGAGTACATATCTGGTTAACGTAAAGTGGTCCGACAATTCAAATACATTCCGAGAAATTCAAGATACAGGAGACCTGCATGTATGAAAATACCACGCCTAATTCCAGAAAATATGTGAAAGCGTGGAACTTGTCAAAAGTTCAAACCACGACGAAATCATAGCACTTGTTTGAATAAAAATCTGTTTTTGTAATAAACTGACTGATAGATCTTTCATAGCTATTTTATTGTTTCAAAAAACTTCTACTACTAACTAATTTCACTTCACACCGCTCAAAATGCTGTATCCATTTTCCATAATCTGATTCTCCGCACTTACATTTCGATCAGTTCCAAAACGAACCAAAGATGGAATTAAATCCGAGATTGTTAAGTAAATTGGCAAATTGCCTCAGTTAAGCATGCATTAAAAACCTGTAATTAGTCGTCAAAGCAATTTAACTATTCTGCGAGATTCTTGCGACTTTGAAACACATTTGTGGTTTTCATGGTTTCTTGGAAAAAGCCAATATTTTAGTACCCCAATTTTCTCTTTCCATTAACTCAAAAGCTATGTTTAATCCCTTTCCCCAATAAATCGAAAACTACACAAAACCTGTACATTTTCCTTTCAAGTCTCAAAACTACTCGGTTTAGTAGTATAAAACTAACTTTAAGAAGTTTTCTTTCAATTCGCCCCGTGTCCCACCACAAAACCCTTAACCACAAACTTGGTTGCTTTCTTATTTCACTGGGATGGTGTTCAAACCACCAATTTATTCACCATCCCCTACTCCAATACAACCCCAAAAGCTACCTCAATTTTTACCCCTAAATTAGCATCAAACCCCCCTCCACACCTTTCTCCCTTCCTTTCCCAGGTTTAACCCCCCATGTCCAAAATCCGTTAAAAAATTACAATTTCAAATCATGAGGACCCATGTTATAAGGGTCGAAATGTTGGAATAAAATTGTTGTTTTACTTAACACTCGCTGAAGCCCAAAATCATTTTACCTCAAGTAATAGTAGCTTATTTCCACTACGCATTACTTTTCATTCCTGTGCTGGCAATTTTGAATGGACAATAAAAGCAGTCATTATTTACAAAAACAACACTAAGCTTTTAAAAATTGCGTCGGTGGAAAAAACTTTTTCTTCCCGGTATCCTGGCGTGTTCGTAAAAAATTTCCCGCTGATATTTATGAATTATTTCCCGGTCGATATGCTATGTAAAATATTTTGATACAGTAAATAGTTTATTTATGTAAGCATTTGTTTTGATACAATGAATGCAATTTAATTAGGAATGTTAGTTAGGAGTGGATTTTTAAACAAACCAGTGTTCTTAACACTTGAGGCTTTCACACTTTTGGGTTGTAAGTCTTTTTCAGTTATACACCAAAAAAAGTAGAACAGATTCAGGCGCCAAAATTAAAATTTAAGCCTTTTTTGCCTTCTAAACTAAAACAAATTTCACCCACTTCGGAGAGGTACAAAATGCACTTTAAGTAGCGTAAATCCAAACGTTGATACTTTTTTATTTTTAAAATTCACAGTGCGAACGGGATACCTGCTCTGACGCTTTATGAGACATGATTAGTGAGCTATATAGTTTATTTAAATGATTTCACTTACTGACTGAAAGAAGAAGAAACATGAAAAATATTAGAATAAAATGTGGTCACAGAAGATTGGTGCAGCTTATCAACAAGGAAATCATTTAATTAAAATGTTTTCTTAAAATAGATAAACATTCAGAACAGTTTGTATGTCTCCACTAATAATTTTCAGCCTTTGCACGAATTTTTAGTTTTTAAAATTTCATCGGTGCATTCAAAGTAAAGGGATTTAATCTGGCTGGTTCAAAAAGGCTTTCAAGTTGCAAGCAGCTGAAACTCCAAAAAACATGAAAACCCCTACTGCATAATTTTATTAATATACATGTATATCGTTCTTCTATAAACAAGTATTCAAAAAACAAAACAAATGTAAATAAATATTTTTAAATAAAGAAAACAAAAACCATGTACAAACAGGTCTATATATATTTTGCAAGGCTACAAAATTGTGCATCTAAGTTATAAAATTGTAAGATTTTTACTTCCAAAAAATCCAAAATTTCTAAAATATTTTATGGTATCTGAATGGAAGTTCCAACCTTGCTTTGCATGGTACAGAACTTGTACTACTACAAATAAGTCCATGCCCGAAAATATGCTACAAAATCACTGAAATATTTCTAATAGACGGGTTAATTCCAACGCTGGCATACTTGTAGTTATGCAAAATATTCTATGGAGACTTAGACAGAAGAGAAATGTTGTTGGACGCACTTTGTGTCCTTCTATTTTTATATCGTTTCGTTAATTACTGTTTACGGCCTAAGGCATACGTGTAAAAATGTCGTAGAAGTCAATATTTTCCCAATTTTTCTTAAATGTTGGCTTTTAAAATTCTACAGAAAACCTGTTTAAACAGTGTTTATTTTGTTTTAAAAAACAAACCAAGAATTAATAAATTCTCAGTAAACAACACAAAACCAGATTCTCTGTAAAAATTCTTTCGTTAACAAAAGAAAACGTAAGTTTATAACAGTGTTTAAAAACCGCACTGCTAAATTTGATTTTGAGTGTGTGAGCTCAAGCTTTGTAATTTCAATAACTAAGTACAAAAACAATAAGTATAATACTAAAAATCAATAATTTTATTTTTACACTTAAATATTGAAATATTTTAAGCAGATAAGATTATTTGTGAAAAATTACAGAAAGGGATTTTATTGGTATGAGCTTCATTACCAATTCTGCTTATAACTTCAGTCCTTGCAAAATGGCTGATAGCTTGATAGCAGAGGAAAATAATATTAGTTTGAAAAAACAGTTGTTTGAAGTTTGACTTCTCGATATTTTATTCAGAATTTTTAAGTTGTTGCTTAATTCAGTCAGATTTACTTATCTTCGAACAACTTCTACACATATTTTGTGATTTTATTGTAACACGTTCAGTTTCGTTAAACCTAGAACAGGGAAATAAGTAGTTTAGAATATGTCCTAACAAATGATTTCACTTGTTTGGAGTAAGTTTATTAACCAAACGATATTTAGTCTAAATTTATTGCATATGTTATATTTCATGAAGATGTTATACTGGAGGCTGCTGCAATTTTGGAGGGATATATTATTTGGCGTTTGAAGATTATTTCATTCTAAGTAAACGTTTGTGAATATGCATTCATAATATTTCACAATCTTAGACTTTCAGGTTCGAATATTAAAATCTTTGAGAGAAAGGTAAAAATGGGATTAATTTCTACGCTGGCAATGTTTGCGCACATTAAGATATTAAGAATGGAAAACGTTTATGGAAGCCATGCAAGGCAACGACTAAGTGTGCTACTAAAATGCTCCTAGACAAACATTCTCCCAAATTATTTGGATTAAGTTCCAGAGCTTAAAAAGGTAGGAATATTGTTATTTATTATATTTTTATATGATTTTGGAAATTCACATCATTGATATATAAATATGTAACCAAGATCTTCTGTATTTCAGTAGGAAGTAGTGCAATGTGTAAGTAAAGATAAGCCAAAAACCGATCCTTTAACTTTATCTTGGCTGGAGAAATTTGCAGAAAAAAATCGAAATGGATTAAACTCTTCCCAACTAATTGTAATCAAAGAAAGTCAAATTTCGCAATTTTTCCTTCCTCTCACCTCCTCTTTCTTTCTTCCTTTTTCCTTCCCTTCCTTTTTCCTTCCCTTCCTTTTTCTTTCCCTTCCTTTTTCCTTCCCTTCCTTTTTCCTTCTCTTCCTTTTTCCTTCCCTTCCTTTTTCCTTCTCTTCCTTTTTCCTTCCCTTCCTTTTTCCATCCCTTCCTTTTTCCTTTCAAAATTTCCCGGTATCCTAGATACCCAGATACAAAGTTTTTTCCACCCACGAAAAATTGTAGGAAAGAAAACCTGACATGATTAACATATTATAAAGATTAAGGTGTTTTGCCAAAAATATGGATAATATAGCTTATGCTATTACTGCTTATTGGGATGGACTTTTTGAAATTGTAATTCCAAGTATTTCTAAATTTGAATTTATCATTTATACATGGAAATTCGATAGACCAGTCAGCCAAACTTTTGTAAATGACTACTCGTTGACATTTATTACGTAAACTGAACTAAATCGTAGTTTGAGCTCCGTTGTGATAAGGTTTAGAAATATTTCCAATTCAAACTGAATTTTGTTTATAAAATCTTAATGAAATTGTCTTATCTAAGTAAAGGTCAATAATATTAGTAGAATACATGTAAGGATGAACGTTTCACAAAAATAAGTTATGGTAGAAATGGTTAGAAATTTTATTGACTTTATTTACAACTTTTTATTACCATCACCACTAGGATGATCATTCTACACAACTGTGCAAACATATTCTTCCCTAATCTTGAAGGCATAATTCATTTATTTCTCTGACCTCAAATACAAACGGAATAAATTGTAACAGGAAATTTTAGTTTCCTTCTGAGCAAACAAGTATCAACAAGGTTTGTTTTGTTAATATTCCACATAATAAAAATGCTGCTCATGATGACGCACTTGCGATAATAAGTAGATTTGTCCGCTTAGTTTTAGCATCAAATAAGGATTCTTTGTTGGTTTCATTTCAGTTGGATTTTATTAAAATCATTTTAACCAAATAAATCTTGTTGTAAATAAAAACAGATAAAAGCGAGGGCATGAACGTTTTGGGACTTACTGTTTGGTTGATGCTTCAGTATGAAATCTGGATAGTTTTAACCAGTTAGTCAGTAAGGAACTCTAAGAGACGAGACATTCAATAATTTTATTCACCAAAAACAAATGTCTTTCGTTTTAAGAAAATCTAAATTTATATCCCTGATTTCTTCCGGGAACGTTTTTGAAAAAATCGTGAAACCTCCTTCATTTCCAAATCAAATTCAGTACGGGAAGTTGCACCAAAAAGATACAATCGTGTGGTACACAAGCCAAAATGAAGTTGTTTTCCGTTACAAATCTTAAAAATTACGTCCAGGTTCAATCCCCAAGGCCGTTTGTACAACTCCCAATAATATACAATGGATATACAAAATCAATGATTTTGGGTTGGATGCAATTGGTAAGTATTTTAAAACCATTTAAAAAATTCTGTAGTTTTTACGATAAAATGAAGTTATGATTCAATTAGCTTTTATCGATTAATTAACAATATCGATTTATTTCCAGCAATATGCTTGTGCCATGTGGCTGACTGCTGTTTCCATTGGAGTGGGAATCATGAGCTACATTACTTTGGTCGAAAGCAAAACCATCACCATGAAGACTGGCGAAGAATACGGTAAAATATATCTGCCTATGTTAATACGCGTGTGAACGCATTTTCAAATATTATGCATTTTTTTCTAATACTCCAATAAATGTACTTGTGATATCTTTGTTTTGTATAAAAAACGAAAAATCTAGTGTCAGTGGCCATCAGGAGCATTGCATTAATTGCTGGACTTTTCCCGTTGTCCGAATTACTTCTTCACATTGTTCTTTCACTTTCGGTTTTATTCTCTGGAAAAAATGCTGAGGTATTTACTATGGATTCAAAGTTGATGCCATAATGTTTAAAGTTTGACTATAAACTTGCAATGTTACTAAAGTTTGCCATCTTTAAACATTTTGATTTAATAGCAGGAAAACCCTCCAGCTAAAAAGGAAATCCAACTTGAGCAGTTCGGAGTACTCTGGAGATCTTTGCTGGCTGCCCTTTCTCTTCTTGTGATTATCAGACTAGCCATCGCTGCAGATGAGTCACTAGGTCATATTCTGGGTTACGCAGCCTGTCTTATTCTTGCTCACGTTGCCTCTATTTGTCAATGGATCAACTACACCAAACTTGTCAAGGCAGCATTTGTTTTCAAGGCCGAGCCAATTTTGGATAACAGTGTTGACACTGTTTGATTACATTTGAACGTCAACATGTAATTTTACAGTGGGACTCCAGTTTATTCTTCTTGTTTTTTTTTCAAATTAATTTTACTGCATTTCATTTTCATTATGATTCATTTTCATCTGCTGCTGTTGTTTTTTGCTCTGATTGTCTAGATAAGCCATTAATAGACAAATGATTTGTGTACTTTGATAATGAACCCAAACAAAGTAAAGAGAAACCGATTATTATTTTTATTTGCTTAGCATTTATAATTTATTAAATGTTTACTCGTTTGTTTGCTTAGTTGGTTGACCATTATATTTATCAATCGACCTTAGTCAATCTCAAGGATTTCACATTATCATCATTTTGTTTCATGAAATTTCATTGTTAACTTTAATGCATTTTAGAAAACGTTTACAGAAATTGATTTTTCAGATTAGGTACAAAATTTTCAAAGTATCTATTATTTTTGTGTTTATATTCTAAACCGTGTGTAAAAATGTGGTTTACAGCCAAATTAGCAAAGTTTCGTTTTTCATTTAGCACATAAAGTAGTTGTTAATTTCGAAACCATACTTTTTAAATAGCAATTGAGTTACATGATGACACAAGTTGCAGGTTGCAGTCCAACAAAACAAGCATTGCTCCTTGCTCTCCTTTTTCTGAGTGTTTATTTTTAATCTACTTTTTCTCCAAACTTCCCTGAATCTTCACATTTTGCTGGCCTTGATATAACTTCCTGGCTCCTCATATATGCTGAAATTGAACTCACTCATCTTCACTGGGAGATATTATCACCACATGCAAAACTCCTAACCAACCAATTCCTCCTCCATTATCTCCTTCTATTTATTATTGTTAGAAGGCTTCTATTCAAATTTTACTCAAGCTTCCGCTAATTCCTCCCTGTTCTCTCCACTCAATAAGCATTCCAAACTAATCAACTGAACCCTTCAATCCCATGTTTTTGTCCAGTCGCACTTGCTGTCTACTCCTAATTTTAGAGTTCTACTCCTAATTTTAGAGTTCTACTCCTAATTTTAGAGTTCTACTCCTAATTTTAGAGTTCTACTCCTACACATTCTGACTCCCGGCCTAAGCCCTTGTTGAACTCCTTCTTTTGTCTCCGTCATCATACATCAGCAGCATCAGCATACGTATTTTCAAGCACGGGTAAAATGTAGCCTGGAAAACTATCCACCTATTTTAAAGTTTCTTTCAGTATACCTATTCAAATGTTTTCTTTAATTAGAAGTTACAAACATGAACAATGCTGTTAAAGCGCGTATCTTGATACTCACCCCTTCTTCATTTTTCGCACTCGCCCAAATCATATCCACTTTCATAATTGCTGGTACATCCACTGAACAACTCACAATCCCAGCAGACTGGAAGCTACAGTGGCTCACCTCTGCGGACGAAACATCACAACCGAAGGGTTCATATCCCCCGGGGGATATGCCGCCACAGGCAATCCGGGCACATCCATAATTCCTTCTCCATTTCCTGCCTCTAACAAAAATATACTCGTGCTCTCACAAATTCTCACCTCTTTTCTTGTACTTCCCTCCACACCAGTCATCCTTCTGCAGGCACATCCTGTCTACGTCGTCTCCACATTCTGACTCTGGACCTTGGCTCTTCTCGTGCTCTTCTTGTCACCCTCATCTTCCAGTAGCATTTTGCAACTACCTCTCCCCGGGTATCACACTACAACAATCTTTTCATTTTCCACAAGCTGCAAATTGAAATTAAGATTTGTGTAAAAGTTTGACGTTGACAAAAGTAAAACCTTTGTCAATATACGGTAAGCTAATATGAAGATATGAAAGCCAGGAAGTTCCTCGTATAGTAAATTGGATTATGAACAATGGAAATACCATTCTGAGCTATGTGAGATAAGGAAATAGTTGTAAAAAATGTCGAAATAGTTCAAGAAATTGTAGAGCAACTATGATATGATTTAAAAAGTCAATTTAGTGCAAAAATTGTTTTTAATCAAATGCAAGTAATTTTTTCTTCTAGTTTAAGTTCAAGTTTGCTTGTAACGAGTTTTTGACAAACTTTGACGTTTCACAACATTTTATTACAAAAGTTGTGGAACACCGACCTCTTGGAGGTGATCTTCGAGAAACCTAAAAAACAGCTATATTTCAAGCCAACGTTTGACCCCCGGCCCCACAACTGATTTTTATTGCTAATAGCAATTCAACGTTTTTCAAATTTTAGCAATTCTAATTGGGCTTAAATGAAAACGCTTGTTTTTGTGGTCAATTGGAGTAAGAAATGTTAACAAATTGCAGAAACGCGTGTTTAGAAAATTATTCATGTAGTACGTTTTGTTTCTTAATGAATACAACCGTTCGCCATTCTGGTAATGCTACACACCGTTAATGAAATTGTTCCATCTGTCATTACTACTCAACCATCAAGGTTCAAGTTCTCCGTGAAACAAAGTTTTAACTAACCTTTCTTCAAATTTTACAAATTCTTTCTTCTGACACTAACACTTATGTTGACCTCAGAAGTATGCAGTAGATCACTGCATTTAAGATTTACGCTCAGAGCTGCAAGGAAATGTAATTTAAATCTATTCAGCAATGTACATTCTTTAGTTAAGAGATTGTATTCGTGATATCTTTGCTTTGGATAAATTCAAGTTGCGGATTGTCTGGAAGCAAATTTGAATTGTACCTGTTGCAATAGGCAAGAAAACGGAATTGGAGACTGAAAGTTTGAAGTGTAAAGAGGTGATGTTGGACAAGATTACCAGAGACCCGAAAGGAAGGAAAGCCGGATGATTGGAAGCAGAAGGCTTCTGCCAGAAGCCTAGCTTAGGAAAGATCAATGGCTCAATGAAATGCAGCATTTTAAATTTTAAAGGACTGGGGAGTTACTAAAATGCACCCCTACCCCTGAACGCATCCCAACCACTGAACGAATCCCAACCCCTGAACGCACCCTTACCCCTGAACGCACCCCCACCCCTGAACGCACCCCCACCCCTGAACGCATCCCCACCCCTGAACGCACCCCCACCCCAAAATCCATCCCCACCCCTAAATCCACCCCCACTCCTAATGCACCCCCACCCCTAAATCCACCCCCGCCCCTAAAAATAGTAATTTCCAGTTGGGTTTGGATGAGGTTTAGTAAGGTAAGGTCTTTTAGGTTAAGTTTTTACACAAATAGATTTAAACTATACCAACCGCTAGCTCTAGTCGAGAAATGCATGAAATGCGAACGGGAAGAATAGCGAGTTTCATGCAGATGAGATTCATGGAACTAAATCGAGATTTGTAGTTGGGTTTTGACAATATCAGAAAGGGCAAAAACCCTTGATTATTTCGTCGATTAATATAGGTAGGTAAAGTTTATTTAAGCTGCCATCGCCGCTTTCGTGTTCCCCTTATTCAGGACAAGCGGTCGGTATAGGTTGAATCTTTATGGGTGTAAACCTAACCTTAAATAACCTAACCTAGCTAAACTTTATCCAAACCCAACTGAAACTTGCTATTTCTAACCTAACTGGTGTGCTGGTAACTGGTAAACTAATGTGCTTCCGATATGAAGGCATTTTGAGAGAGGGAGTGCATTTTGGGGGTAGGGGTGCATCTCAGGGGTGGGGGTGCATTTTGGGGGTAGGGGTGCATTTCACGAGTGGGAGTGCATTTCAGGGGTGGGGTGCAATAGGGGTGGATTTAGGGTTGGGGGTGCATTAGGGGTGGATTTAGGGGTGGGGGTGGATTTAGGGGTAGGGGTGGATTAAGGGGTGGGAGTGCATTAAGGGTGGATTTGGGTGGATTTAGGGGTGGGGGTGGATTTAGGGGTGGGGGTGCATTAGGTGTGGATTTAAAGGTGGGGGTGCATTAGTGGTGGGGGTGGATTTAGGGGTGGGGGTGCATTTGGGGTGGGGGTGGATTTAGGGGTGGGGGTGTGTTCAGGGGTGGGGGTGCGTAGGGGTGCATTTTAGTAACTCCCAAGAACTGTTTATCATTTGTTTGCATTTCAATAAGATTTTGTATTTCAGTATCAAATTATGTCCGTTGTCAGTGGCAAATGGGCTGAAAGTGGGCTGTCAGTAGTGGTGAATGTACTGTGTGAGTCCTAGTCCGTAGTTGACTGTAAATCAAAATCGGCAGGATGCTCAGATGCAGAGTGATGAAAGCTGAAAATAAAAAACTTGAATCAATTTGATCGATCAGGTTCCATTTAAGCACTTAATAAAGTAGCAACATGCAGCAACCCACAAGTAGCAAATTAACGATATAGGTTGTTTAATTCTTTCTGGAGCAGCAAATTAGAATAAACCATTGGCAAATCCGGAAATAAACTAATAAGGAATCGAGAAGGGGGGAGTGAGATTTGACTTTTGTGCTAACAAACAAGGTTTTTACTTTGAATTATGTATCTGCAAATGCAAAATTATTGAGTTTGTCTCATCAATTGAAGTACAGAATATGTTTTATATACAATTTGCGGTTAAACAGCATTGTTTTTATAGAGTAGCGTGTTTGCTAATTGCTTATTAGAAAAAACTGAATAGGTAAACCGAAAGAAACGATTAAAAGGAGTGAATATTTTTGTCAGGTCACATTTATCCCACGCTTGTGAGTATGGCTGGCAAACAAGGTTTTGGTAAAATTTATTAATTCAATCATTTTATAATAAGGATGTTATGAGTAGTTTCATAATTCTATCTACGCGTCAAATGATTAATTTTTACCTATGCTTAATAAAAACTCCATCAAATGTACGCACCAGTTTTCTGGCGTTAAAGTACTTTAAATGCTGATATTTTTTGTAAAAGTCCAAAAATTCTTTTTATGCCGCCAACTGAAACTCTATCAATCCATCTATCAATAATCTTGAGGAAATGCAAGGGAAGTGGAAGGTTGACGGTGGGAAAATTTTACTAATTTAGAGAACAGTGAAGCCTGTTCGACAGCAATGAAAAGGAGTTGAAGGCAAGGGCTGAGAAGTTGAAATACAGAGACGTGAGGTTTTATGTGATGGCCAGAGAAATGAGTGCCCGGAAGAAGGAACTGGATGACAGTGGGCAAAAGATTGGAATCCTGAAGGACCTGAGCCAGTGGGACGTGGAGGAGTTGGATAAGGTGCCGACGGCTCTGGAATTGCTGGTTAAAGAATAGAAATTGGCGGCAAAGGAGAAGGAACTGGAGGTTAAAGCTAAATGAAGGGGATTTAATTTAAATCATTTCGCCCCACCGCACAAGACTCAAGACATAGTATTACGGCAAGACAGTTGTGTACTGAATTTACTTGAACAAAATAAAAACATTCATAGCTCCTCTTCTTCATAGTCCCGCTGGGGTTCTGGTTCTGATGGGATTTTGAGTGATTCGGTGGGTGTGCATGTAACGACAACGTATGTAAGAAGTATAGAATTAATTTCTTAAGTTATAGGTAGTAGCTATTAGCTACAATTAATTTGAAATCAATTTGTGCTCCGCTAGATGAAACATGTACTTCCTTTCCCTAAAAACTCCATAAATTGTCATGCAATAAAAATGTTAAATATGAGTTAGATTTAATTTGATTAATTTCAAAAATTAGAATAAAACATTTATAAAAAAATCTTATTGTAAAACTGGGTACCTCTTTTGTGGAAACTCAAGATTACTGTTTGTGATATTCCGAAACTTTTAATAAATGTTGCACACAAAGTTGCATTTGTACCACATGTATCTGGTTGAGGAAAAGCCTGCAAAACACAAACTATTATCGATCTGGCGTCGTAGCTGAGCTAATGTCCAAAAATATTTTTTCAGGCTCTTTCCTTTCCAGCGCGCTGCTTTACTGATCACGCTGCATTATTTATTGTAATGAAAATAGTAACTGGTTGCTCAGCAAATGACTTGTTGACGTGTAAGTGTAAGGCTTAGCTTTACCAAGAAGTTTGGATGCTTCTAAATATTGTGGATTAATGTGAATATGCTTTGAATTCTATACATGAGATCACTCTTGCCCAAGCAAATTGAATATTTATTTATTTCCATTCAATAATCGTAAATGTTTATGCGTGAACGAGAATTAAATCGGATTTGAATGCGCTGAAAAAATAGTTTGTACCTTTTTGTGTGTTTTATTTCAACAAAAATCCAATAAAAAGTGATTGTGCCTTTTTCCTTACGCAGCTTTTGTCCTGCGTCCGCAAATTGTTTTTCTTTGACAACGTGAAAACCGCTGTGACAGGAGTGCTGTCTAGGTTCTAAATGAACCAAACTATGTGTGTCTTCAGTCTGGCCATTTCCAAAATGTCAACTCCTGGACTCCATGCAGGCTTGCTCTCCTTTGTGGTTAAACACGATTTTATACATGGGATTTTGTGAGGTGGCTAGGCACCCCCAAGGCCACCTTCCGTAACCCCACAGCACACAAATTATCACCATCCCTCCAGGACACCAATAACATACCCCGCAGCACACATTGTAACGTGGCTCCCCCTGGTGGCCATAATTTAAAAAGTTAATAACTGCTTCATAATTAAAGTTATTTTAATTATGTTTTTTGCAACTTGTAGGTGGTTATTAAAGCTTGCAAAAAAATTAGCGCAAGTTGCCAAAAAAATCCCTAGGTGGCGCTGCAGAATCGAAAAAACGTTATAACTTGGTCGTTTTAACGGTTTTTTGTGTTCTGTTTTTTTTCATAAAATAGTATTATCTTATTTGTACACTATGTAAAAAACAGAACTCGAAAAACCGTTAAAACGACCAAGTTATAACGTTTTTTCAATTTTGCATCGCCACCTAGTGATTTTTTTGGCAACTTGCGCTAATTTTTTTGAAAGCTTTAATAACCACCTACAAGTTGCAAAAAACAGAATTAAAATAACTTTAATCATGAGGCAGTTATTAACTTTTTAAATTATGGCCACCAGGGGGAGCCACGTTACAATGTGTGCTGCGGGGTATGTTATTTGTGTCCTGGAGAGATGGTGATAATTTGTGTGCTGTGGGGTTACGGAGGAAAGCCCTGGGGGTGCCTAGCCACCTCACAAAATCCCATGTATAAAATCGTATTTACACAAAGGAGAGCAAGCCTGACTCCATGTTACACTGTAAATTGAGAGACGTATGATTTTAATTGATAATTTGCTAAGAATTGATTGGTTGATTAATTGATCACCAGTAAATGGCATTTAATTGCCTATCTGTAATAATACCTTTTTAAAAATATTATTGAGTGTAAAAGTCACTTGTCAGGCTTTTAGATTTTTTTGCAAACCTGTAGAAACCCCTATCATGCTTTTAATAAATAGATTTTTGCACAATCCATCATGCTCAGAGTTTTTTGAGGGAAAGGATTCATTTCTTTTATACTTCTTTAGCAAGTTAAGTTGACGTAGTATCTGAAACTATTACCTTGCCAGACCTTAAATCTTAAATAAATGACATGCAACATTTGCTTTCTATCTGTTCGTCCCTGGTCCCGAAACAGGCGTAATAAATTATATGTCGGCATAAGGATATTACAAGATCGTGTCCGTGAAGCCTAATTAAAATTCACGGGACTAATTAAACCAGAACACAAACTTAAACAGAATTTATTTGGCTTGAAGACATTCCTCCTTTCTCGATATTGGCTATATACCAGAATATCTTCATGGACCGGATATATTGCGTCTTTGAACCAGTTTTGGTGGATGGAAATGTGACTTCCTGTGATTAAAGATAATTATAATTAAGCGACTTTCATTTAATTGAAGATAAAACTGCTCTAGTAAATGTCAGACAATTGCTTATTATTCCACAGGAAGCGGGATGAATTTTATTTCAATTAACAAGTAATTTCTTGCCGGCTTTCGCTTCCTGTGTAAAAATGCTTAATCAAGTAATCATTCTTATTTCAATATGTTTTAGTAACTGAGGACTGGCAGATATGAGTAAATAAATCACATTAAGGAAATCCTGCTTTCCAGATAGGTAACTGCCAGAAACCTTTGTATATTATTTGCAGTTAGTGCACGTATGGGAATTTCATCTTTTAAATGTATTAAACTTTCATAATACAGTTGCATTCAAAACTCCTCTAAACCCTTATAATAAGGGCCTTATTCTATATTCTACATCAAATCATTCAGCACAGTTCGGTTCATTTGAGCGATTAACTATTTAAATATGCAATATTTTATGATTTTTTTGCAGTGAAAGGTAGTTGCTGTTATATAAATTGTTAGTATGTATATTTCTTAAGGTCTGGCCAAATGCATGATGGTGGGCCCTTCAGAGATTGAAGAAACTGTGGAGCCTGTTGCACTAAGCAAAATACAACTGCAAAGTTGAACCTGAAAACCAGTAATGCTTGTGATGATTCACCTATGTTTAGTGTGTTTTTAGAGGATGAGATAATTCAACGTACATTTAGATTTTTAATAATGCATGTATGATGGTTTAACTTTCAAAATATATTTATGGCAAGAGTATCCCCCTATCTTAAAACTGAATGGATTTAATTTCAACTTATTTTTTCGACTTTGTCCTGTAGCAGTTTTTAAATCAGATATTTACTTACGCTTCTTCTTCAAAAATGGAAATTATTCATTAACCTTAATGTAAACAGGTAAAATGAACGGAATCACAAGGAAATTATGGGTGGGACTACTGACTAACCTATTGACCTAGTTTAGGGGGTGATACATTTGCTGAGCTAAGTTTTTATACAAAATATAGCATTTAAAAGGTAAAGAGACATATTGTTTCTTGTCAACATAGTCTGTATTACATAGCTAAGAGCAGTTAAGGAAAATTACCTACATATTGAAAATTGGCTTGCGTATTGAAAAAATGCGTTCAGACGTGAAAGTAGAACAAACTTAAACTAGAACAAAATTATAACTGGAGTGTGTAGGAGGAAGTATCTTGAGTTAGGAGGATACAGCAGGTGCCTCTTCAGGGAGGGATTGGAGAGAGGACATGATCAGATCAATGGTGTTAAGGATTTGGTGAGTGCATTGGAACAGGTGGGAATTAGTGGAAGCACGGGTACAATTTTATTAGAAGAGATAATTGAGGAATTAATGAGATGCGAGAGCCCTCCGGGTGGGGTGGTACCTCCGCACCTCCGCAGAGGGTGAGTCTACTAGTGTCAGTTCTGGAGGGATTGTGAGTACTTCCAATGAAGAAGAAGATGCTAAGAAATTGGTGGATAATGGAGAGGTCAACGAGAAGTTGAAGCTACAGTTGACCCTGTTGCAAACAAATAGAAATGGAGTTGGAGGCTGTAAATTTGAAATGTGATGTTGGAAAAGATGTCGAGTGTGTACCCGATGAGGCTGGATGACGGGAGAAGAATTTTAGGATTAGAAATTGATCGAAGTAAAGATTTAGGAAAAAAGAATGGAGCAATGAAAAATGCAGCAATTAAATTCTAAAAGACTCCATTTGATTAAGTTCTTGCTGCTTAGAATATGCTGGCTTTGTTCTGTAAAAATGTTGATATGTTGAGATGTCCGTGAAAATTGAAGGGCAGAAAAAGTAGTTGTGAATGAACTGTCTTGAAATCAGCCAACAAGATCCACTTCATTTTTTTGCAAGCAATTTATTAAGCCCTCCTCAAATTATAACCTACTAAGTACAAAATCCGCATAAGAATTAATTTTCTTAAAGCTGGAATGCAAATAAAACATAAAGATTAAGAAGCATTCTGTATGAAAAAAATGCAATTTTAAATTGTTTTTAAAGCTTGTGTGCTTACTAAATGTGTATTCTTCCGTGTATAAGGAATAGCTTTAATGACAACCGTTGAAAAATAAATAACTACTAACAAATTACAGATTTTTTACTTTGAATTATACAGCCTGTACAAAGAAATGCAAAAGTATTGAGTTTGTTCCATCAATTGAAAATAAATAAAAATGTGCGTTTTCTACAATTAGCGCTTTACAATATTGTTTTACAACGTAGCGTGTTTGCTAACTTCCAACTAGTGAAAACTGAATACATATGTAGGATTAACAACGTAGACTGGAAGAAATGTATAACAAAATTAATTACATAAACTAGATCTGTACCTATGGTATAGTCCATCAAATGTGCGTACAGTTTTTCTGACGTTTTAGTACTTCGGATAATGGTTCTTTAAAAATATAAGTCCAGAAATTTCTTTTTAAAGCTTCTTTATTCCACTCTTTGAAATTCGATCTATCTATCTATATGGAGGAGAAGAAACGGATATGGAGAGATGGTGGAAGTGGAAGGGCACTTGATAAATTTGGGGAAGAGTGGAGCCGGTTGGACTGCAAGGAAAAAATAATTTGGAGGCAAAGGCTGAGAAGTTGAAATGTACGGAGGTGAGCTTGGATATGATGGCCAGGGAAATGAGTGTCCCGAACACGCAACTGGATGATGACAGGGAGAAAAAGATTGAATCCTGAAGGGCCTGCGGAGAAGTTGAAGGTGACCAAGGTTCTGGAATTGCTGGTTAAGGAAAGAGAATTGCCGTCGAAGGAACTGCAGGTACAAGACTTGTGATGAAAGCGAAAATGGGGAGAAAGCGGAGGAACTGATATTGTTGGTCAGAAATGGAATGGAGGGGACTTTGTGACGGAGGAACAGAGCAATAGTCAGGCCAGCACACTCACGAGCACTGGATCCGAAAAAAGAGACTAGACTGGATTCAGAGATAGACCGAGTTGAACAAATAATAGCAATTTGAAGTGATCAAGGTCCAGAGGCAATAGTCCGAGGGGTGTTCTGAAGGAGGCAGGGGTTTTGGAGGCTATTATTAGCTCGCTGCTTCTGCAGGAGAGCTATAATATCCGTTTGTCCGTCTGTCCGTCCGTAGACCTTATTTTTAACCCAGGCTAAATGGGCTCGAAACCAGGCCAAATAGGCTCGAAAATAGACTAAATAAGCTTTAAATCATGCCAAATGGGTTCTAAACCTGGCTAAACTGGCTTTACACCAGACTAAATAGCATTTAAATCAGGCTAAATGTGCTCTATACTACGATACGTGGCCTTCAAACCAGGCAGCACACAGGCTTTTATGTAGTATATTATGTGTTTGGGAATTAGAAGCGTTTACAATAATATGGGTTTCAGCAGCGAGCATCTTTCAATGGCTTATCATGGATGTTTAATGTTTTCATTTGGAGGAACTTAATAGTAAGTTTGAATGCAACGTTTCCAAAAGCGGGAAATCCTAAAACTAAATTTTCGCAAGCAGGTGATCGTGGCGGGGGCATTTATAATTCAGTCAATTCAAACCCGTTTTGGGAGTGGAAAAACTTATTTTTCTGCAGGGCAAGTTCACATCTCAAAGTGGCAGGACTTAATAATCAGATCTTTGTTGCTGACCTGCATGTGGTAAAATTTAATATTCAGTTGATTTCCCCTGTATTTTCAATAATTGCCACGTGAGCGGTTACTACCCGTGTTTGACATTCCCACATTGTAGATAAACTACTCTAAGGAAATTAAAACTGTTATCCGATTGCACCTGAATTGTATTTACCACATTGGCTTGCATATGAATTTATTTTTATTCCACTTTAACTACTGAAAACGTGTTTTTAAGCGCCATTTGAAAGGGTTAGGAGGGCTACACCAAAGAGGAGTGAAGAAGGGAAAGAGACCCGGGCGAAATGCTGGTGGAAGATGATAGTGACAAAAGGACGAACCCGACGAAGTCAGGGTGTAGACCGTTTGTCTGAACAAGTAAATCTGTAATTTTGAATTGCTTTTCCTTAACTGCCACGTAAAATATAAGGGCAAATAATTGCTTTTGCTTTTTATAAAACTCAGAACTCTTCAGTAAACCATCGAAAACTTTAATTAGGGTCTGGTCAGTGTCCATATGATGTGCTTCTGTTGCTTTTCAGGTTTTCAAAAATTTCAAAAATGTTATCAAAATCCCGGTCTTGTGCTTTTTCCAAAAGTATTTTTGTAAGTTGGCGGGATTCAGAAAGTATTGTAATTTCTGATGCTGGACAAGTAAACAATCACATAATTTCAAAAAGTCTTTCTCCGTCATATCATTTTTTGCTGAGAAAAGCATCTCATTAATAACATGTTTTATCAAATTCTCCAATAAATGAAATCAAAAATAAATGTTTAACATAATTTAAGATTGGCTATTTACGGATTTTGCTT
Source organism: Entomobrya proxima (assembly GCA_029691765.1). Taxonomy (NCBI): domain Eukaryota; kingdom Metazoa; phylum Arthropoda; class Collembola; order Entomobryomorpha; family Entomobryidae; genus Entomobrya; species Entomobrya proxima. The sequence goes on from CM056171.1 coordinate 45,381,115, forward strand.
ACCTTTTGATGTTTTTATTCCCCAAACTGGTCACTCTTAGAAAAAATTTCGGGAATCAGTTTCACTTTCAAAAGTTATGCAAACCATTTTTTGCTCATTTCAAAAGTTCGTATTTGATAATCTCGTAGAGTTAGCAAAAATTGATATGGATGGAAACCTTTTGTATTTTTATGTATTTTACAGTTCAGGAAAATAAATATTATGTAGTGAAATCATCTCAATACGCAAAAGACCAGGCTTTCTCTTCTGGTTTGCTACGGATCTTTAAAGAATAGTGAACTAGTTTTAAAAAATACTGATAAAGCTTAGCAAAATGTGATTAAGCAGAGGAAACAGCTCTAGAAAACTGTCTGTTTTGCACAAATCATTTCAAACATTTCAGTTTTAAATAAATAAGCATTTTCTAACATTTCAACTGACTCAAATCCATGACTATAGACAAGTCAACTCTACGTTGCAAATAGACATTAACTAAAAACGTTGGTCAGTTTGCTTCGTTCCAGAAATTGTTAAATTTGTTAAATTCTGGCTCTCTCATAATGCACCAATGCATCCCTGGCTTACTTAAAAAATAACTAAAGTAAGTAAAACGAGTTGATTAATTGGAGATTTGTTGCCCATTAACTGCAAGTTTTCATAAATATATTTGCTGCATTAAAAACAAAAATGCTATAAAATGATAGTTTACATTTAAATACTAATAAGAGGCGAATTGGCAAAATCAACGTAATAATTATATTGATTCAATTTGTAATGCCGAGAGAATCCACAGTTCCAATCAACTACATCGACATCTTATAAAAAGTGTAAATGTTCAGGAAAATACTATTTCTACTAACCCATACGCTTCCTGCACCTTCGAAAGAAATCAAGCGTCTCTAATCTAAATCAGTGTTAGCTTGTAATTTGTCAGGGTATTTATGGTTTTAGTAGTTTTCGGGGTTTTATGATGTGCTTATTCATACACTACTTCATTTTCCCGAGGGAAGTTCCTTACAAAAGAAGCAAGAGAAAGGGAAACAAAGATAATGTTTTTTATATTTCTTTTATTCACTACTTCAAAGGCCTACTGAATAAACCCAGACTTTAAGGGTTGAACAATGTTTTTAATTGTTCATGGTTCTGCCCAAATGTCTCCCCAGGGGTTGAAGAAAGGAAAAGAAACAAGAATCAGGTCGGATTCCTCCAGCAAAACCAATTGCAATTATTATTCCTACATTGTTTGGGCCACGGCTTCGCCTTACGGAGTATAGACCGGTAAATCCTCGTCTGGTGAATTGAATTTTTGAGTGCAGAAGCATAGCTTTAGAAGTTCGTCAAGCTCCCGCATAAATGCCTCCTTAACAATCTGCAACAGTTCGAAATTCTGCACCACTCCCAATTTCCCTGAGCCGATCCCTCATGCAGCTTTCCTTTTAAACTAGCAGCGAACTGAGCGGTCCCTTCAACATGAGTGCTGCTAGCTCTTCCACTTGATCCACAAACTTTGCCCCAAGAGCCAAAAACCTTCAGCGTCCATTCGATAATCTCCGAACTCGCCCCGTCGGGATCCCATGTTCCCCGGGATCGGATCCCAAAACTTGCCTTATCCATTTCATCCAATCGGCTTTAAATTCATCATCAGTTCCTCCACTGTATTTTCTACAGGGACCATCACTTTTTGCACCACCCTCACTCCACTTCCTGTCTAACTTGGACCTGCACTTTTCCAATTATCCACCCTCCTGCTGCTATGCCAAACACCATTTGGGCATCATTGACACCAACTACTGCCCCACTTCCGGTCTTACTTGAACCACCAAACTTTCCTCCACCCACTCCTTCTCCACGTCCAGCTCTTCCTGCAACTCCACTGGCTGTTCTGTAGGTTAGTTTGTTGGAAACTAGCTCTAAGTTTGCTTTACTTCGAATTACAAATATCTTGGAGATGATTTTGTTTGGAGGTCGAACGGGTTATTTAGCCAAGCAGGTGCTTTAATTTATTTTGGATTTTTAAAGACCGACTTACACTTCCGGTTATTCATTTTCCCAAATTTGGAACAGAACTGGGTAGGGTAGGTCGGGGCAAAGAGAGAAAATATGAATTGAGCTACCTATCCAGTTGATTTCTTTCATTAGCTAACTACCAAAATGAATAATTACATTATTTCCCTTATGGCTGATTCAAGTCATCCGCAGATAGCAGATCCATAATTTGTGCAAATTATTTCGTTCATTTAATACTGGATTTGATGCTCAACCTATTAAATAAATATGCTATTCTGCCTCCACCAAGAAACCAAATGATGCTGAAGCATCGCAAAAAATGTTGTTTAATTGATCAAGCTTTTTAATTACTATGGGGCGTATAATGTAACTTTTGGCTTAATCCGGGGTTAAACTAATCCTGTCTAATCCAAAATTTAATCCGAATTCCGTAAATTTCTGGTTAATCCTGCGATTAAGATTAAGCAAGATTAAATTTAATCCGATTTTCAAAGGCAAGCGTAAACTGGCTTACGACCACTCCTGACCGGTCGTAAGTTTTGGATTAACTTCAGTTTAAAGTGTCGTATTGTATAACTTGAGCTAATCTTGCTCGAATAATCTTTCTAGATTAACTTGAGTTTAAATCAAACTTACATTATTAGAATAATCCTAAATCGGGTTTAAACTTGACTTAAACCCAGAATTAAAGTTAGATTATACGCCCCTATGTTTACAATTCTAATCTAACCAATTGATGTGGAAAGTTTAAAAAACTAATTAGAGCATAAAACATGTGATTAAATAGGTTGCTGTTTTATCGAAAAACATCTCTGTACGAAAATGATCAGAATTTCGAGTGTGTGGAAGGCGGCGAGGCGACCAGGAGGCTGCCGTGGCGGACGAGGACGGTTCTTTAGGCAGTGGGGGAAACGGATCCGGGGCAAGTGAGGTAGGAAGGTCTAGTTTGGTCTATTTTGCACAAACAACAAGTTTGTACCAGCTTTAAATTCGATGTGAAGTAGAATTAGCAAACGCGCAAGTGATTCTTGGTTTTATAATTTAAAAATTGTCTCGCGAAAATATTTTGCAAAATGGCGTGCCCACCCCAGACCTAAAACCTGGATACGCGCCTGGTATTTATAATAGTAATAATAATAATAATAATGATTTATTTCTCTTCGCTCTTTTGAGGTCAAAGTACCTATAGAGCAACAAAAAAGTGTACATATAAGTTTTTGACAAACATGGAGTTCCGTCTGTTTAACAGAATAACAAAACAATCAATTTACCACATGTATAATGATTTTACATAACATTTTATATTTATCATTTTAGTTTAAAGAAACCAAGCAACAGCTTTGGTCATCATTTTTCCTAACATATTAACAAACCTTTTATCATCATTTAATGTTTTCATTTGGGGGACCTTAATATTAAGTTTAAATCGAAGGTTTTCAAACGCGGGAGATCTTAAAATTAAGTTGGTGGTTGTGGCGGGGGCACTTAAAATTCAGTCGATTCAAAAACGTTTCGAAAGTGGTAAAACTTATTTTTCTGCAGGACAAGTTCACCTCTCAAAGTGGCAGGTCTTAATAATCAGCTGTTTGTTGCTGACCTGCCTGTGGGAGAACTTAATATTCATTAGATTTCCCCTGTATTTCTAACAATTCCCACGTGAACGGTTAATACCCGTGTTTAAAATGTCCACATTGTAGACAACCTACTCCAATAGAAATTACCACTGTTACCCATTGCACCTTAATTATAATTACCACATTTACGTACATAATAATTTATTTTTATTCCACGTTAACTACTATAAACGTGTTTTTAAGTGCCATTTGAAAGGGTTAAGTTGCAAATTGTACATGTGACATCATTCGTTTAGAATTCATTTATTTCGTGCGACAACCAAAAGTAAGCCTTTCTCAAACTTTTATCTATCCTCTATGAAAAAAGCCGACATCAGCAAAAGACTATCATGAACTTATCGCATTTTCTTATAAAATGACAGCATAACAACATTACAGCATCATTTTGCACATGAAAATTTTTAATGCTTACTTGCGCTACATTATTTTATTGCTAACATAGCATTCCATCTACTCTGAATTTCTCACGCTACACAAACCAATGCAACTGCCCTATAACTTCTACACACCTAATGCTTCTCGCAAACACTTTTCTATTGCCTCTACAATTTCAGAACATTCTGGTGAGTTATTTCCAGGAAATTTTCCAGTTTTTTCATTACGCTGAAGAATTCCCTCCACTTCTCTTCCACAATTTCCTCCAATTTTTTTCTCAGCCTTTCGGTTCCCTCCTTGTACTTGCACTTCTGTAAAGAGATTCCCCTCCATTTTCCGTATCCCTCCAAGATTTTCCTCCAACTTCCCTCCAGGAATTCCCTCCAATTTCCCTTTCCCTCCAAGACTTCCCTCCGTTTCCCCCATCCCTTCAAGAATTCCCTCCATTTTCCCTATCTCTCCAAAACTTTCCTCCGTTTTCCCCATCCCTCCAAGAATTCCCTTCATTTCCCCTATCCCTCCAAGACTTCTCTCCGTTTTCCCCATCCCTCCAAGAATTTCCTCCATTTTCCCTATCCCTCCATAAATTCCCTCCATGTGCTCTGCAGGACCTTCCTCCAATTCCAGCATCCAATTGTGATTTTTCGTCAGCTTTTTCTCCCGGTTTTTTCTATTCCCTGCCGACCTTTTCTTTTGTTCCTTTTTTCTTCCAACATTTTCCAATGCAATATTATTCTCGTTACAACACTGACTTTTGTCACTTGATATCTTCAACTCATCACTTTCAGCTTCTCGTAAATGATCAGTGCCAAGCTCTGAGTCATATTTAACATTGATGCCAGCCAGAACGAATTTAAGCAAATGTTTTCTGTTATTTCGAGTTTTTGGTGGCACGTCATCAGTAACAGACACCCGTTCGTGAAAGAACTTTAAGCGATGACAATTTCCAAAGTTTTTTCTTCTATCATCAATTGAAGAGAGAGAAACTATTGCGACTGAGTTGCATTTCTGCTTCAAAACATCAACATTTTCCACCTTCACTTTTATTTTCACCGTGCTACTGAAAAACGAGTTCACAATTCCAACCGTTTCTTCTTTTCTTACATTTCTGAGGCTACTCAAGCCATGAATAACGATTCTATTTTTATAAGAAAGCTGCTCTAAGCAGCTTGAAGGATTTTCATTTTTCACATGTTTTTCAATTTTACGGCCATTTTTGAGGAACTTCAATTCTAATTCCCGACCAATTAGTTTGTTAAGACACGTATCAACTTCCGATTTTATCGCAAGTATGTTTGTCTTAAATAACGACAAAATTTCAACTTGATCCACAGAAATTGTGTCACAAGAATTTTTAACACAAGACAAAAATTCTGATAATAACGATGGGCATAGCGTAGCCATGTCTTTAACTAACTTTGCCATTGCAATTTTTACAAGCTTATAACAGCAGAGATTTCTCTCAAGAGCGCTTAGCAGAAGAGATGTTACTCTGACGGCGGCTCAGACGGAACTGCGCCTGGTATTTATTGCGACTATTTGCAAGTATGCAATTCATTTGGATGATGATATAATAATGAGTCATTAATGGAATGCACATGTCATTCATAATTTGGTATAAAATTATTGAGTGAATAATAAAGAAGACAATTCATTGATCAGTTGATAATTGGCATGTAATCTTACTCTACTGTGTTCTTATTGAGTCATACTGGCACTATAGCCTTCTGGCCATGGCAGCTTCATATCAAGCTGCGGAAACCACCATAGAGCTACAGAAACATACCACCTAATATTTCCATCTTAACTGGTGGAGATGCGGAGGCACTTATTGAAATACAGATTGTGGTTCCCTGCTTGAGTTTCCTGACATATGTTTTCGGTGTTGAATTACTGCGTTCACGGGAAACAAGTCCCAAAACTCCTCATTTTTATTTTAAACGAATCTAATTTACAAACTACATTTCTTTAAGTTTAAAATGCCAAATTTTTACATAAATACTGTCAACGAGTCTCAGCTTTCCCAGAAATGTGTTAGTATTCAAACGTTTGTGGAGTGGAAAATATGCTGATCTAGGTAGGAAAAGGCGGAGAACGGAGCGTTGAGAAGAAAGGAAGACAGCAAGCAGCACATCATTCATTAGAATGAATATCTATTCATTCTAAGATTTTGCAGAGAATTCTTGTGAGCCGCACTGCGAGAATTTTTAATTGCTTTGTAAGTCAGAGGAAAGCGAGAAAATAAAGGATATAATTGTGGTGTATAATTAAAGTATTTAGTTGGCCGTTAGCCGTTTATTTTGATTAATCTGTTAACCCGCATTTCGATCCCTGTCGTGGGAAATCGTTACTTAACTTGACGTAGTTAGGGAAAGGTTAGTCGGAAAATTATCCCTGCCGTGGGAGATCAGTCCTAACTGGCCGTAGTTAGAGAAACCGAAAGTAGAACACAGTCATTTTCAGTCGTCGCCCACGACAAATACGAAAATTAGCTAAAGACTATCCTTTAACAATTGTCTTAGCCGTCAAACCAGTCAGTAATCCCACCAAAATGTAAATTACTCGTGAGTCCCTCTATCTGTTGTTGAAACAGAAACCAGGTTAGTACACAAGTAGATTAAGTAGAAGTTTAGTTTTAGTTACCTATTCACATTCAGGTTTAATGAATATATTTCTAATTTTGTTTAATAAAATTTGTTAAGAAGCAGATAATAAACAAATATCTTATTCAAAAACTTGTACGGAGCCAATTTGGAAAAACAAGTTAAGAACTAAATCCTCAGTTTTAAGACCTAGGGAGATCGCACTGTCAAATTAAATATCATCATTCATTATAAGTCCTTTTTATACCGCTTGGAAGTTAAACCAAAAGAAACAGGTGTCTATCCATGAAATTAAATATCTCCAACTTCAGAAACAAAATGAACGTAGCTGAATCATCACATACAATGAGTCTTTAGTAAATCAAATAATCCTTTTCGATTTTAATTACAAGTCGTGATTTCGTGTTTTTGGTTCAGTTTATTTTAAATTGAATTAAAATGTGGCATGGTATAACAGCAGAGTAGAGATACCGAAAGAATTGGATAGTGGTGGTACAATATCTGTAAAACTTTGTCTAATTCTAATAAAATCACTGGTTCTTCAAAAGTTATTAAAAACTTAGGCATCAAGCCAAAAGAATCATCCGTCATCAGATTCGCTTAAAATTCAAGCGCCAGTTTTATGAACTCATCACAACCGCCTCAAGGTCCACGATCAGAAAAGAATTTAGCACAGTACAAAAAATCCATCTATGTATGTATGTAATAACCATAAATCTTTCCAAGTTACTCTACCTTGCCTTACAATTTAAACTGTAGAAACGACAAATGTGCATCCTCGGTAACACTCTCCTTCGTTGCCTGAAGTTTGACGTCTACAATTGAAAAAATACGTTATGCTTACATCATCTTGACAAATATTGTCATTTGTGAGTGAGACATGCAAACTCACATCGCGAGTAACTGAACATTGTTTAACAAATTAGTGCACATTCCTGTTTACCTGACCTTCAGAATATTTTGACAGCTTTTTAAAAAGAAATTACGAATTAATTTTGAAATGTAAATTGTTACAATACAAGTTCCGGTTTGTTATGGACCTGCGTTGTATGGTTTTAGCACCAACTCCACACCATTATGATAAAGTCCAAGTTAGACTATAAGTTCTAAATGAACTCATAGTCATAATACCAAACATGACAGAACAAATTTCTTATCCAGACCAGAAGAAGTTCACCTTTCGATAATAATAAATCGGTTCACTTGAAAGATAACCTTTACCGTCGTCAAGTTCTTCAAAATCCACAAATAATATTTCATTCTTTTCAAGCGAATGCTCCAGGCCCCCATTAATCATTTAAATTTGTATAATAAATTCTTCATTAAAAAATAATTTTAATCAGATTCATCATTTTCTCTAAAGTGTTCCTTGACCAAAATCCTCATCATTTGTCTCAATCCATTTGCTGTTTGTTAAGCTTTCCCTTTCAAAACACTTAATGACAAGTTGTCAGTGACAACAATTTTCCTTCAATTGTCAAAATCCCCACAATTTACCGAAAGTTGTTCATAAAAACTTACAGTTGCCATGTCAAGCTCCGATTTGCTAAGCTTTTAAGCTTTTTTTTTAAGATTTGGGGCTGGATACTTCATTAATTTTATTGATGCTTTCTTTGTTTCACAGAAACAAAATCATGCATTATATGTAATTTTTATGAGAACGCCGTTAAGCTTTCTTTTATGTAATGCATACAGAATAACCCTTGTTAATTTTAAGTCACAGCGTATGTACTGGGCATGCAATTTTTTCTTCTTAATTTTCTTCTTATATTTTTTTCTCTATCTTGAAACGATGTGTAAACATAGTTTTAAAAATTCACAAAATTATTAACTCCACAATGTTTACGTTCATGAGGACTTTCCCATACCCGACATATTTGGGAATTTATGAATTATAACTTATGTTTTTAAAATAGAAACGCAAATTTATAATTGATCTGAAAATTCTAATTGCAATTTTTGCTTTGGTTAATGTCATCATTGTTGTTAATACTGTGTTATGCTATTCATTTTGTTGTGTGATTACTGATGAAGTGGACGCGTTTCGGAAATTCTGGAAGCCAAAAGCTTTGTAAGCTAGAGTATCGTACGTGTAAAAGGCTTCAAATTAGAATGGGTGCATTTTTTTAAATTTACAAGGATAGTGGGCTTCTGATGTAATATATTTTGCAAGTCGTTAAGCTGCACTTGATATGGCAACATTACACAAAATAGTAACAATAACATGCGAACATAACCATTTTAATAAATGGTATCGCATAAAAATAACTTTTTGTGTTTCTTTCTCATTTGATAACAAAAAGGAAACCTATTTTTTCATAACGACCAACGGTGTTGGAAACATGTCATCGACTAAAATTAATAAGGTTCAAAGTATGAATTAATGCAAATTTCAATAAAGGATTTGAATGTAGATTATTAATTAGGTTTTTGTGTAATCTGACTTATGGTGTGTATTGATGCTTTCAACAAAATTTGTATTAACATCTGCTGAGCTTGAAATAGTTTTTTCCGTGTTTGAAAATCAAATAGAAGAAATAAACTCCGCTACTATTCACTAATTGTTAGTTGGCTGTAATTTGCCAAATTCATGGCCATGGTAAGTTTACAATGTTATCTTTTGATTGAAGGTAACCGATTTAGTTAATTGCATTTCCTATCAAAGCATGCAAAACTCCTTTTGGGGTGACCAAATATGTTCATAATTTCCCAAACATATTTGGTAAGCAAACATTCTGCACCAAATATTGCTTAAAATAGTTAAAAGCCGCTTGCTTGTTTTATTGTCCCTTGCGATAGTTGGCATTTTGTTTACAAACCAACCAATTTGATTCTAAAATTTTCGGTTTACATAAAGACATTTGTTAATGTTTACAAAACAGGACAGGAACCTACTGTTAAACAATGCGGATATGCTGGCAAATATAACATTGTTTTACAATTTTACTATTTGGAACCAATTAATAACAACCTTCTACCCAATAAACAAACAATACGACGATGTACCAACAAAGTACGTAATTACGTAACAGCATGACAGAAATTACGCTTCTATTCCTATTAATTATTGTGTTTATATTTTGTAACCAGTCACGTCGCATAAACACGCTGCAATCTAACAGTTAACTTTCATCTTAACGTTGGAGTTACAAATGAAATTTCAGGAAATTTTCCATTGCAAAATAGCAAACTTGGAACTCCTGTTGCTTTAATTTTAAGACAAGGTCGATAAAGCCGTGAGACCAACATGGCATGGGGATTCGATAATTTTGCCAAATGGAGACTTTGTCATTTTTTCAAGCACGTACAAAATATTAGTGAATTGGAAACTAATTGCTTCTGACACTTTACAAGTTCTGCTTGTTTTCGTCGGTTTGTGGTTAGAGTTCTATGCAGAAAGAAGATGTACCGTTACCAAAGTCGAGTAGCGTTTGCAAACTTCAAATGAACCTTTGTAAACCCATTTTACCCCAACCACTTTTGTTAAGCCATTCTTAAAAATGTGGTTTGCATTTTTGAAACTATCATTTTTTACAAAACCGATTACAACTTACATTTATTTATAATCCACAAACCGCTCGATTCGCTCTGAATCCTCGCAAAACACATGTTCTTGATTGGGAAACGGTACAGATGGCTCTGATTTTTGTAGTCGTTTGTTAGTTTTCTGGAAATTTTGAAATTCGTCACCAACCAAGACGCAAATTCATTGGGTTTGTCTTTTCAAGGCTTTATTATGAACGTAATGTTTATAACTTGTGCCGCAATAGCAACATCAGCAAGTTGGACTTGGCGTTACCAAACTCATGAGGCTGTCTGGTTTATTAACCAGCTTATCAGAACAAAAACTCAAGTTGGTAAGTTCCAAAAGTAAATTTTTTAAAATGTTTTTCATAATTTTGATTTTTTTCTAGAAATACAGAACAAAGAACTAAATTTGGAGACAATGGTTACTTACGGATTGGGTGTTGTTGCCCTAATTTTGCCTTTCGCTTTTGCATTTATGCCATTTATATTAAAGGAAACACCGGCTAACATCATTTTGCGTGGAATTTTACCAAACTTCATTATTCAGTTTAAATTGGTAGAAAGAATACTTAGCTCTATATATTGGTTTTTTTACGGAAGCATTGCTTGCATTAATGATATTCAGTGTTGCGCGGTTTTCTTATTGGTAATGTATGAAAGCAAACATATTGGTAAACCGGGCTATCAAACAGTCAAGTTTGCAGTTGGCTTAAAAACGTATCGCAAGGCTCATTTAATATTTCGATCCTTTCAGTATTTCATACACGTGGGCATGCCAATTATGATGTTGGGTGGATTTTTTCTTAATCTGGTGGCTACTTATATTTGCATTAGGTTGCATGATGTGTTTCCTGTTATTATGATTACAATGTTTGCTGTGGTTAACATCATTCTTGCTGTTAGTACCTTGATGGTCTATGGGTTCTGTTGCGTAATTACAAGAGAAACGAACAAATTTTTCCGATTTTGGAAATACACGTTAACACAAAAGGAGAACAAGCTGCAAATACGGACATGTAGGAAGATTAGAATTCGGATGGGAAACTTTTATTATATAAAAGAGACGAGTGGATTAGAGCACATGATGGCTGTATTTGAAAATACTACAACTGTACTATTAATGTAAATCAAAGATAATAGTAGCAACTAACACAATACTTTGCGTTACAGAAGCTCATCTGAGTTAAATATTACCAAGTTTGTAATAGATGGAATTCCTTTAAAAAAAATTACTTTGCAGAGGTGTACCGTAGTATAACGTAAATTAAATAAATGAAACGTAAAATAAGATAATAATTTGGAATTTGGTTAATATTTGCTGAACACAGCTTTACAAAGCCAGGTATTGTTTTACTTGTTTTTAACGGCGAGTGTGCTTAATAGTTTTCCAAAAATCTTTGTCCAGAGTTATAGCTACGTTAAGTAAACTGAAAACAAGGCACGAGTAACTAGTAGGTTTGCCGCCTGCCACTTTCTCCGTAAGATAAACATTATAATGGATAATACTTGGATTGACCCAATGCTTTCTAGTTGTTTACATAAATACGGCCTTGTGTTGTACAACATGGATGGGCTTAGAAGGCTGACATATTTATTAGCTGTGTTGTTTACTGATTGTAAACAACTCAAACGTCCGACAAATTTAGCGTGGTTGCACTGCATGAGGAGGCACAACAAAACCATACAAAACCAACAGTCTTATAATTGTAGAAAATCTTCGAAATATCCCCAAACTACAAAGCTGTCCTGCTGTGTCAATTTGGCCAACACTGTGCATAGTGTTATCAAATACTGGAACAAGACTTGATTGATGGTATAGAAAATAGAAATCACTTTTTGAATACTGATAAAATATTAAACTGAAGGTTGCACGTTTGACATTCCGACATCTTTGTAAGTATACATTGAACAAATTATACCAACGGAGGAGAGAAACAAACAGAAGCAGGAAACAAATATCAAACGGATTGGCATCTTTACCAGCCAACTATGAGCCAGTTTGTTCATGAAATTTCGATAGAACCATTTATTTGGAAAACTAGAGAACATAAACAAACTAAAGGTTTGATTTTTATAGCGTTTTTAATAAATTGAAACATTTTTCTTCAAAATGTGGTTTGCATTCCTACATTTAATTCAAGTTTTTACAAAAACAACTTCAGCTGACATTTGTATACAATGAAAAATCAAACAGCCTCAAGTTAAATTCTCGCAGAACTTATGCGCTGCAGTGGCTTTCTTTCCAAGTGGGTTTAATTTTATCACTCAGTTTTGAGCAAATCATATACTTTCTTTTTGCTAACCAAAAAGTATCCGTGGTACTGTCGTTTAAAGCTTTCTTAATCAACGTAATGTTTCTAACATTAGCCTCAATGACACTAGGAGCAACTTGGACTTTACATCACAAAACAAATGAGGCCGTTTGCTTGATGAATCAACTGCTTCGTCAAAAATCACCAGCTGGTATATTTAATTAAAATATTACTTTATCAGTTTATTTCACCAAATCTTTTGTCTCGTTTTCAGAACTACAAAGCAAGAAACTAAATGTGGAGGCACTTGTAACTAATTCAATAGGTGGTGTTGCTACTATTTTCCCGTATGCTTTGGCTTTACTACCATTTGTAATACCTGACACTCCCACAAGCATCCTTTTGGTTAGGGTTTTGCCAAGCTATATCACTGAGCACAAACTGGTTCAGAAACTACTTTGTTCTGCTTATTGGCTAGTACATGGAAATATGGCTGTCATTTATTGCTTTGTTGTGGTAGAGGTTGCTCTAATGATAATGTTTGAAAGTAAGCACATTTAAAAACCAGGTTACATCGGGACTTTTACAAGTGCCTTGAAAATCTATCGTAAAACTTTGCTAATATTTCGATCCTTTGAAGCCTTTACAGTTGTCAGTACTCCGGTTATGTTTCTGGGCGTGTTTTTCTTAAATCTGGTGGCAACGTATATTTGCATTAGGTTGCACGATGCATTTCCAATTATTCTGATTGCAATGTTTGGCATAGTTGACATCACTCTGGCATTAAATACTTTAGTTTGTTATGGGTTCTGCTATGTGATTACAGCAGAAGTTGATAAATTTGTTGAATTTTGGAAATGTAGGTTTATAAAGAAAGAAAACAAGCTTCAGCTGAAAGATCGTAGAAGAATTAGAACTTGGATGGGTGGATTTTACCCAAGAGTAACACCACGGGCGTGTTTACACCTCAAAATTTTTTTCGCTTGAATTTTCAAAACTTTTATGTTGTTATATAGTATGAGTGTCCACAATACGGTTTACCAAGTTTCAGCTCCTCATGTTGTTTTAAGGCGGCTAGGCAAAGGTTTAAATTTTCGGTGTTCGAAAAATGGAAATTTGCTAATATCTCAGATTAGAAACAAAATTGGTCTGTAATGTTTTTTGCGATAGTTAGGCACCGTGGTACCCGTTCTTCAGATACAACAATAAGCGCTGACCAATTTTTGAATTTTTGCAAAAAATATTTTTTTCAAATTTTTTGGGAGTTTCCAGAACTCAATTGAGAATTTTGTTTCTGTTCTTTGGTTTTATGAGGTATTTTGATTGATGTCCATCTTAACATTTGTTTGCTCTATTAAACACAAAAAACCGCTTGTAAAAATATTACAATTTAGGGAAGTTGTGATGAAAAATGTAAAACATCAAGAATTTTTCAGGTAGTTTGGGGAGACTTGCATACAGATAACTTCTTTATGGATAACCGGATTTCACCATCATTATGCTTGTTTGAAAGCCCAACTTTTAGTCTATCAGAATATATAGAAACATGACAACTACTAATAGTTTTGATTGAGTTCAGTTATGAAAACCAAAAAATGTGCTGGTAGCCAAAACGGGACATGCGGTAATGAACACCGCATAACTGTCCACACTAACAGATTTTTTAAAAATTGGAGAAACACCCACTTTTATATTTTCATTAGTAACAATTTAGTACCACGTTCACAAATTTCCAAACGATCTAATACTCTGAAAAAACCGCTAACATTTTTCCTGGCTTCGAAATCTGAAAATTTCCAAAATTTGGGTTTTTGATAAATGTCGAAGCTTTTCATCACAATTTTCACTGTGGTTGTTATGTTGCTGTATTTAATAAAAATATAATAAATTTAGGTCATAAACAACGAAATTTTTCAACAAAACGGATTCTTTAATTTTTGAGATTTCGAAGCCAGGAAAAATGTTAGCGGCTTTTTCAGAGTATTAGATCGTTTGGAATTTTGTGAACGTGGTACTAAATTGTTACTAATGAAAATATAAAAGTGGGTGTTTCTCCAATTTTTAAAAAATCTGTTAGTGTGGACAGTTATGCGGTGTTCATTACCGCATGTCCCGTTTTGGCTACCAGCACATTTTTTGGTTTTCATAACTGAACTCAATCAAAACTATTAGTAGTTGTCATGTTTCTATATATTCTGATAGACTAAAAGTTGGGCTTTCAAACAAGCATAATGATGGTGAAATCCGGTTATCCATAAAGAAGTTATCTGTATGCAAGTCTCCCCAAACTACCTGAAAAATTCTTGATGTTTTACATTTTTCATCACAACTTCCCTAAATTGTAATATTTTTACAAGCGGTTTTTTGCGTTTAATGGAGCAAACAAATGTTAAGATGGACATCAATCAAAATACCTCATAAAACCAAAGAACAGAAACAAAATTCTCAATTGAGTTCTGGAAACTCCCAAAAAATTTGAAAAAAATATTTTTTTGCAAAAATTCAAAAATTGGTCAGCGCTTATTGTTGTATCTGAAGAACGGGTACCACGGTGCCTAACTATCGCAAAAAACATTACTGACCAATTTTGTTTCTAATCTGAGATATTAGCAAATTTCCATTTTTCGAACACCGAAAATTTAAACCTTTGCCTAGCCGCCTTAAAACAACATGAGGAGCTGAAACTTGGTAAACCGTATTGTGGACACTCATACTATATAACAACATTAAAGTTTTGAAAATTCAAGCGAAAAAAATTTTGAGGTGTAAACACGCCCGTGGTGTTACTCCAATTCAAAAGGCAACTGGACTAGAGCTCATGATGGCTCTGGTAGAAAATACGGCAACTGTGCTGCTTATGTGAATAAAAACTCGAAAATATATTATTTATAGTAAATACTACAACGAAACAATAATAAAATATAGTTACACTACACAAGCATAACCTGATTAAAATGCTGCTGATTTGAAAGGAAAACTGGGATCGGTTTAGAGAAATGGGAGTGGCGGGGATTTTATAAAATTTTCTTCCAAATTTTGTATTGCAATCTTTTTGGTACCAAAAAAAATCTTCACAAAATTCACTGTGCAATTAATAAACATCTCAATTTTTATCTGACAATTGAGTTCTTCGAATGTACAAACAGTTCTTGTGCGCGCTATAGTTCACCGACAAGCAACTCTCTAGGGAATATTTTCTATTTAACTTTTGCTATTTTTCCTAATTTGCATTGTATTGATTTGCAATTACTGCTTTTCTTTGAAGCACTCAATTATAGAAAATTTTAGAAAATTATAGAAAATAGACATATTCTTGATGTTATCTCTGGATACGAAGTGCATTGAGAAACTTCTGATTAATCAATCCACATTAAAACAGCTTTGCTAGCAATGTGGTTTTATCGGTTGGTTAAATGCGCAGCAGACAATATCTTTATAATCGCATTTCAAATGTAGACTTCTTTGTACAGAATCTAAGCCATGAATATTCACATAATATGGAATTTTCTTATCAAAAATATCTACTTGATACCAACCATGTAACTTTTAGTCAACTAGGTATTACAATAATAAATGTTAATGTAGAATAAAAACTTCCATTTAGGTTTTGATTAGTGAGTAGTTGCGCAATTACCTCGGCAGTAGTTGGTGCAGTTTATGTTGATATGATAAATCTCGTTAAATTATAATGGTCTAGTGATGTAAAACTAACAATGGTTGAATACAGACTTGTGATATGGCATGTTTGAAAAACAACTTTCACTAGAATTTATAGCATTATCACTTTTGCTTTCCACCTCTTACTACGGAATGAAGCAAGTTACAATAGTTTGCTGTTTGTATATCATTTTGCTGGTAAATTACATAGACGTTACACATGAAAATAACCAAAGCATAAGCAATTTAAACACTTACTTGGATGGGTTTTCAAAATGCCTGAATCATTTTATAAATTTTGAAAATCTAAACTTCTGCGCTGCAAATGTAGTTCCATATGTGGTATCAGGGTACCACATAATTAGTAACAGAAACAATAGTATTACAAACACAAATAATTCTACTGCAATATTAAGCAGCAGCAAAAGTTTATTGTGTACTGCCCAATTTTTCTTATATCCTCCACAAAACAAAAATGTGCTTGTATATTTCAACAATACAACGAAGACCAACATGTTGTATGTTCCCAAAACGTTTATAAATTTTGAAAATCCTCAAAGATTGTTTGATAAAAGCTATTCATACTATTACAACAGTAAACCTTTTCAAGAATTTGTCATAGTCATAATGGTGCAATTCTGGAAATACACGCTGGAAGATGTGGCAGCATCCCCGTGGCTAGCGTTTTATTCGTATGTCCTTAACAGTTTATATCGACATGAGTTTCAATTTCATGCCGATCTTCTGGTGCTTCAGACCAGACCAAATGCAGAAAGTTTTCAAATTTCTAGCAGCGGTGTGCATTATCTATGTCGATTTTGTAAACCATGTCAATCTTACACACCAGTTCCATTACGCAACTTCACCAAGTATAACCATTCAACATTAATTCAAACTTTGAATTTATTCAAAAGCACTAAGCTTGGATATCGCACTTTGTACCGATGTCGGCCATATTGTTACAACTGGAGGCAGGCACCCAGTTTTAAAGAGAATCGAAACTTTTTTATGTATTTTCCAAAATCTGGAATGTATCCAAATGATGTCTACTACGGAGTCAATTATTTGAATCAAGCACTGGTAGCACCAATATTTGGAAATCATTCGTACACGTTAAATCTAACAGGTGGACCATTTCATTTTAAGACAAAGCCTTGCTCTGGAGTACCCAACTATTCAATTCGTGAAATGCCCCTAATTTTGTACGGCGTTTTGCCAAAGCATGATTTTTTAATTCCAGACGAGTTTCATCCTTTTAGGTTTGTTGCGTGTGGAGGAAAACATCGAGTGTCTTCAGCATTATCATTTGATTCTTTTTACGTTGCGTTTGATTATAAAATTTGGATGTGCATTTTTATTTTTTATGTCGTCGTTGTTCTAATATTCCATTTTGTACAGGGATATATGTCTGAAACAGCAGGCAACTCTTCAGTACATGTTGTATTTGCCAGTATTGCGATTTTGCTCGAGCAAGGTCAACAAATATGCAGTAACCTAAATGGGCGTATGTTTCATTTCTTTATTTATGGAACGCTATTGCTAGCCGGTGTTTTATTTAGCAACGCATATAAGGGAAACAACATAACCGAATTATCCATGCCATCCGCTCCAATTCCGTATGAAACAGTTGACCAACTAATTCAGGATAATTTTACAATGTACACTGTAAAAAGCATGGAATCCAAGAACCTGGTGTACAGTTTTAGCAATACATATCCACCAATGATAACAAAGCGCCGAGAGGCTGAATTAACCAGCAGAATGCTTTATACCGAAAATGACAACATAACAGAAACATTAAGCCCATGTTCCAGGCAAGGCATAGCAATATTTCTGCCTGAAGAAAGTGCTTACATAGCAGCAACTAAGGTGAGAAATTTGAGTTACATTGACTATGATTCGGTTAGTGTGGGCAAGGAAGTCTACTCCTGACTATGGCGGGGAATAGCTGTTTTTAACAGTGTTGACCTTGAAATTCCGAAGCGTGCTAAGCTTATGTTTGAAGCTGGAGTCATTGGGCAATGGGTGCGAATGTGGTCGAGGCGGCAAGTGTTAGAAGGTGGGCTTGGAAGTGAGCATTTCGCCTCAAACAGCGAAGAATTGAAAATGATTGAGAGGAGAGGACGAAACAAGAAGGAATGGAAAACAAGTTTGGTTTTGAGTGGCAGTATTAAAACTTTGTTTAGTTTGGTTTGGTGGTAGCAGGTTTAAATGTACACGGATTTTTACATAACTTTATATTTGTAAAACGGCAATTAGTTTTTGGAATGAAATTAGTTAAATAGCTCGATTTTATGTAGAAAATGGAGTCCGTTAAGCGTTAAAATCAATTTGATGCCAGGCTTATGTTTAATGAGCTTTTGAAATGACATATAGATTTAAAAGTGGTCATACTTAAACTGAAACAGTCCACTCGCCACAAGTTTTTCTGTCAAATATCTAACTCACAAGAAACATCACAAGATTTTTGGCGGAAAGAAGCCCGTGCGTCATTGGCAAAAACTTTGTCCTAAAATGAAAAATCTCAATGAAATGATACCAAATAATGAAGTCTTTTAAAATTCAGAAATCCTGCATTTTATTGAGCTGCATTGTTAAATTGTTTCCATTGATCTTTTTTTGCAAGACCTTTGGGAATATACATATTTAGTATTTCTTTAATGCAGGTCAACAAAACAACCGTTTCACTGCATCTATCAGATTGCAAATTGCAATAGAAATACAAATCCAGAATCATACATTCTTACGCAACGCATTAGAATAGAAAATTGTGTACAGCAGCCAAATGTGCAAATGCAAAAGTATTGAGTTTTTCCCATCAATTGAAACTCAAAATGTGTGTTTTTATAGGGTAACGGTGTGCAAACGTCTAATTAGAGAAAACGTTTGGAAGTTAGAGTAAGTAAACTGAAAGAAACGTTTAAAAGGAGTGGATATTTTTGTCACAGGTCACATTCACAGTCAACTCTTGTAAGTATGTCTAGTATATAAGGTTTTGGTAAAATTCATGGTTTAAAATGGGGAATGGGAAAATTTTACCCGGGACAAAGTGGATAAGCAAAGGACTCAGAGGGAAGTGAAAACGGAGGTGTATATGAAGAAGCTAAAGAGCGAGGTGGAGGACGTGACAAAGGACAATTAATTTGTTTCTGCTTTAATTCGCTACATTAATTTACCAATCTTCCGGAATACATACAGAAATATTAACAGATCAAAAAGCACTAAAATGTTTGAGCTGAGCTGAAAAAAATAATTTGAAAAATAGTTGACCCCAAGTTTATCATTATCACTAGCAATTTGCTTTTTAATTGGAATGGAATAGGTAAAATGGAACTAAAAATAAATTGCGGTTGCTAGGTAAAATCGAGAATGTTTTTTTGTTGCACTAAAACCCACAATTTCGGTGATGATTTAGATTCAGCCCCATTTAGTTTGTTTTTGTTGTTGGAGGTAATTATACGTAATATTATATGTTAAATTTCCATCCATTTAATGCTTTCACTTCCAAATAGTACAAAGGGACATCTAGTGACATTTAAATTATGTATAAGATCTCGTTTTGTCTAAGAACTTCAGGATGTAGTGTTGAACTTGCCGTTCTCAATTCGACCCTTATCAGGCATTAAGTTAGAATTTGCTTACAACCTGCTTCTTCAAAAAAACTAAAAAATATATATAATAATAATAATCCTCAACAAATAGCAGAATTTCGAATTTTAAAATGAAAATTGATAACGAAGTTCTATGTTAGATAGGTGGCTCGCTAAACTAGTATTAAACTGCTCTCTTAATTTTTATATCTGTACCTATGTAAGTAGTGCATTGTATTTAAAAAACCTGGAGTGGAGCTGTTGCATAAAATTTACATGTGCGCAAAACGTTTATGTAGGTATATGGATTTAAACAGTGCATTATATTTACGCTCCCAGGTCATGGTAAAAGTAAAAAGTTGAGTTTGCATTTCACTACAGAGAAATATTTGGCTTTTTTATTAAGTGCATTGTCTAGTTATAATTTTTCTAATGCTGCTGAGGGGTGTAATATAGTAAGTGATCTTAACGAGGTTGAACTAGGTTTTTGCTGGGGTCATAAGTTTGAGTTTGACCGAAACAGGAATTTAGTAGGTATTCGGGTGAGTTTTAGAGTTTTCAGTGAATTCTTTGAAGATTTTGTGGGAGTTGGTCGGACGGAGGAACTTAAGAGGGCCCTGAACAAAACTGGAGCTTCAGAAGAGATTGGATCTTAAGATTCAAAATCTTACGAAAGTTGGTGAATGGAATAACCGATTAGTGAGGGGTCTTTAGAACCTGGTAATAAGTAGAAGGTTAACAAGTTTCAGAACAGAAGTATTTGCTGGACTAGTCCCGGGGCGAATGAAGGAGCTCAGTGGGGAAAATGTGGGGTTAAGAGGAGAAGGAGCGCAAAGGGGAAACTGATGAGAGGGGAAGAAGCTCAGAAGGGAGGTAACGCAAAGGGGAAACTTGTCTAAGGGGAACGGAACCCCAACGGAGAAGAAGTGCATCGAGGGGAAAGGGCCGGATAGCGGAGAGGATTTTGAGGCGGATGAACTTGGAATGCAGAGGAAAGGGCTGCTGAATCGGGAACTATACTGAGACAGAGTAAGACATATAATAATTTTAGAGTGGTCAAGATTAAGGAGGAATGGTCCGGGGCTGTGTTCTGGAGGAGGTAGAGGGACAAAGGGTAGTAAGGCAGAAATCTTGGAGGGATATTTAAGGAGTGCCCGAGGAGAAATAGGCAGTTCAGATAGGAATAGGATGAGGGTAACAAGAGGAGGACACTCAGACGGGCTAAGGTGGGGACTCTTGTGGAGGACGAACCGAGGATTAGAAGGATACAACCGATGCTTCCTCTGCTGGGGATTGGAGGAAGGAGATGAGTTGTGTGGAGGAAAAGACGTGGGAAATAGAGGAAGCACGAGTACATTTTCTCATAGGTTGTTTCTGGAGGTGGTGGTAATTATCTAATCTATCTAGGTCTAATTGGGTGCAGTGGGTGGATTATTAGCGGTTCAAGCCGCTAAGGAAATTGTTTTGCGAATGATATTTAGCATAAATATTCTGCCAATGAAATTGATTATCCACTTTAATTAGTCGTTTTCGAAATAATTCGGGGTTCAGTAATTGCTTTTCTAGTAACTTGTCAACACGCACCACATTTCTGTAAAGTTCCATAGCAAGCCAGAACAGAAAACCTGGTCGTTTGGTACTGAAATTATTTCCTTTATAACATTCAATTTAATTACAGGGTTTGAGCTATAATTATTTAGTTTTCTATATGTTGTATCAATTAGTTAATTAGATTTGTGCAATATAGTAATTACGTAACCTAAACCAATAAACAACATTCTTCGCGATGCTTCAGCAACATTTGTATTCTTGATGAAGGCGGAAATGCATATTTGTTCATAAGATTCAACAAAACTAATCGGCCAATCACTTCATTATATCATTAAACTAAGCATTTAATCAAATTTCGAATGTGATAAGTGCTTAAATCTACCAAAACTCAGCTTTATCCTCAGTAGCAATCCAAATGTCTATATCTTTGCGTGTTTCTTCAGGTCCGAACTTATCACAGGTCAGGTTTCGCGATGACATTTGTATGGATCCCTCCTGCGTAGCGAATTAAATTAGCAATGTAGAAATGAAAACCCGTAATTAGTTATTATAAGTATTATAAGTACCTAAAGTAACGCATCTTTCGATTTTATAACAATTTTGTGTTGATTCGCCAACGTTTGACTTTTTGGCGGAACTGGTGGTAATATACCAATACCAATTATTCAGGTTAGGAAGCATTCGTCCGGTTAAGTTGAAATTATGGCTTCAATAAGTACAAGGCAAATTCAACTGTAGCGTATACATAACTTGCCTGTGGTCTTGCCTCTAACTTGTTTGGATTAATCAACTTGATACTTAGTTTTCTCATTTTGATTGCTTTAATCCTATGATTTGTTTGACATGCTCTAAGCATCTTAATCACCTGAATTAAAATGAATTTAATTGTGACGTTACGTAAATATAGCTAGGTTTTTTCAGTTTTCAAGCTGGAGAGTTAAATAGAACCATTTTCTACAGTATAGTAGAGTTCATATTGTAGGAAGGTGAGTAACTCTGTGGAAAGGTACCGGACTTTCCTACACCAATTCTTTCGATTCTGTTTCCATGAGGTTCCCCAAATGAACCGTCAGGTTCGGAAGATTACCATCAAAATTCCAAATGAAGTGACGGAGTCTTTTTTAAGTATTATAAGTCTTGTTGACTAACAAGCATACTCCTGCTATACTCAACCATTATAACATAGTTACTCCAACGGTAGAAACCAAAAACCAATCTTTTGTGATTGTGCCTTTCTACAAAAATATCAACAATCTAGGTACATGTATCAAAGAGTACTTTGAAACTGAACTTGCAAAGTGTAGCAATATAGACATAAAAGAATGCGCTGAAAATATAAAAATCGTAGTTGCCTTTACTATTCCAAACTCAACAAAGCAAGTTCTAAACCAAATGTGTAAATAACAAAACAGGTATATTTATAAGCAATGTAAAAGAGTATATCTCATAATGTTCCATTTATGTACCTATGAAACCGCGTAAAATGCTGTTGGCTCCAATACAACAAAATATATTTTTGTCATTCATAAAGAAAAGTCAGCAGCAGCAGCAGCAACAATGCTGATTTACTGAGTATTTCAATAATATTATGTATAAAACTAATTTTAATCCAATCGAATACTGGGTAAATTTTATAAACTTATAACATTTTATTTTAATTTCTGATTATAATTTATGTACATCCAACCAATATTTAATATTTAATTACTCATGAATGTATATATTTTTGCACAGACGCCTGATGATGCTATTTTAAATAAAATGTGAAACCGGTCGCGGTTTATCCAGTTATACTACGGAGTTAAACGAGTCTTCATCATTTTTTACTACAAAATCATACTAAATTTTTTTAACTTGGCGAGACAAAAGTAATACCTTAAGCTTTGATGACTACTTTGTGAAGAAAAGTGAAGAAAAATGGAATACACACGACTTCCATTTAATTGACTCTTTTAAATAAACTAAGTACATGGTTGTGTATACATCCGTTATTGTAATATTCACGAAAAATTTTTCTGTTGTTTTATTCAAACCCAAGAAAGGGAATATTAATTTATCCAAAAATTATTTTAAATTATATATTAGGCGTCATTCATTAATGACATCACTTTTTGGGGTCGGTGGGTCACTCCGGTTAAAAGGTGACGGCCTTTGTTAACTGCCCTACCCTCTAATGTTAAAAAATAGTGACAGGGGTCAGTGGGTCACTCGAAAAATCGGTTTTTTAAAGTGACGTCATTAGTGGACGACGCCTTAAAGTTAACAATTAAGATGAACAATTATTCCAACAAGTCAGCAAATTATTATGGGTATGTACCAAGTCTTGTAACCAAGAATGCATGCGGTCTGTTTATATTCATTAGGTACTCTGCGATCGATGTATTAAGCTTGGTATTATTCAGACGGTTATCTGCCAGACAAACTACTGACAACCACTACAACCATAGCTCACTAGGATCCAAATTCAGGCTGTCTCTTGTGCGTTTTTTGCGATGACAACAAAGACCGCTGAATGAAGCACAACTGCAACTGAAATGAGTAACACTACGGGCGTGTTGACACCTCAAAATTTTTTTCGCTAGAATTTTCAAAACTTTTATGTTGTTATGTAGTATGAGTGTCCGCAATACGGTTTCCCAAGTTTCAGCTCCTCATGTTGTTCTAAGGCGGCTAGGCAAAGGTTTAAGTTTTCCGTGCTCGAAAAATGGAAATTTGTTAATATCTCAGATTAGAAACAAAATTGGTCAACGATGTTTTTTGCGATAGTTAGGCACCGTGGAACCCGTTATTCAGATACAACTATAAGCGCTGACCATCTTTTGAATTTTTGCAAAAAATAATTTTTCTCAAATTTTTGGAATTTTCCCGAACTCAATTGAAAATTTTGTTTCCGTTCTTTGGTTCTATGAGGTATTTTGATAAATGTCCATCTTAACATTTGTTTGCTCTATTAAACGCAAAAAACCGTTTGTAAAAATATTACAATTTACGGAAGTTATGATGAAAATTGCAAATCATCAAGAATTTTTCTAGTAGTTTGGGGACACTTGTATACAGATAACTTCTGTATGGATGATCAGATTTCCCCATTGTTATGCTTGTTTGAAAGGCCGACTTTTATTCTAACAGAAGATATAGAAGTATGTCTGATATAAATAGTTTTGATTGAGTTCAGTTATGAAAACCACAAAACGTGCTGTTAGCCAAACCGGGACATGCGGTAATGAACACCGCATAACTTTCCACACTAACGGAATTTTTATAAATTAGAGAAACACCCAGTTTTATATTTTTATTAGCAACAATTTAGTACCACATTCACAAAATTCCAAACGATCTAATATTCTGAAAAAATCGCTGACATTTTTCCTGTCTTCAAAATCTCAAAAATTAATGAATCCCTTTTGTTGAAAAATTTCGTTGTTTATAACCTAAATTTATTATATTTTTACTAAATACAACAAAATAACAACCAAAGTGAAAATTGTGATGAAAATCTTCGACATTTGTCAAAAACCCAAATTTTGGAAGTTTTCAAATGCATGTCCCGTTTTGGCTAACAGCACTTTTTGTGGTTTTCATAACTGAACTCAATCAAAACTATTTATAGTAGACATATTTCTGGTAGAATAAAAGTCGGCCTTTCAAACAAGCATAACAATGGGGAAATCTGATCATCCATACAGAAGTTATCTGTATACAAGTGTCCCCAAACTACTAGAAAAATTCTTGATGATTTGCAATTTTCATCATAACTTCCGTAAATTGTAATATTTTTACAAACGGTTTTTTGCGTTTAATAGAGCAAACAAATGTTAAGATGGACATTTATCAAAATACCTCATAGAACCAAAGAACGGAAACAAAATTTTCAATTGAGTTCGGGAAAATCCCAAAAATTTGAGAAAAATTATTTTTTGCAAAAATTCAAAAGATGGTCAGCGCCTATAGTTGTATCCAAATAACGGGTTCCACGGTGCCTAACTATCGCAAAAAACATCATTGACCAATTTTGTTTCTAATCTGAGATATTAGCAAATTTCCATTTTTCGAGCACGGAAAATTTAAACCTTTGCCTAGCCGCCTTAGAACAACATGAGGAGCTGAAACTTGGCAAACCGTATTGTGGACACTCATACTATATAACAACATAAAAGTTTTGAAAATTCAAGCGAAAAAAATTTTGAGGTGTCAACACGCCCGTGGTGTTACTCAATGCAGTTGTGACCATTTCTCAAGTAGTTTAGAGTACATTATATTTGACTTTGTTCTATACAAAAAAAAATTGCACGATTTACCAAAACTGCAAGAATGTTATATTAATGCAGTAAAATAAAAAAGCAGAATACAAATATTGCAACTTTGGGATCGGATTAGTGATGGCAAAAATCGAAAACAAATCGCGATTAATCGTGATTAAACCGATTTTTGTCTAAACGTTTTAACCAAAAATCGGAATCGGTTAGGTCGGTGAAAAATCGTTTGTAAACGTTTTATACGAAAATCGGATCGGAATCGCGATTTTTACAAACCGTCATTTTATATGTGCGTGGTAAACGAAACCTAAAAAACTTATTGCTGTGTGGGTCAGGAACTTCATGACAGAGCAAATTTACACCAATTATTTGGGTGTATTGTGCGTTTTGGCTATGTTTTATTGTTTGTAAATCTCTTTATTTCAATTTGTCAAGCTTAAAATAGATTTTCCGGCATAAGTTCTAAGGTTGGAAAAAATCGCGATTTTACCGATTAGCAACCGTTTTAAACACTAATCGGATCGGAATCGAAAATGTTTTGGAAAATCGGATCGGTTTTTCCGATTATCCAAACGTTTTCATCAAAAATCGGATCGAAAATCGTTTTGGAATCGCGTATAATCGTTTGCTTTCACTAGATCGGATCCAACCTTAGAATTATATTAAAGTAATTAAAAATTGCATTTCCATCTTTATTAGTAGCACTTTTCAGAATAACTAACTTATCATAAGAACCATAGCTTGTGAATCTAATGCAAATTTTAAAATGCTTGTAAAAACAGAATTAACAGAATTAGCATGTTTGTTAACAGGCATAAAGTTTCTAAATAATCAAAGCATTCTAACGGTTAAAGTGCACGACGGTTTGCAAAGTATATTCTAAATATCTGGACAAAAATTGCTGAGCTAAAACATAGAAGGAATTTAATACGTATGGTAACATATAAACCAAAATCATGTTACAGAATAAGCAAATAACACAAGCTTTTATCAACAGTAAAATCTGCTAAATTACAAAATCAACCTTAGCATGTATTTATCGATAATTCTTTAAAAAATTCAGGTTGGTTTATTATTAGAAGTGGCAATACTTGAATGAACTATAATACTTTTATTTGTACATAGAAAACTCACTTGCACTTGGTCGAGGCTAGTAAATTTAGACACTTGCTTTCAAAACTTTGCAATACATAACTTGCAGTTCAATACAGTATCTTTTACACTGTTTTTTGGCTTTTTTAAGTGATGAGCAACCGTCCTGTTTCTCCAATGTGTCGAGTGTAGTGAAACATAAGGTGTTGTTTGATTTTAAAACTCTGTTGACAAAAGAGGCATTCAAATGGTCTTTCTTCGGAATGAATTTTGGAATGCATTTTACACTGAGACATACTTCGGAAGGATTTGTCACAAACAGAGCAGTGATACGGTTTGTCTCCACGATGAGCAGACAAATGATATTTGAGGTTTCCATTATATTTATAAGCCTTCCTGCATTGCCCACATTTGTATGGCTTTTCATTTGTGTGCCTCCTTAGATGTTTAGTAAGCCTACCAGATCGAAGGGACTTTTTGCACAATTTACAATAAAATGCCCGTTCCCCAGTGTGTTTTCTTTCATGATTTATCCATACATTCTTCCTTACAAACACATTCTCACAGTACTTGCAGTTAAACGTTTTACTCTGTGCACCACTATGAACGTAGTACTTGTGAGATCCTAACGAGCTGCACTGTCTAAATTCTTTTGGACAAATGTCACACTTATAAAGTTTGATTGTTGAATGAATTTTCTTATGATTTTCTAAGTTGCTGCTTGTAACAAACGATTTTGGACAAGTATCACATTTAAAAGGCCTTTCATCTAAGTGAAAACGCAAATGGCTTTTCCACTCTCCGGATGATGAAAACGTTTTGCTGCAAAGGCTACAATTAAAAGGCTTCTCCCCTGTATGCTTACGTTTATGTATACCCAAGTAACTACCTCTTAAAAACTCACTTTTACATACCTTGCAGAAATAGGGTTTTTCCTGAACGTGAGATTGTAAGTGCATGCTTAAGGTATTGGAATGTGCAAAATCATTGTCGCAAAAAATGCAATTGAACGGTTTTTCTCCCGTATGAATTCTCTCATGTATGATGAGATTGCCTTTATTTGAGAAGCATTTAGTACAATGCTTGCAATTAAAAGGCTTCAGACCCAAGTGCACGGCCATTCTGTGTACTTTTAAATGTGCAGGTCGTGTATAGGATTTGTCACACTTATTGCATTTATGAGGTTTCTTGCCAGTATGCTTTACCGTGTGGGTCTTGAGGGCTGAATTACACGGGAAGGTTTTGTTGCAGACATGGTACTGTGGCCTCTTTTGTGGACCATTTTGCTGGTTTTCCATGATGGGATAAAGCCTGTTTCCTAAAATTGAAAAATGAATAAGAAAACATTTCTAATTGGATTGTGAGGCTTAAGTAAGCATAAATACCACACTTTGTCAGGTTATTAAAGATTGTAAAGGTACTTGCCCCCAAATGTGCTCCAAAACGTCTCTTAACAAATTTAATTGAAAGAAACGTAAGTTTTGTCTTTTAGTACTAACCCGTCCGTTTTACTTTAGTAACAGAACGTTTCGATACGAAACTGAGGATCTTTAGGGGAGACCTCCCATTAATATGCTAATGCCCATATATAATCTTTGATTTGCCAAGAAGTTCCTATTTTCAACGGCGGCAATACTTTGTGCTGCCGACTGTTCCAAGGTCCGAGGTTCGTTCCAAATTTTTCGAAAAACCAACTGAAATTTACGGAGTCTACGTACTTGCTGTACGCTATTGAACATCATTTGAACGCAATCCGTTTTATCTCACTATATTAGTGTAGAGTAACTAACGCAAGCGGGTTAAAAGTTCTAACATGACACCCACTTCTGCCAAAGTAAAAGAAAACAAAGTTTATGAAATTCTGCTCTAGTGCAGTTTGCATGAATGAATCTAGTATAAGACACACTGAACTACAGACGGACTTCAAACTGCAGACTATGGAGCAACCTTATGCATACTAAAGTGAAACTGTACATCTACTCATTAGGGTAAAAAAATTGTACCTGGTAATATTAATCGTTAGGGAAATTTATTTGCTCCACGAACTGGTTTGTATTGAGTTGACAAGTATTTCAAGTATTTAACAAAGTACCTAGGGTACACAAATTACTGGGAACAAGTATCAAAAGTGCATTAATTGGCTTTTATGAATTAGATTTAAAACCGTGGAAGCAATGCCAAAAGTATTTGAAACAATACGATTGCAGACCCAGCTTTAGCCTGTGCATTAAAATTTTAATCCGCTCAAGGGGCTACGTTTAAATGAATACATCATCCCACACAGACAAAACTGCCATGCTGGTGTTAGGTACTTTCATTGTTTAAACTAAAGCTCATAGGTTGAATTTTCTTTCAAGTTGTACTACGTGTGATATCCCACGTATGCTCATCTAGAACAAAAGTGTCCCAACCAGTTACACCTATGTTTATTGCACTATATGTAAGTAAAAATTACAAACTAATAAATGTTTTTTGGTTATCTAAATGGTAACAATTAAACAAAACACTGGCGTATCGTTTGATAAATACATGCGTATAGTACTAATAAGGTTGTTTTCCTCGCTTCGCAATCACAGGAAACAAGGATTTAAAAAACCTCATGAGGTTTAACCACCCTTTTGTTGTACTAGCATTACATTTGTAACGAAAATTGCTGTGGCGGTTTAACAAATGTTTAACCAATTGTTCTTACAAAAAGAGCAAAATTTAATTTGTTTAACTGATTTTATCGCATTTTAAATAGTAATTTGCTTGATTTATACTTTCGTATTTTGGGTAAGTGGAAGCAAAAATAGTAACGTGTTCATTTCGAGGTAAAATTTTAATTTTTCATGCGAATTTATCAAAACTTGCAGCATGGTAAGAAATTCTTAAATTATCACATTTAATTTGGATTATGCTGCTGAATTATAGCGTGAATACAAGAGGATTTCCAAGTCATTAGTTTACCTAAAATAACACGACAAGTATCCACTTACCAATATTTGAATAATTAGGACGAGTAAAAAGGATTATATTTAAAATAATTTTAAACATCAATTTATTATCTCTTAAATTGTATATTCATAGACTTCGTGAAAGCCAAAAGACAGAACAAGGTACCTTTTCAACAGCCAACATCACATGAATATGCATAAACAAAAAGTTTAGAGCTCAGTTAATAGGATAATGGACAATACCTATTTGAATGTTTCTGAGGAACTGATAAGGAGAAAACGTGATGAGAGTTTGAGGGCAAGGTGTTCTACGACGTTTTATAGCTTTAAGGGTAAACAAATTTACCAATCCTTCTCTACATATGTACTTACATTGCATGTCCGTTTACCTTACAAATCTAGTCAACTTAAACTGTTCATTGATATTAAAAAGAATATTTTCAAATAACACTATTGGTCTTGCGCAGTCTGTTTCTCACTAGAACGTTCATCTGCTGAAGAAAAACATTTTAAAGCACATTTTGAGGTGTTAAGTATAATATAGAAGTTGCTCAGGTTGCCACATTGCAGAATTTGGTAAATTCTTGTCCATTAAGCATGCACCCTTCCTCTTTTTTGTTTAGGATACTTTATCACAAAATCAGTACCTAAGTGACAAAAGTCCCGGCCCGGGCAAAACTTGCATATAATGCAGAAAGTAGCAATAATCATTTCGAATTTACCAAAACAATTACAATTTATTGCACAAGGTTTCAGGCATTGACAAACTGTTTTCTTAACTTTAGTTTTACAATTTTAGCGATTATCTTTTCATTAAGATAATTTCAATAAACAAAATATCAAAAAGCAATTTTCAATGTACTTCCCAGGCCTTGTCGTGCAGTAAATTGCATCGGATGCGACCGCATCATGTTGAATTTTAATTTTAAAATATCTGTTTAATGCAAAAGTGCCGACTGACTATAATGCTACTTGTTAAAAATTCACCTTGGATGTTGTTCAAAGAAGGTGTACACCATTTAGAAGAAGTTTTTGTTTACTCTAGTTTGTAAACGCACTAAAAGAGGCAACCGCGCGTTGTTTGAGTGTTTGAGGTTTTTTATGACCCAATCGAATAGTGTATTTCAGATTTGGGGAGATTTGACAAGAAATTTGTCTGTCCTGTGTCGTGATTATAGGCAGACAGAAAAAATGACAAAATTAATACTAGCTTTACGATTGCCACTAACAGCAGTTTTATATCACAGAAAGCAAAGAATTAAAAGTACCCTTGGTGAGATGCCTATTAAGTTTAAAGGTACTCAGCATTCTAGTTTGCCATGGGGTAAACCATGCCGTTTACCCCGAGTCTACTACCCCAATTAAGGTTTTTATTTGTTCGAATACACGTTATTATTATAAATTGAACCTAAAACTGTTATCATTACTTGATTATCAACGACCGAACTACTAGCATTAGAGCGCCTCCAATTGCAACGGAATATGTGTGAGGTGTTTAAATGCAACAAATGAGCACGCAAGTTTATTGGATTTTAATAAAATTTTTAAGAAAACGAAACATTTTGTATACAGAAAAAACATATTAACTTACTTTTTTATTTTAACATGTTTTATTAAGCAGATTGAACATGTATAATTTAAACTGGAATCAAAATATTTGTATCGTTTATTTGTCCATTTGGTGACGATTCCTGTTCCTCCATCCCAATCCAAAAATCTGAGACACTGAGAATATGAGATTGAGATGGATGCAGATATTCATTTTGGCTCAGTCACGGATTTTATATGTAAATTAATTTTGATTACTTGATTTATTAACAGGATTTTAAATTTTAAATAAATACAATTTAAACAGTACAATTTACGGTGGTCTCACGACCTACTACAAGCCTAACCTAATCGTCATTTAATCCGTCTAGCTAATTTACAAAACAGTTAATAGTGCAGCATCGAAGTCGATGTCTTTCAATTTAATAATTTAATCAAACTTATTTAAAACTTTAGTACTAGTCAAATGTTTTGGTTTGACAATAACGGATAAATTAGATTGGAGTCCACATGTTAAAAAAGTGTTAAATATTGCGAATTACAGTTTGCTTAATACTAAGTACGTTCAACCACTTTTAAATGTACAATATAGAAATTTTTTATGTACGTCTTTAGTATTATCTCATCTAAGATATATGATTGCACTTTGTGGTAATACTAGAAAACAAAATATGAAAATGGTAAATTCTCTTATAAAACGATGTGGAAAATATATTTAAACAAAAGAAAATATGATAGCATATCTAGTGAATCTACTAATGAGCTAAAACTACTGAATGCTGAAAACTTATACAAATTCGAAGTGATTAAACTTGCGCATCAGATCGTATTTAATTATTCCCCGAGTTATTTCAGTAATTATATCTTATTTGATAGTCTTGGATATAGAAGTAAACGTAGTGGTATGCAAATTATACATAACCCAGAAAACAGATCTTTTGCAGATTTAGCTGCTAAATTATGGACAAGTTTACCTAACTATTTAAAAGAAATACCAAACCGGAAGCTATTCAACAAAAGTTTAAAAAATTATTTGATAAATTGTCAAAAAGAAGAAACTACTTCAAATAATGATAATGACATTGAATATGATGTTATATTTGTCTCTGTAGGTACTAAAAAATTTGTTTCATTTTTCTTGTACTTAAATGTAGTGACAGAAATAACTGCCTTCGAATTTGAAGGGCTCTGTCATGAACTGTGTATAAATAAATACTAGGAATATGTAAAACCGGGCAAAATCTAGTAGGAAAAATCTAATTTAACTGTTCATAAATTGAGGCAAAAGTGGAAAGTTAACGAATTATTCGACCTAACTTTCTTTACTGTCCTTAGCGGTGTGTATAAAACTGCATTGGTTGCCTGTTTTAAACAAACTTGTTTGATTCACTGACTCAAAGCAAAAAAAAGATGTTAGAAAACTAAAAACGGAAAAGGAAGTGACATTTTGTCTCAACAATTTTGAGTGTTCAGCCAAGGTACCTTCTGATACTAGGATTCAAGAAAAGAAATGTAATATCTACTGTGCGTCAACAATCGTAGTTGATGTCACCCAAAAATGTTTTATTTTACAAGTTAAGGTTTTTGTTTTTTATTGATAGGGCGGCATTTCCAGCAAATCCCGGCCCCTGCCGCATCTAACTTTGTCCCGGCCCGGGAAGAGTCTTCCCTCTATGACCCTCGTCACTTAGGCACTGCCCACAAGTGTAGCATGCGCAAAGATTTGTCCCTGAATTCAACCATGCACCGGGCTTGCAACATATTAACTATTTGCCATATTGCATCAATTACAAAATGATATTTGCCCTCCTTGTGATGTTCTCCCCGTTTAAGTTTTATTCGTCTTTTGGTATATTAGAAAATGAACCAGAGCTCGCCCAACTGCACGATTCAACAAATTAAATGATAGTGTAATAAATATACTAAATAGAATCGTTTTCACTTACTAAGTCATCTTTCCTGCATTCGGTCAGGCGCTTATCTTCAGACTCCCATTCCTTATATGCACCCACTCTCCCTTTTTTCTTCACGTTTGCTTTACACCTCAGCAAAATTTCTTGAATCAATTTAAAATTTGTAAACGGGATATCCTCAAAGTAGTGAAAGTCTTGACCTCTGTGAAGCACAATAAACAGTTCAAATGCCTGCTCCAGTAACATGTCAGAGATAAAGTCCTGAGGACAAAAGTCTCGCACTATTCCCTTTCCAATTTCCAGTAGAAGGAATATTCTATTTGGAGAAATGGCGGATAAATCAGGTTTTCCAAGTTGACCGCTCTGTCTTAACCGAATATACTTGTTCAGCTTGCGATGCATGAAAAAGTTTGTATTGCTTTTAACAGCTTTAATCTGAGTATCATCCAGTCCAGTGCCCGTTCCGAGTGTTTCTGCTTCTCCATTTCCATCCTCGCCATTTTCTACATCACTCGCATTCACAGACTTTTTTGCTCGAGTTTGTAAACTCCCAGGAACGTAAACCACTTTTCCATTTGAGCAGTTGTCTAGTTGACACTCAGCTAAAGAATAAAAAATAAATTCCACGTAATGCAAATCATTTTAATTTTTAAGTAATAACTGAAATATTAGCCTTCCACAAAGTTTTGTTCAAAATATCGTAGCATCTGTGCTCCCTCAGTTTTGTTATATTATACCCCGGAATTTCACAATTTTCCTGTATCAAAATCCGCACTGGTTTTACCGGTTCCCATAAATCCGGGTTGTCAATGGCAAAATATCTACACACCTGTTTCTCCTTTCGTTCTGCAGGCTCCACACAAATAAATTTGTCATTTGCTTTTGTTAACATAAATGGGAATCCGTTCAAAGTATAAAATGTTTCCGACCAAGTTTTTCCGTTGCTGTTCATTGGATACGAAGTCAAACTCTGATAGCCCGAACCGTTTTCTCCAAACACGGCAACAGTATCTTTATAAATATTGGATATATATTGGATAAGGCCGGATAACAGCCTAACCATGCACATTGTAATTGTCGTTCCAGAGCGAGGAGCAATACTGACTTGTAAAACCGTCGTAAAGTCCACATTCCTCTGTCCAACTACGATATATTCCTGAAATGCACACGCAGTCCGGCTTCCTTTCTCCAAAATCAATTCCGGCGTGGCAGTCAGCCCCGTTTATAACAAGTTGGTCTTGGCCATCGCAAAAAGAAATTGTGCTTTGAGCCAGACACAATGATTGAAAATGCAAGAAGTAGAGCAACGCTGTAAGCTTTGTAAATGCAGAGCTGTAAATGACCATGACGACGTGGTCGATGCAAACTGGGAGATGAGAAATGTAAACATTTTAATGGCAGATATGCATCAGTGAGCTAACGACTAACTGCTAATGATTTTTTCTTCTAAACTATTAGAAATGCACTATTTTCTGGGAATGGTGAACAATAGACAATTGTTTAAGTTTCGAAAAAAGTTCATGTAGTTTGTTTTTACATTTTTTGAATGATTCGTTATTTAATATTTTAAATATATTTTAGTCACTCTAATATAATGTATCAACTAAATTAATACTGGTACAACTTAAATAAATAATTAAAGGACTTACAATTAATAAAATAATTGAACTATAAATTTTATAGTATAAAACGTTGCTACTTTTTAGTATAACGTTCTTTCGTTTCAAGAAATTTCTGATAACGGCAACTATTAAAAATACATAAATCCGTTATTCTTATTGTTTGAAGTTTGTTAAAGAACTGAAATATTTACCTTCTTTGTTTTGTGTATAAGCTACTTAGAATGAAAACATGTATATTAAATATGTCTGGTAATTTATAAATTCTCCGTAACCCATTTAAATGGCTATAATCAATTTATGAGAAAAATTGTAGAAATGGAAATAAATAACTTCCAAAGTAAAAAACTTCTTTGTATAAAATAAGTTAGCAATTAAAGTTGTCAATTGAACATATTTATCTGAATTAATAATTTTTACGCTGTCTTGTATTTATATACTTGATTACTACAATCATTAGTAAATTTGTTTATGTTCTACAAGAAACACAATCTATTTTATTTTGTCTAGTTGTCTAGTAAAGCGGGATTTTAGTTGCCAGTATAGAACAAATTAAATTATTTTAAATAACGAAAAAGTTCCAGAATATTTGGATAGAGTAAGTTAATATATGTTCGTTTCAACTCTCCCTTTATTCGTCTTAGTGACCACGAAGCAATGCCACACAAGTGAATCATCAACAATAGTGATATCTAAATTGATTACATGGTAATGTACAAAATACATATACTATAGTCCATCAAGATCCAGTGAATAACGCACCTACATATAAATTTTTGTTCTATGGAGTTACTATTTCTGATCGGCGTATTAATCTTCCGTAAATACATTCCAATATCTATTCCTATTAACTTATTGGTTTGCAAAGTTAGAAAATAAAACAATCACAGCATGTGAGTAAATAGGGCAGTTTAACAAAAGTTCTTCGTGTACGAAAATAAATTCCAATTACAAAATACAATATATATGTGTTTTCAAAAGTTTAAAAGTACAGTAATTGCATTTCAATTACTTTTCAAAACAAAAGTACACGACTAATTGAAATTGTAATTAATTACAAATACAAATACGTATTTTCCTGCCCCTGGAAGGGTTCATTTCCCCCGGAGGGCAAAGGCAATCCTGGCACATACCTAATTCCTTTTCCATTTCCTCTTCTGACAAAATTTTATTCATGCTCCCACTATTTTTCACCTCTTCCCATGCACTTAGCATACCCTCCACACTAGTCATCCCTTCTCTCTAATCCTGTCTACGTCTCCTCCACACTCTATTCCATTATTTCTCCTCAGGGTATCATTTTTCAACAATCCCTCCAAATTTCCTGGCTCCTGTGACTCCCCCCTCCTCCAGAACACCCCCGGACAACCCTCGACTTATTAACCTTCAAAATTATTTCTTTGTCAAACTCCGTCTCCGAATGCAGCCTAGTCTGTCTGTCCCGGGTACAGTACCCATGGGTGTGTTAGCTTCACTTTAGCTCTGCATTTCTACTAGAAATTTTCTAGTTCCTCCGCTCCAAAATCTCCCCCCCCATACCCCATTAGAGTATCGTCAGACCAACAAACAAATCAAGATGACGAACGTATCAACATCAATTGGCTTGAATGGCAGTGTCGGTGCTTTGAAAATAGTGCTAGGAACAAAGGAGGTAGACATCCAAATCAGGAAATACAGATGGTAAGTTATTTATTTTTAAGTATTGCCTTTGCAATACTTGATAAGATTGTGTTCCGGCCGTTGGGCCGTCCGTGAGTATGCGTTTTTCTCGGAGATGGCTGGACCGATTTCCGCCAAGCTTTGCAGAAAGGTAGTAGAGGTACTGAGGATGAACACTAGTGAGTTTTACCCGGATAAGTCAACTCTAGGTCAGAGGTCACAGCGATTTCGTAACTTTTTATAAAGGGACTTATGGTGTGTGACACATGATTATAGATCCATTTTTGACTAAACTAACGAATCCGCTGTTCGTTTGTTAAAATTCGAATCCGAAGGGCCTTAAATTAGGACCTTAAAGTTCGAATTTGCAAAATTACGGAATCTGTGCTGTGCGACACATGATTTTAGGTCAGTTTTTTACCAGGATTGCAAATATGACATCCATTTGTTAAAATTCGAATCCAAAGGGCCTTAAATCAGGACCTTAAAGTCCGAATTTGCAAAAATACGGAATCTATGCTGTCCGACACATGATTTTAGGTCAGTTTTTTACCAGGATTGCAAATATGACATCCATTTGTTAAAATTCGAATTCAAAGGGCCTTAAATGCGGACCTTAAAATCCAAATTTGCAAAATTAACAGGTCTATGCTGTGCGACACATGAGTTTAGGTCAGTTTTTGACCAAGATTGCAAATATGAGATCCGTTTGTTAAAATTCGAATCCGAAGGGCCTGAATCAGGTTTTTAAAGCTCAATCCGCTGTTATAAATGACAAAGAATGCGACCTAAAGTTGTCTTTAAAGTTCTGCGACTGTCTTTAAAGTTGTTTAAGATTGCTAATAGCCCCCTGGCCCCTATATACCCGTGGCAATACTTAATTTGAGTTTTGTAAAGTTTATATTGAAAGTTTAAATTAAGCTTTGTGTGAAAGTTTGACGTTTAAAAAACTAAAACCTTTGTCAAAACGGTATACTAATAAGTAGATGGTACAGAGTCTGCAACTATTACTGTTGTTCTAGTACAGAACGAAGTTTTTTTGAAATACGGCTACTACCTGAAAAATTATAATAACGAAAATTCCGGGACTTGTGGCTTTACCCCCGATACCAGAAAAACCTGTGGTTTTGCTGTTTCACGGCAAGGTATCCGCAGCGGATATATGGATGTCAGTAAAATCTGGGTAGGTTTTTTAGAGAAAACCTTAATTCGTGCATTTCACATACAAACATTAATACATTTTGAAAAACGATTGGACAATTATGCTAATAATAAACGGGGCAAAGTGCAAAATTTGAATATTTTTTAAACAAATCAACAAGAATATGTTGCAATCGAACTGGCAAATTAACGTACGGCATTTGGTTGTCATATTTCCAAGGCTGTTCCCAGCGTCTAGTGAAATGGAATGTGGGCTGGGAAATTGAATGCTGGGATTTTAGGCAATTTATTTCAACAAGTTATTTAAATGATCCATACAAATTTAAACGTATTTGGCAGAAGGAAGCCAGCAAAATATTAATATTGTCAAGAACTCGGTGCTAAAACTAAAAATAAAAATAATAATAATAAGATGAAAACGAATTATCAATAGTCTTATAAAATTCAAATGCTGCATTTTATTGAGTTTCACTACCCAAGTGCCTATTTTGCTCTTCTGCTACCCAAGTGAAATAAAGTATTAAAGATCTTTGAACGTACACATATTCTTCACGTGTAGCATTTTTTCATTTTCCAAAACCCTACACGTCAATTTTTTTTAACTTCTCATCCAATCAGGAAAAAGCATTATGATATATCATCAGCTAGCTGAACAGTTTCTGTTCGGTGTGGTGCATGATGACAGATTTAGCGGCAGGATAATGAAAATATTACAATGAAACTTTTTTGATTGAGTTTTCTTTATGAAAGTTTTTGTTGCATTCGACCGCCGAAAATGCTGCACTTATACTTGCTGGCGTGCTGCTCTTGTACAGATATTGTGCATTCTGTGTACCTGGTTGCATTGTTTGTAGAAAAGCAAAAATTCCGCAATGATGCAGCTCTATAGCTCATTCAAAAGCCCGTCTTAAAGCGTTTTGTATGCTCAGAAATATCGGAATATGCAGGATTTAGGAATCCCGTGCTTTAAAATATTTTGAAAACTGTGGGAAAGTACGGTGGTGAATATCAGTGGAAGAATTTTTGCTAAAACAGGTAAACACTTGTCTTTCTAATGAGATGTCAGAGAAAAAGAGGGAAAATGGAGAGGAGACTGGAGGGGATTACGACTGAGGACGATAAAAGAGAAGGAAGTATTCTTAAGAAACAAATATTGGAGACGACTTTTGAGGTGACTGAGAAAACAAAAAGAAGGGGTTTTGCAGGGACTTGAAAATGGAGTGAATAGAGAATATAAAGCCAAGGTGGGAAATGGAGCTGCCCACGAATTTTGAATTTGCTTAATTTTCGATTCACTACGTTAAGTTATTAATATTCCGGAATAATCAAAAAATTAATTAACAGATCCAGATCCAAAAGCACTGCAACAGTCAATTAAAAACGGAACTACGATGAACAATAACCTTAGCTGGTGGAGAACGATAGTGATATCTCTAAAACATATTTGTACAAAGTAATAAAACTATCTAAAATTATTAGTCCTTATTTAGTGATCAACTGGAGCAAGCATCAAATTTGCAAAATTGTTGATATATTTTGTCTTGCAAACTATTTAAATTGCATAAATATTTTATTTAAAAAATCGAAATCCAGATGAATGAAATGTATTACGTGTTGGCGTAACTTTTAATAATTTATAATGAAACTGGGAGCTTCATTACACATTCTGATACTAATGACTTCCAGATCACCTATTGCTTCAAATTAAGCATAGCGCTGATATAACTTTCAAATCTACTAATACCAAAGTTCACCGATCCGTTCATTTTTGCAAAAATAGCGTCTAAGTAACACAAAAGATTTGCATGCATGTTTTGTTTTCTATTAAAATCTAAATCTACTAGGTTTCCAAAATATTAATATCATATCGCTTCGGGTGCATTCCTCCACAGCCCCACTTCCAGTTTTACTTGGTCCTCCCCTCTTACCTTTATCTATATCTTCCTCACTCTTGCCACTCGGACACACTTCTATTCCACTTTCAAATCTATCAGGTCCACTCCTCCCCCTTCTTTACCTCCACCTCCGGACTTAATTGACGCTCCATTCACCCCCATTATTTGCTCTCCTGCACGCTTTTCCCTCCATAACCCACAGCCCTCCACTATCCGTCCTATTTCCTTTTCCAGAACTTGCAGTACCTTCAGGACTATCACCACCGCCTGGCTCCTAAAGAGGGGCTCCTTGCCACCATCCTTTCCAACCTCGTCTCCATCCCTCAGAATTTCAATTTAAGAACCTAATAGCTGTTCAGGTCTTCGGTGAACGACATGTACTAAACGGTGCTACTTATATTTTGCCAAAATTCACGAAGCCGTCAAACTTACAATTTTTGTTTCTGAATCTTGCAATAACTTTTAAAGTATTTTCCAGAGTTTAATTTTGGTTGGAGGCATCGGCACTTACAACATTGGTTTGTTTTTTGAATCGTTTCTTGGGCGGCTTTTATCCTTATCTGTTGGTAGCTTTCCAATCAAAAGTCAAAAATTCTTCTCTCCTTTAGAAACAATGGATGTTTCAAATAGCTAAAGCTATCAAAGTCCATGGGGCTGGCATCTAAACTTTCAACAGGAGTGTTTTCTTTAGTATAATGCTCACTTCGAGTATTTCTTTAATCTCTTTGGCATAATCCATGGTCAATCTTTGCGGTGTAAGATGAAAAGTTTATGAGGATCAAAGATATTTTAGCTTTCTTAGCATCGCTTTGCTCAAATCTTCGCGGATAACTTTTTAAACAGTGCAACAGAGTATTTTGCATTGTTTAGCACTTTTATCTTGACCGTAGAAATCCATGTTTACAGTAAATAATTTGGTTTTTGCTAAGATTGCAAAATTCCGGTTTTGATTGTTTCAAACTTATGGGGATGTAGTAACTCCAGCTTTTCTTACAGACCAAACTTTTTATACGGAATGGGTCCAATGCTAAATAATCTTATCGGAAATGCTAATTTCAGTCGTAGGAAACCTAAATTTGCAACCGGTTTAGCTACCAAAACCCGTGGAAAACCCTAAAACGCGTTTCCACATTTCCGGCGACGCCTCCTTGATGCAATTGTTCAAACAAAACGGTGTTACATCAAAAACGTAATTAAAATGTTTGCTCTTTCAAACCATATCTTGACATTTTTTGTAGCATTACAGGAAGATATTTTTCCGACCCTCATAAGTTCGGCAAAAGTTAAGTAGCTCCCCTGTATTTGTATTGCAGGGTTAAATAGTTGTGATGATTTCTAGGACTTAATAATTTGACGGGTGTGGGGGTGGAATTGGCAATAGAAGTTTAAACAGGCAATTATTAAAATCATCGTGGTTTACCATTGGGGAAGAAACATAAAAAACTTATTTACCGAAATGATTAATTCCTTATATTTTTTGAATTTTAAAACAAGCTGTCTTGCTACAAAACTTTGCCTTGGCTATCTTAAAAGTCTCACATTACCCTACCTTCTTCATTTATCATTCACATTCAACCCCTACCCACATCCCCCACTCATTTAAACTTTTAAGGCAATCAAGGCAAATGGTTTAAATTAAAACTTTGGAAAATCTCTTTACGGTTGAATGGTTTAGTCATTGCTCAGTTTTTCAATTTAAACTTCTATAAATTCTCTTGGTAATTGCAAGGTTCAATCAATGCACGTTGTTTGAAGTAAATTTTGAAACAATTTTTTGGTGGTTCTGAAACTATTTTACTGCTTTAGCTACTTTGCTACATGTGGGCATTGGGCATGTTACCAACTTGTATTGATTCCCGATTTAGTCATACGCTTGCAAACGTCGCGTTAAAGATTTTTTCGGTATGTTGAGGTAAAGAACGTGGTACTCTGTAAACTGTATATTTAGAGTTTCAAGTTTTTAACAAACACAAATTACACGTTACATCAAGATTTATTTTAACGATTAGAAAACCTAAAGTACGTTCAATATTTCTAAAAGGTCCGACGCTGTATCCAGTTGCTTTAGGACAGGCGTTAAATACACGTTTTTTTGAATGGCATTTCCAAACTTCAAGTTTCCAATGTCAAATAAATTGATGGGCATTCCTGTTTGGAATATCTGCTAGCATTGTGAAGAAGATAGCAATTAGACTATCTATTAGAACAATTACAACTGATGCTAGCACCGTTAAATTAGGCAACTCATTTCGCATTTTAATTGCCACATAACTACAACTGCTGGATAGAAGCACACCACCACTTACAAGGATAAAATTAAAATTACTAAACGTTTCGTTTACAACGCGGAGCAACATTCTAAGCCAAGTGTCGTGCCTGTGACACTTTTCAAAACTGCCTTTGCACAGCGTTTTAGACAATTGTTGCAAACCTTCCATAAACGCTTAGAATTTGTGCTGCAGCGTAACCCGTCAGCATGCTGTAGTTTAAAGCCTCAATACATCGTACGGTGCACATTGTAAGGTTAGAAAACTGTTTTAGGTTATTTGCCATTGTCCATTTCAAAATAAGTTGAATGGGTAAGTAGTCAAGAACCAATGGCGCACTCATTACAACAAATGGAAATGCTATAAACGAACCGGCCAAAATAAACACAAAATATTCATCAAAGGGATGTTTGGATACATTATGCACTAAGACAAGTTTGCATCGCTGATTAATAATAAAAGCTATTTGTGAATAACTGCGTTCAGTTAACCAGTATGTTGATAGTGTCACCAACAGCAACGAGATTATTGCCATGTATACTATGAACTCTTGTACATTTTTGTAAATGTTGTGCTTCCATGCATATAGCAGTAAAACTAATCGTAGGAAGGAAAATACAAAGCATAGTAATATTATAAATTGAAACATTTTGAGTTGCTTTGTATTTTTGGAATACTTTTGGGATACTTCGACCTTAAATGGGCTGTAGTTGAAATAGTAGGGCTGTGTGACGTATTTTTGCAAACTTTTGTGAACTTTGAAAACCCCAATTGTCATAGACATTTTTATTATTTCGTTTTTCTTGAACAAAATATGCTTACATCTAATAGAACAACTTATGTATTCAAACAGAACAAGAAAATACACGTGCGGCAACCAGATTACTGATTACAAGCTCTTAATATAATTTCAAAGTTACCTTCATGTTCAAGCAGGAAATGCATAATAAACTGTCATTAAATGATCAATCCGCTCATTTTTACATATAATATTATTTCTTATACAACCATTCAATTTTAATGTAGTTCAATTTTTCAGTTCTACAATTTGTATGGAAAGGTTTTCGTAAGCGCCGGAGCTGAATCAATGTCTGCTTGAATTTCTCCTCATTGATATATTTAACTGATGTTTTGCTCCTACAATTATCATTTGAAGGTTGTTTCAAATTTTGTTTCAATAGGTAGCTACATTTATATTGGTAATGCAAACCCTCAATTATTTAAATAACTGGCTAATACTTGTAAAAAATAATATGATGCATATATCAATTCCATAACGTAGAACAAACCGACACATTTAAATTTTGGCTGATTTTTGATTCATTGTTAAATTGTTGGTGTGTGTCCTGATTGTGTCCACGCAATGTTAATATCAAATAACCTTGATTGTATGCATACATAAATTAAATATTATATGAAACATTAACACGAATCATAAAGTACCATTCAAGTTTTGAAGAGATTGGGCTCCAGGATCTAAACCAGACAAACTGGGTCCAAACCAGACAAATTGGATCTAAACGAGACAAATATTTAAATGTATACACTCCACCTATAATTTTGTTGAGGATTTTATTATTAAGGTTTATAACAATCCTGGAGAAACTGTTTATCCAAATTTGTATTCCAAGATTAATTTGTATTCCAAGTGAATTTACGCATTAATCCATTGATCTAAAATATTTATGCTAGTTACTGTGTGGCAAATTTGCAAACTAGTATTTTCCAATGCCAATTATGAGCAGTATTCTGTATTTAATTTGATTTCCCTCTCTGGTTTATAATTTGGATTGGCGAATCAATAGATGAAATATGTTGTAATCTGCCAAATGTGTAATTTTCTTTATTGCAATTATGAATTTTTTCATGCACGCAAACAAGTTGCGTCATAATAATTTTAAATTATTATTTCCATTTTTACGGTGCAAAAAAATATATTATTTCCTTTGTTAATACTTCCCAAGAATTAATTCTTCTTATTGTTTCCGTCCGGACGAGATCGCGTTAACGGTTTCATCGAAATTAAAGAAATTTGGAACAAAGGTTTATCATAACATGAGCTATGCTCATAACATATACATAACATATGCAAAATTTCAGGTAAATATGTCAACTCCAAAAGTCACAGCTCACTTTTAATGGTTCAATATTTTTGCATCAAACCTATATAATGCGGCACATGGTGTTTGGTCCATATTTGACCAGGTTTACAAACATGAGATTTATGGTACAATTTACGAGCCTTGAAATACGTGCTGAGTATGTTGCACCCCAAATTTTAAAACTTTATAATGCTCATATGCTATGCTTGTGTCTCTACCTACAATAAACAAAGGATATGCTTACGAAACTTTGGCACACGCAGCTGAGCATCCTTGACCGCTAATTGAAAATTGAAAATACTTCCTGACGTACAAGAAGAAGCTCTAATAATTGTTTTCAATTCTGCTTTACAAAATTGAACTTGCGGAGCGGGAAGTATATTATATAAAATATAAAAAACAAAAGCAATATCCTTGGAATTTGTTTCCGTGTTTGGAAGACAATAATTGAAGAATGTTTCTAATTGCTACATATATTTTTTAAATTGTCCTTTCAATTTTTAAGTTAGAGTGTATTCAATTAGAGGCTCAGACCCATTTACAACGTGGACATAACAAACACCCAAATTACCAACCACCAATTCTGCAGTTTGTGAGTTCCATAGCTTATTTTAGTCGTAAAACTGTTTATACAAATAT
Organism: Entomobrya proxima; assembly: GCA_029691765.1. Classification (NCBI taxonomy): domain Eukaryota; kingdom Metazoa; phylum Arthropoda; class Collembola; order Entomobryomorpha; family Entomobryidae; genus Entomobrya; species Entomobrya proxima. The sequence goes on from CM056171.1 coordinate 45,425,378, forward strand.
TTCGCGCTAGGATTGACTTCTGCTTTTGGAGTGCGTATAACAATTTAAAAGCTACCCATTCTAAAATTGCTTATCAGCCGTATAGTGTGTGCATCAAGGGACAACTGATAGAACGATTTCCGGTTTGCTGACGAAAATATTTGTAATCAGTTTTCAAAGCTGTTTTGTAATCTTGCTACAATTTCATCCAACAAGTCGGTTTTTTAGATTCAGCTCCTCAAAAATGATTAACATATTTCAAGCGTACATGGCTTGGATGTTTTGTATTTTGATTTACGGAATTTATGTGACTATATATGAACACTTCTCAGATTTCCCATTTAGTTTCTAACATACTTTTTCAATATTGCAAGCATTGCACATTTCAAATTTTTACGTTTGAAATAAGATGAATCTGTTTTGGCAAAATTTTTCTTTTTACTTTAGTTTGTTGCAATTCAACTACTTAATTTGTCACTGCCTACGCCAATTTGGTTTATTGATTGGGATCCTATACAACTACTTCTTAAACAATATTGTATTAGTTACGTTCACAATCTGAACAGTTTGATTATGTATCTATACTTTTTTTTATTAAAAAGAAGAGAATTCTCCTGATGAGAAACTGATGTTTAGTTCGAAAAGTTAGGACAAATTTTTAATAAAGCTTTACGTTTGCACTTTCTCTCAATTCCTTTACTTTGTCCATGGCAACATGCTTATTATCAAAACAATAACGGCTAACATTTAAAATCGAATGGCTACGGAACTGGTTAAGAATTAGAGTTTATAAGGGTGAATTTCCGGGTGGTTCGCCATGTATGTTTAATTCTTCATAGTTTCATAAACTAACGCTTTTATAAAATTTAAGTTCAGTTAAGTATAGTTAAGAACCTAATTGTAAGTAATTTTTTAACACAACACAAATTCTAGAGTTAATTTTTTTTATTTTTGTCGACACACGAGCAAAAATGCCAACAGTCATAGTAAATAATTTGGTAAAAGAAATTGGAAGAAGCAAAAAATTCAAAACAACTATTTTTGCTAAAAAGACGAAAAAATATACACCCTGGCAGACCATTTTTTAATATAATAGGTTCGCAGTAATAATTACTACTTTCTGAGGATTTAATTTTTTGTATTAAATACCAATAGGGAGGTTTCGTTGGGTCACCCCAAATTTGGGGTGCTCACCCTAAATTTGGGGTGACCCCAAAAATGGGATGAATCACCCTAAATATGGGGTTATAAGTCCTAACTGTAAGTTGTGCAATTTCCTATTTGTAATACGCAAATATTGAATGGTTACTAGGTATGTAATAAATTGTTTTGCAGATATGGGAAGTAATACATATTTAGACACCTGAATGCTGAGCAAAACGTTTACAATAAACCAAACGTTGCTGAAGCATCTCAAAAAATGTTTAGTTGCTGAGCGTCACTAATTGATTTCATAAATCTATCTAACTGGTTGACTTGGAAGGTTTGAAAAATAAATAGTTAGAGCATAAACCATAAAAATAAATATTAGGTAGTAAAATCGTCTCAATACGTAAAAGACCAGGCTTTCTCTTCTGGTTCGCTACGGATCTTTACAGAATAGTGGACAAGTTTTAAAAAATTACTGATAAAGCTTATATTTGCTTTCACTTTTCGGTTCCGGTTTCTCCTCCATTCACTATTTGACATTGATTTTAATAAAATATATTTGCAACGTGTTTTGGAAAAACTGTAACCTCTTCGTACATTTCTTTGAGTACACACAACAATTACAGAAACTTCAGATAGTTAATGTCCTCACAAAAAAGTTCATTAATCAATTAGAAATTGCATTTGCCAGATGCTGGTTACCCAAAATCTACTGGTTTAATTCGTTTGATGATTGATTGATTAATTTTTACTTGTCTTAATGAATTAATTATTTATGAGAGGCACCCATTTCCACCCGGATACCGGGCCGAGCACCTGGTTCTTATGGCAGTGGAGGAATCGGACCCGAGGGAAGTGGAGAGAAAGGGCTGGCCTGTGTCAACAAAGTTACCAACTAAACTATCTTGTAGAAACTGGGCCCGTATTCCTATTCAGGTCTGACTTGTGCTCCTAGTAATGGCCCACGCTTAATCGCGATTCAAAAACGATTTCAGATCCGATTTTTGCTAAAAACGTTCCGGAAATCGGAAAGGCGACCATATGTTCCGATTCAAGCCAACACTAGGTGCTCCCACCCAACAGTAAACACAAAAAGACTTTTTTTAAAAGTGGGCCAAGCCAAAGCAGTCTGAAAGCCGGGGGAAAACACTATTTCTAATGTGTTCTACAGGAGAGGGATCGTTTGGCTGTGGTGGTCCTTACGGTCCACTTGGGGATCGATCCGAGGGAATTGGTGTAGGCCAGTTTTTTTAAACTGAAGAACGGTTCTGTGAATTATCTTGTCAATAGCCAAGCTTATCTGCAAGTTTGCTCGAAAATCATGTCCAGTGCCCGAAATAAACTCAAAAGCTTGAAAACTGCAGAAAAAGAAAATTTTACTTAAAGTGACAATGGGACGGTGACATTTAAATCCATTTTAATTAAGGTGACATTTAATCTTTGAGCATTTTCAGTTCAGCAAATCATTAGATCAGAGATCATAAGTTAAAAGTAATTAAAATGAGAAAAGCAAGAATATAGTTTAATCCAAAAAAATTAGGGGACATGCAAGTTATGTATATTGTACCGTTGGGTTTGCATTCCACCTATTATTCAAGACTTCATTTCGAACTTTTCAGTATGAAGACTAGGAATACCTTTCCACCTAACAAAAGTAAGTTACTACCACCAGTTCAGTCAAAAAGTCGAATGCTGGCGAATCAACACATAAAAGATGCTTAAATGTGGATATTTAGTGCATTGCTAAGTAGTGTTGCGCTTTACATTTCCGGTTTATTTTTTAAACTTAACAAGAAATGGGAGAAGCGATGAAGACACAGCAAACAACGAAAACTTAGGTGGAGAATGACTGATGTTATGCCTTTGGAATTGTATGAGGACTCTTTCCATGCCTACCCGTCTTCACCCAGGGCTTACTGGCTGGTGACAAAAGGAAAGGAGAACCAAGTCGGATTCTTCCCTCAAAAAATACAGTTGACAGAATTATCTCTAAAATGTTTTGGGCCATCCTTTTACAAGTTTCCAGGAATAACCTTCCGATGCAGGAGTACAAACTGCTAATACAAACTGGAGATTAGTGGTGTGGGGAAACAGTTTTTTGAGCTAAGTGAGTTGAAGAAAGAGTATATAACAATGTGATTTTTTGTTAAAAACAGTAGCAGTAATTATTTATAGTTTTGTTTATTGTTTTCTGTTATAGTAAGTTCAATGTAAAGTTCGGTTTGTATTCAAATAAAAGTTTTGGTTTTGTTCTGGTTTTAATTTCCATTTAAGGAAATGAAATGTCTTCATATTCATTCAATTTTATCTTGGAAGTATAACTGTCTTGCTCAAACCTAAGCTAATGATCCATCGTTACATAAAATGCTCTAGTTCGGAAGAAAACGCGATCAAACATGAAAGTTAGTCCAAAACATTGAAGGCAAATTTTATTAAATAAATCACAAAACTTAAACTAGAATAAAACCATAACTAGTTAGAACGAAAACAGAATTTTGAAACTGCGTTGACATGAACAAAACACTGTATTTCATATGTGCTACTTTTTAAAAGTGGAACATCAATATTATCCACAAAGGAGAATCTTTTGAGGATTCATCTTTAACTTGTAAGGAGAATGGTTCTTATTTTTAAAAATATGAAATATTCGAAATGATTTGTGTAAAAGAGACAGAAATTTTGTAAACCCTTTTTTAAAACTAAATCACATATAGGTATACATTTTCAGTAACTTTTTCAACTAGTCCCGCATTTCTGTAAAGTTCAGTAACAAACAAGAACAGAAACCCTGGTTGTTTGCGTACTCAGTCGATTTCTGTTAATACACTCCAAAGAAAACATGCTTTAAGCTCTGATAGGGGTTTTTCTAACATTTAAGTCAATAAGTTCAATAAATCTGTGAATATGGTAATTAGTTTATTATTCTAAGCAATAAAGCATTTTGCGATGCTTCAACAACATTTGGATTCCTGGTGGAGGTGAAGTAGCATCATAATACTTTAGAGGGGGTTTACTTTTACATTATGTTAAAATCAGTACTTGACTAATAAGTCCGCAACAACTTATTATTTAAAATATATTCAATTATAAGTTTTCTGAAAATAGGTAAACTATCTTCAAACTTCCCAAAAGCGTAACCTGAAAGAGAAGTCCTTACCATGAAACGAAAAATGAATCCAAATGAAGTGGAATGATTCAATGAGTACGAAAGAATCAGTTTCGCTTGTTTCATGGATGCCCCGGTAATTTCCCCAGTGTATTACCATATGGAGAAATAATGAAACAAGTAGGAATGGAACAAGTTAGCAGTAATTTGGAGAATGGAATATAAAACCCTTAAAGTAATATTCGATCTTAAACCTAATATCAATGAATTCGTATTAAAGCATACTTTCAGCTAGTTTTCACCAAAACGCCATTTAACAGCTTTAAAAAATACTCTCGAAAGCTAATAAACCGGTCCGTTTCCTTTTATCCTTTTCCAATTTCCCTAATCCCCCAAGCCAAACCAATAACTCCCTCTCCAAAAAATTTACGAAAACTATGCAAAACATTTAGAAACTGGTTTTCATACAAATTGCAATCATTACTAATCATAAATAACCCAATTGTCCAAATAAACCTAGTGGTTAAATTTAGCATCTTCTTGTGATGATTCAGGAACGCTTGATATTTTTGTACAGATAGAGGTACCTATTAAATGACAGATAATATGAGTCTAGGACATTCTATTCGGTCTATAGTAAGAATTAACTGGCAAACCGCATCGTTTTAGTTTAGCCTTCGTAATATAAGCTACGTGAGATAACTTAGTTGCTTCCATGCTTATTAGCTTGCTGCTTTGCAGAGGATATTGCATGCCAAGTTTCAGGAAATTTGGTTTGATCGTATCGACGTTATAGCCAAAGCTTGAAGGTCAATCTAAACTAGATGTCCAGAAAATAAAGCAACGATTAGATGTAGACATTTTTGGCTTTAAAGGTTGCTAGTTTATTAAAAATCTAAAAGCAACGATTTTAGACATTTTGGATTTTTGTTCACTTATTCGCTAAAATTGTGTTCAAATTGGTTTTACGATATACGATAGTTAATCAGCTGACAGAATAACTGTAGTGAACGACTATCTTTGAAAACTATTGAAGAAAATAGCAAATAACTGAAGGTCACTCCGACTAAGGTGCATTTGGTGAATTCTTCGGTTAACTGGTTTTTTTGGTTGGATGATTCAAATGCACCGGGGAATACAGAATGGCTACAAACACAAGAAAAACGATTGAATTGGATAAAAGGCTCATGACAATTTTTAATGTAGAAGTTGTTCAGGTAGCCACGTTGCAGAACTTGGTAAATTCTGGTTCAATAATCATTAACCATGCACCCTTCCTCATTTTTGCTTTGGGATACTTTATCACAAAATTTACACCAAAACTTTGCCATTTTGCCTCGGTAACTTAATTCTTCAAAATCAAACAGTGTTGAACTTTGGTTTAAATTTTAACAAAAATTCAGTTACATTTATTTTGTGGCATCTATTTTGTTTCTGACATTGTCTCATGAGCAAGTATATTGATTAGTAAGACAATCATGTAGAACTTATTCACTGCGGTATGCATTACTGCTGTCGGAGATTAAACGTATTTACGAAAAACTGTATTTTAAAGCTAATAATTCCTGTCATAACCTATAAACGCATAAACATGTAATTTGACGGTGTTAATCCCAAACCAGTTTAGTTAATGCTAGCATACATTCATAGATACTTTATATTTTAAAGTCAAAAGTAGTTCAAGTTTGTTCTATGTCTTGCATTAACCATGCAAGGATTTTGTTAAATCTTGCACTTGTAATACTCAGAAACATGAAACCGATACGTGCAGTTTATCTAAACCCAAGCAGTATTTTTAAAACAACGCCCTTTGAAACAAAAAAAACTCAAGGATTAACAAAACTCCCCTAAATACGTGCATAAAGTTTGACTACCCCATTTAATGTGATTTGGTTTGCATATTTGTTCTTGTATCAGTATTTATGCAAGCTTGAACATACTCAGCTCATTTTCTGAGTATTTTTTGATAAAGCGAAAGAATTTACATGGGCTTAAAAGTATAAAAATACTATGCCGTCAACTCAAATTTTTACGAGTATTGTCACAGGACTAAAAATATTAATCTTATTTACTTCGGTATGGGAAGGTATTTAGGAGGTACCTTAATCCGATGAGTGAATAGGTTCTTGTTGACGAACTAACAAATAATGCTGGCAACCATACAGGATGAAGTAAAGCTAGTATATAGGAAAGCTGTGCATGATATAATGATATACCTACAGTTTTGGTACATAGGATAAATCCTTTCAGAATAACGCATTACCCCAGCGAACTAGTCTTAATATTGTTCTTAGTACAGTTTCGTTTGTTTGCATGACACTGTCAGACGTTTCTGAAATTTTCTTGAACAGATTCTTCAAAAAAAAAGTTGCCAAAACATTTTTGGCAAGAAATAATTTCACAACAAATTTGTATAGTCAGATTATAGTTTATATTATTTCGCTTTATACCTAACAACAAATAAAATTACTCTATTACGTGCCAACTACAACGAGTCAAGATGTTTGTTATCAGATGTCAAATTTGTGAACATGTATTCAAACGCAAGGACCAACTCACCATCCATATGAGAGTCCATACAGGTGAAAAGCCATACAAATGTGATAAGTGCAATAAAACATTTTCAATTGTATCTAATCTAACTATACACTTTAGAGGTGTTCATGAGCAGCAGAAGCCTTATAAATGTGAGAAGTGCAGCAAATCTTTTACATAGAAACCAAATTTATGCCAACACCTTAAGACAGTTCATGAAAGACAAAAACCCTACAAATGTGACCAGTGCAATGGATCATTCAACGTAAAAAGTTCTCTACATCAACATGTCAAAGCTGTTCACGAGATGTGGAAGCCGTTTAAATGTGTTCAATGCAACAAGTGCTTTGCAAGAATGGCGCACTTAAATACGCACATCAATGGATATCACTAAAGGCAAAAACCATACAAATGTAATTTGTGTGATAAAACCTTCGCACAAAAAGGAAGTTTGTATAGACACAGAAATAATGTTCATCAGAGTCAAAAACCATTTGCATGTGTTTTCTGCAGTAAACAGTTGTCAGCAAAGGGCAGCCTAATTACGCATACTAGGATCCACATCGGCGAAAAACCTTTCAGCTGTGCTCTTTGCAGTTCATGTTTTACTGATAGTTCAGCCATGACAACTCATATGCTAACGCATACAGGAGAAAAACCATACCGTTGCAATGCTTGTGAGAGGCGATTTAGTGGAAAAAAGAACCTAAAACAGCATCAAAGTACTAAACATGGTTCGGTTTTTGTAATAAATTTTACTTCTGGTTTAAATTTATTCATGTATACTGTAATAATTTTGTTAACATTATTTTGCAGAGGAAATTGTTAAAACCTTCTCCTGTTTGTTCTGCATATCAAGTTTTCGTACACGGCATAAACTACACAGGCACATTTATTCCCATTCCAGGGAAAAGCCATTCAGTTGCAGTTTTTGTTTGAATGGCTTTTCTAGATCCAGCAACCTCACGGCTCATGTAAAGAGGGTGCATCCGGATCCTTAAAATCATTGGTGATAAACGGGAAGCAAGCCAGTTCACACTGCCGGTGTACTGAAGTATCACAGTATATTTAGTGAGAGAAATTTTCACACTGTACGTCAAACGAAAAGCAATTTTCTTGTTGCGTAAATAGTTAATTTAGTTATTCAGGAAGTCTACGAATTTGCATAAATTAGAACGCAAATTGTAGGAAAACTAAGAAATCTTTTGGCGGTAATATGACTTCAGATGTATTCGATGGTAAATTGTTTTTTAAAAAACGTTATCTTGCAAACACTGCCTAGTTCCGTTGTTGCAATAAAGCAGCGTCTAATATTAATTAGTTCACATGTGTTTGCTTTAAGTGGATTCTTTACAAAGACCAAAGTATGTATCACTGTCCCTGAATAAAGTCTAGGAAAGGGCAGCATGCGCATTTGTTATATCTGTCCACACAGATGTGAATTACGCAGGCAATTTTGGTGCGTTTTTCCCCCTTCATTTTTATCAAACATGGTTAATGCAACCATTTCAGCTAGGCTTCATTTGAGGTAACAGTATCAGTATATAGTTATAGTTGTGATATGAATTTGTCATCATTGCTTATTTTCTACCCACTCAACATAAAAATAAGATAAGTTTTCCTTAATATTCTAACAAAGTTCAAAATTCCAATCAGCCCGTCAATTTAAGATATTTATCATTTATGCTCTGCATTCGTCTTTTTCCATTGATCAAACACATAAAAATCATAATTTTTTCAATTTCTGTAAAAACAAAGCGATGCAATTTTGCACAAAATGAATGGTTTGACTAATATGGTCGTAACTTTCTTCCAAATCAATATTTCAAAAAACTGAGAAATACGATCCTAGAGTTTTGCATGGGCTTTAATCTGGTATATCAACTAGACAGTTTGGATAAAGCAGACGGAAGCAGCATTCGGTCACTTTTGGCACGTTGGATTCCGTCAAGGTTGGTGTACTTGTTCATACATTTTTCCAAATATCTCCACCATGAAACGGAATTCTTTCTTGTGGTTTATTTTTTTGAAACAAGCATTAAAAAAATTAGGATGGCCCTCCCGGCGATTTTCCTGATTTTGTTGGACACAAAAGTTATATTCAAAAAACCTTAAAAATTCCAGTTTTCCTCAAATACCATAAAATGGTCACATTCGGTCATCAATTTTACAGTGATATCGTCACACTGGAACCAAAATAATACTATTTTTGAATTTACAATTCAAGGGGGTACATATTGTAAGGCTCAGGCCAATATGCTTGTAAATATTGATGTGCATGTGCCTATGTATTTGTGTGTTCGATGTACCTAGAAAAGGTCTAATTTACATATTCGGTTTTAGCTATGTAAAATGTGTTTTGATATTCCATTGAATATTCTACTTGTTAATATTCCAATATTTTGTTTTGTCTAGAAATGTTAAAGAAGGTATATGAATGCTCCAAGATAATGAAAAGGTATTCTGGAGATAAGGTCTTGAAGGCCATTCCCTTTCTTGGCGCACAAGCAAGCACATCGCTTGCACTTTTCTGTCAAAAGAATATTTTTCGTTTTTCTTGTCAAGTTATCATTGCAAAAGTTTGTGCACATTTTCTATGTAGAATTTAGAGTTCAATAAATTCATTAGTTCAGTTTATATAGTAACTCTTTATCTTGTGCTTTTGCCTATCATTTGATATCTGCATATCAAGCTACCGTATACCCTAGACAAGGAGGATCGCATCTGGAAAACCGTTGCTAATCAGAGAGGAAGAGTGGAAAGCTTCGCTATCGTAAGTTGGCTGTGCATATATTATTGTGTTCTGTTTGCTGTGCATAGCCAATTTACGTGTTTTCCGTAAGCTACTATCACTTCCCAAACCTACATGGCGAAATTTCTGCCATTTTCTTTGCGCTAGTGTGTGTAGTAGATACGCAGATTGATATTGAAGGGCTGCATAATAATCATCAACTTTTCTTCTTCTTGCTTATGTGAATGGCAGAATTCGGTTGTGAGTGAAGCCATTCATAATACCCTTAGCTTTCTATATGCATCATTTTCATGATAATATTCGGTTAGCTGCACTCGTCTGCTGAGGCTTACTAACCAGGCAAATGGAGTAAAATGCATAATATATACCTGTTTAGTGCACTCGTTTGTGAGGCTTACTAAACTTTTGATTGATATAATGTCAAGTTAAAAAGCAAAATGAGGCAGAGAAAAAGCAGCAGAGGAGAAGCGTAAAAAAAAGTGCATGCTGGCTAGAAAACTGTCGTATTTTTTTCATAAAATTGGGGAATGTTGCTGAAAGTTTTCCAAAACTAAGTCTTTTGTTAAAAAAGAGCCTACGTGTCATTTTGCTGCCGTTAAAATCTCGGGATTGTCGAGAAGGCTGCAACGAAATAATTTGTATACCTGTTTAAATATGCAAATTTGACCTAGTTTTATCTTGAAAAGAAAACGTTTTTCTTCAAAGCACCTTGTTTATAGTGCATTATTTATGCATACACCCCAAAAATATTCCATAATATCTAGCCAACAACAAACAGTATATACCTACGTACATGTAATGGTAAAAAAAAAAGCAAGAATGAAAAATGAAGCGCAAATGACAGTGTTCAGTACTCAAGAGTAATAGGTAGTAATCTTTTGTTCTTTATATGCGCTATACCCATAAATAGTGTATTATTTTAAAAATTCACTCCAATGTAAATAAAGGTCCTCAGAATTTACAAATACACCGAATTACTACCAAACTGATACACTCAACTACAATATAAAGGGAATCACATTTCATATAAATGCAAGTCATACTAGTATAAGCTTGTAGTGTGCTTTATATGTGACTGCATGATTGGTGATGGTACGATACTCAGTTTGCTGAGGTACATATGCCAAACGAGACTGGAGAACCAGAACCAGAGAAGACTGGCCCTAAGCAAACCAGAAGTGGAGCCAAGTATGAAGGAAGAGTAATAGTACCACGCAAGCGTACTGGGTCTACGTCAACAACTACAACAGTTAAGGGAAGTAAAGGGAAAAGTACTAAAACCGGTTCTAGACCTGGAAATAGTACTAGTACCTCACATTCCCCACCCCCAAGCACTTCTACACAGAAGTCACCGAGGACTTCAGAAAGCGAATACGAGGATTGTGAGAATACAGAGGCAAGCTCTGGAACTCACACCGCCCAGTCGGCGGAGCAACAGGAATTCAGCGGGAATCCAAATCCTGACTCATCGTACTGTGAAAACGCGGGTTGTCACGCGGAGCAGTCTGAGTCCATCATGAATAAAGAGGAAGTTGAGAGACTTGTCAAAGCGGAAGTGGCGAAAGCCGTGATCGACTTCAAGAATCAACAAGACCAATACCTAGGGAAGCTAGTTACAGCAATGGAGAACCAGACGAAAGCCTTGCAGAAGTCTGGTGCCGACGGTGCTACCGCCATTGCCGATGCTCTTAAAGCATTTAAGATGCCCACCGCAGCACCCTCAATTTCCACTCCACGTTTCGACCCTAAGAAACAGTCAGCGTCCAGTTACCTTACTGAGCTGGAAACATTCTTCAAAACCCTCTCCCTCCAAGATACCCAATACATGGGACTAGTCAAAGAAGTCTTACCAGCTGACAGCAAAGCCTGGTTCGACCATGTCGCAAAGACAGTAAAAGATTGGGCTGGATTCAAGAAAGCATTCGAAGAGAAGTATGGAGGATGGCAAGACATCAACCAGAGGATGACTTACCTCCATGGCCGAAAGCAAAACCTGAATGAACCCACCGAGAAGTTCATTTACGAGATGATCGAGTTGTCCAAGAACTGTTACCCCACTGCCGATCCAAAGGATCATGTATTCAGAGCTCGCGCAGCTCTGCACCCAACTTTACTCGCTTCGATCGGGACCACAATGCATGAGAAGGTGGAGGACCTGGTCAAGGCGTGCCAGCAAGCTACAGTAGCTATCGATGCGGTGGATAAATTGGCGAACCGAGAACATACAATTCCACCCATGCGGGGAACAGATCGACCTAAGAAAACTCAAAAAGACAAAGGCCAAGATGAATCTCAAGTCCAACCCAGCACATCCGGTACTCAAGGTAGAGGGCGACGAGGAAGAATCCGTGGTTTCAACCGCGGCAGATTCAACAGCAGAGGCGCTTACACCGCTTCCACGGGAAGTCGTAGGGACGGTGAAAGTCAGCCTGCTGGAGAAGGAAATCCCCAGAATGATGCTAGTCAGCGTGGACGAGGAAGAGGTGGCCGAGGCCGCGGTGGTCGTGGAAGACTTACGACCTACAGGCAAGCCCAGAAGATGGCAAGAATCACAACTCCCGGCGAACAAGAAAAATGTATGAGGTGCTCCGGCTACGGACATAACGTGAAGGACTGTCCAACTAAAGTCGGAATGTCCATGGCTGTACTTCCTGATGGAACCGAAGTTCTCGTAGAGCTGTCCGACAAAGGCGAGGACCACAGCCAAAACTCTACTTTAAACTGTTAAGGGAGGGCACTAACTCTACCCCTAAGTGCCTTATCCCAATTATGAGTATCACACCAAAAACGGGGGGACCAACAATAAACTTACACACCAAAGACAAAAAGATAAAAACACTACTGGATACTGGTGCCTTCCGATCCTTCATCGACATAAATCTATGTCAACAACTATTTCCTGACTTTGAGCCCGAAGAACCAACCACATTCGTCTGTGCCAACAAATCGGTACTTAAAGTATGTGGCAAAGTATTCCTTCAAATCCGTATCGGGCGACACCTTATTGAAGACTATTTCGAAGTCTCAGACAACTTAGCGATGCCCTTAATCATCGGCGATGACATCATCATGAAATACGACATGGTACTCCGCAACAAACAGAGGAAGTTCTGGTTCGGAGACGATGTCGGCGAGTACTACTACTACGATGATGTGTTCCGGGCAGATAACGAAGAGAAACCTGTAATTGTACTGACCTTAGGAACTGACGACGACGCACCAAAAGATTCAATCAGAGCGGAAGTCGATCAGCTTCTTAAAGAATATCCCACAGTAGCGAGAAAAGACGGCGGCTACGGACTGACAAGCCTCACCTACCATAAGATAGAGTACGACGGACCGCCAGTGCGCAGTCCTGTCCGACGTGTTTCCCCTGCACTTAGAAGAGTCATCAAGGCCCAGGTGGAAAAGTTACTCCAGAAAGGCATGATCAGACCATCCAAATCACCATTCGCCGCACCTGTCGTACTTGACCCTAAGAAGAATGGAGAGTATCGTATGTGCTTCGACTACACGAAACTGAACGAGCACACCCAAGACGATGCAACTCCCATGCCGTCAACAAATGAAGTCCTGAGATCGATTCCTCAGGGATACTGGTACACAGTGATTGACCTAAAAAGTGGATTCTGGCAAGTCCGACTTGCAGATGAAAGCATCCCAAAAGCAGCATTTATTACACCGTTTGGAGTGTATGAACCGCTGGTCATGGTCTTTGGACTGAAAAACGCCCCAAAGACGTACACAAAACTGATGAACCGAGTGCTGGAAAATTACATTGATGAGTTCGTGAAAGTCTTCATGGACGACATCCTGATCTACAGTAAAACCTTGAAAGAACATATGCAACATCTCAGACTGGTGATGGAACGACTCAAAGATGCCGGCTTAACAATTAATCTTGAGAAATGTCATTTCGCCCAGCGAGAGGTGGAGTACTTAGGACATGTCGTCAGCAAAAATGGAATTCGTAAGAAACCAGAGACTATGCGAGCCATTCGTGAATTCCCAGTTCCCACGAACAAGAGGGACCTCCAGTCATTCCTCGGATTGTGTCAATGGTATTCCTACTTTATTGAACACTTTGCGACCAAAGCGGCCTCACTGTACAAGCTGACAGGGAAAAACACCATTTATGAGTGGACTGAAGAACATCAGCAAGCCTTCGACCACTTAAAAGAAGTCCTGTGCGAAGAAGTGACCCTACACGGCATTGACTACACAAAACCAATAATCATGAAGTGCGATAGCAGCGAAATAGGAGTTGGTGGATGTCTGGTCCAAGAGTTTGACGGGAAGGAGCGACCAATCGCCTTTGTCAGCAAACTCCTGAAGAAGTCAGAACGCTCAGCCCACATTTATGAGAAAGAAGCCTACGCCATAATTTTCTCCTACCGAAAGTTCCGCCAATACATTGAGGGACACGAGTTCACTATTGTTACGGACAACAAGGCCGTCCAGTACATCAAACACATGAAGGAACGAAAGCCGAAAATCATGAGATGGGCCATCGAAATCTCATCCTGGAACGCGAATATCATTTGGAAGAAGTCCAAAGATAACGCCGTAAGCGACGCTCTGTCCAGAAACGCAGTCCCACCACTTCCTGGTGAGCCAAACTACTTTGACGGAGCGGAAGATTACGTTTACGCCCCAGTATCTTCTATCATAGAAGAAATGATCACACGGGAAGAGATAATCGCTGAGCAACAGAAGGATGAATATTGTCAGGAGAAGATAAATCTTATCAAGTCCAAAAGGACTACGGTGTTCCGCGTTCAAGATGGAATGCTGATGAAAAGAATTCTATTGGAAACCAAAATTCCTTTAGAAGTGGACCAAGAAGATCCATCTTATCCTCGGGGAGTCGAGGTTGGATCGATAATGAAGAAAGGGCTGGTGGGTATTACCTTATGGTATGATCCACACGCTGAAGTCTTAGAAAAAATAAGCTCAGCACAGCTAACGGGATGTGCAATGACACTACCCAACGATAATAGCGCGCAAGACGTAAGACTGGACCTGGCCAGTTCAGCAGCAACCAAAAGTCCACAAACCAAACTAAGTAAGAAGATGAAGAATAGGATCGCGAAGAGCCAGAAGAAAGGAAAAGTTTTGCCAGTCAAAACTACAACCTTAATGAAGAAAATTCACAAGGAGGAACGATGGGTTCCAGTGATTCCCAAATCACTACGAGAGAGAATCCTCACGATGTTCCACGACTCCCCAACAGCTGGACACTTAGGAGTGAAGTCCACGCTAACAAAAATCAAAGACCGTGTCTATTGGGACGGTATGAATATCGATATTCGAAAACACTGTAAGCAGTGTATAATTTGCCAAGAGTGCAAAGACCCCAACCAACAACCGTACGGAATGATGAAAACCGCGGAACCACCTACCCAGGTCTTCAACACGATCCATTGCGATATTTGTGGACCTTTGCCAAAAACAGGAGGTGGAAGACTAAATGAATACATCCTGGTCGTTGTGGACACATTGTCCAAATGGCCTGAATTCTTTCCCATGAGAAACGCCAACACGACTACGATTCGCAAGATTCTCACAAGAGAAATCTTTTGCCGTTACGGACCTCCGTCAGTCATTGTTACCGATAATGGATCACAGTTCTGTTCAGAGATGTTTGAGAATCTCTGTAAACAGTGGAATATTGAGCACAGGAAGACGAGCCCCTATCATCAGCAGTCAAACCAATCCGAAAGAGTTATCAAGACTCTGAAACAAATGCTGAGGTGCTATGTGTCTGAGGATCAAACCTCTTGGGACGATAACCTGCAGTACTTCGCCCTAGCACTACGTACCACGCAGCACTCGACCACAAAGTTGACTCCTGCTATGTTGAACTTGGGAAGGGAAATCCCATTTGCCTTTGATCGAGAGCTCTCTAAGTTTGAACAACTGGATGAGGCAACCCTGGCCCAAGAACTGAAATTACTTCCTGAGAAGCTCAGTAAAGCAGTAAAATACGTCCGAGAAAACATTAAGAAGTCACAAGAGGACAACAAGAAGCGGTATGATGACAAGAGGCGTCCCCATGACTTTAAAACCGGCGACCTGGTTCTCATGAAGAATCACCAGCTGTCGAACAAAGCCAAAAAGAAGTCTAAAAAACTTCTGAAGTCGTGGCTTGGCCCTTACAAGTTGGGGAAGATAGAGAATGAACTTACATTTGAAGTGCTCGAAGTGGCAGACAACAAGTTTGTCTGTTTTCGACACGTTTGTGAGCTGAAGCACTTCGTCCCAGAGGACCGAGACGAAGCAGCTGCTTCACAGCAGCACGACTAACCAAAAATCAGATTGCATGATCCATTTTGCATGACTCGGGTTGTCGAGTAATGTCTGTGTGGCTTCATGCTTGTCGCTAAAATAAAAACTCGGGCTGCCGAGGTGTAAATAATAAACTTCTATTTTATTCCAGATGCCTGTCCCCACCGTGAAAGCAACCAAAGTCAATCCTTGGCGTGTTCACCGAACTAACGCAACAGTCCAGTATGGTTACGCTAAACGACCGTTCGATGACGTCGACCGATTCCCTGACTTTCGTAGATGCCGAAGGGAACGCGTTTACGAGCCGTTCGCCCGAAAATTCCTTCACCCACATGACGCGGATATCAGCTCGTGGTCTCTCCCATTCCGTCTTCTTCCCGCTCCATGCACAAAGTTGACTATTGACGAAGTCAATGCCCAGATGAAATATGAGTCTGCGGCATGGGTTCAAACTGAAGAGGACCTAGATAGGATGATCCGAAATCTTACGCGGCAGAAGGAGTTTGCTCACGATATGGAAGACAGTATTGTCCGAAGTTATGATGGTCAACACCCGGCTCTTTTTCAATTCTCAACATATACAGAAGACTACCTGGTCGATATCTTGACTCTCTGGCATCACTCTGACAAGTTCAAACCCTTAATGGAGAACCCTGAGATAACCAAGGTTATGTTTGGCTCGATGAACGACATTCTAATGTGGCAGAGGTTCTTCGACATCTATCCGGTTGGCGTGGTTGATCCTCAAATTATTCATAAAGCACTCGTTCCAAGAGAGCTTAGGAAGAGAACCAAAGTCCTTAATCTGGCGGAATTCATCAACTGGATGATACCTGGCGCGGCTGTGACTAAAGATCCTATAGTCACGAACAGTGATTGGTGCATGAGACCTCTTCACCCTGACCAGAAGACTTACGCCAGAGACGATTCGAGACTCTTGATCTGGGCGTGGCACAATTTTAAACGAGAGTTTGAAGAGGTGACTGATGACCAGATCCATGATGTTCTCAAAGACTGTAAGACGTTTATGAAGAGTCTGTACCGCCCTGCCCGCCAGTCTGTTGTCCAGCTTACCGGTGAATTTAAAGTCCGCCCAGAAGCTCAACAGCTCTTCACGGAGTTATACGAGTGGAGAGACGCCATAGCCAAAGAAAAAGACCTTCATCCGGATGAGATTGTCGCCTCAAGAACATTAGCTACGATTGCTAAAGACCGAAAGATCCCTTTTCCGAGCCCATTTAGAAAGATTGGTGCAAGACTCAAGGACATAGACTATGTTCAGAAGCTAGTCTCCAAAGCTGCCTTGGAAGCAAGGCCTGTGGAAGCAAGTGTGACTCGGGATGTCGAGGAGCATAGATACCACAGCACCCCAGAGACAGCAGAGCCGATGACCAGCACCTCCCGTCGCAAAAGAAACATTGATGGATTAATAGAGACAGACTCGGATGATCCTGATACTGATTTTGAAGTGTTCACTTCACATAGTCAGCCTGTAGCAGTGCAGGATGGAACACGTGCGGCTAAGGATAGCACGGAAGATACCAATTTTGAGGAGGACATCGTACTGATGGACATTGACGCAAGTGATATCCAGATTGTGGAAGGTGATCGGACTGATTGTAATACGGAACAGGAACAGTCGGGAGACGGTAAAGTAGATCAAGGTTTAGGTAGCGTAAGTACTGAGACAGATAGCCAAGTGATTATGAATAGGGAGGTATTTGTAATTAATGATTTTAGTCAAGGTGTTCAAATAAACCGTGACAAGTCAAATAAAGATTTAATAGATATAGCTTTAAAAGGTAGATGTCACAAGTGTTATATGCTAATGTCTGAAGTAAAACACAGTGGCAAAGATTGTACAGTTAAAGATTCTCAAAAACGCAAAGCCATGCGTGAATTGTTTTTGATTGATTTCCCTCATGTTAGAGATTTGATACAGCAAGAAAACATGAAAAGAAACAAACGTAGAAAGGAAGCTAGAGCAATGAGGAATTGCAAGAAGGCGAAGTATAATTGAGTGAGAGAGGAGAGTCCGCACCGGAGGGCATTATAAGAGGTGCCATGTAAGGCTCAGGCCAATATGCTTGTAAATATTGATGTGCATGTGCCTATGTATTTGTGTGTTCGATGTACCTAGAAAAGGTCTAATTTACATATTCGGTTTTAGCTATGTAAAATGTGTTTTGATATTCCATTGAATATTCTACTTGTTAATATTCCAATATTTTGTTTTGTCTAGAAATGTTAAAGAAGGTATATGAATGCTCCAAGATAATGAAAAGGTATTCTGGAGATAAGGTCTTGAAGGCCATTCCCTTTCTTGGCGCACAAGCAAGCACATCGCTTGCACTTTTCTGTCAAAAGAATATTTTTCGTTTTTCTTGTCAAGTTATCATTGCAAAAGTTTGTGCACATTTTCTATGTAGAATTTAGAGTTCAATAAATTCATTAGTTCAGTTTATATAGTAACTCTTTATCTTGTGCTTTTGCCTATCATTTGATATCTGCATATCAAGCTACCGTATACCCTAGACAAGGAGGATCGCATCTGGAAAACCGTTGCTAATCAGAGAGGAAGAGTGGAAAGCTTCGCTATCGTAAGTTGGCTGTGCATACATTATATTGTGTGTTCTGTTTGCTGTGCATAGCGAATTTACGTGTTTTCTGTAAGCTACTATCACTTCCCAGACCTACAATATATGCCAATTTTGAGGAAATGCTCAAAAAAAAGTGAAAAAAAGTTTCTTCGGAATTGTGTACACATTTACATGGATTCTATTTGGTTAAGAGTTGAGCCGAGAATGTATCTGCATTAGGGCTTATCCTTTGCTAGAAGCACTATCTAAATGCTGGCGTTAGGCTTATGCAAGTTTTTGGCTGGTTCTAAGGTATATTTTACAACAATTTTGTCCAATTGCATGTCTGAAAATGCAAATTCAGAAAAGAAGGCTTCCAGTATAGGTAGATCCGTAATGAACTCTGGAATGAGGAAATGTTTTGTTTGAGCCTTTTTTCCAAAATCTGAAAGTTTTTTCCTGACCCCCTCAGAAATGTCCCAAAATTGGTATACCGAGAGTAAGAAAAATGGAATACCCCAACTGGGGGTGCGAGTGGAAATTCCACCGTGGAATATAAATCGGTTCAAGCTGCTGAAAATATTGTTCAGTTTATGATTCTAAATTAAAAATTTAACATTGTAAACGGAAAAGGTTGTGTCTCATAATAGCATCCCAAGAAAGTACACTTGACTTTATTGATTTCGGCGTTTATTTCTGAATTACGCAAAGCTATTCGAAGTTTCAATATAGCAGTACGAGAAGCACAAAAACACCAAATTAATCTGTGCTCTACGGAATACCCTGCCCAACCATGAAAATATCTTAAAGCGTGAAATTATTCAAAAAACTCAAAACTAGGACTAAAATTATTCAAAAATGAAACTAAATCCGTGATTGGATTGAAATGTAAATTAGTAAATTAGCTCGCTTCACTTCCCCTGGAATCCTTTCCACTGCCGCAAGAACCCAGTAATTCTCCCCCACGGCCACAGGGGATCCTAGCACCTCACCAATGACAATCCACCCTAAACCTTGGCAAGGTTACCTTGCACTCTGCAAATTATTTTATATATAATCCAGTAAACCCCTTCGTGACGGGTCCAGTGCCCGTGGGTAAACTAGTCTCAGTTTTGCTCTGTATTCCAAGTTACGCCGCCTTGAAATGTCCCCACTTCTCATTAGTACATCGTTAGAATATAAAATAAACAAATCAAGATGACGTACCAACACAAATTAGCTTTGGTGAGAGTAACGGTTGGTTACTTTCGGTGCTTTGAAAATAGTGCCAATAGCAAATGAGATAGACATTCGGATAAGGATTTACAAGTAGTAAAGTATTTTATTGAAAGATGAAATTTAGATTTATGTAAAAGTTTGACGCTGACAGGAGACAATATCTTATCAAAACGGTAATTTCAACCAGTAGATTGGTCCGCGCGAAGGCGTTTGTTGCACAGTACTATATTACACGTTAAATATCATTTTTGGGAGATATCATCGGAGAACCGGCGTTAATCCACAAGAAAGTGTCCACAAGATGTTTTCTTTAAAACGAGAACAATTGAAGAAAGTTGAAAGCAATGCATCTTTGCTGTAGTGGAAGGAAATGCATTATAATATCATCCTCTTTAACCAAAAATTCATTATGAATAATACAATCATTATATATGCGGAATGGAAAGGTACATATATACTGAGTACTGATGTGCCTGAAAAGTCTTTTCTTGCTGAACAAGGTGAATGAAAAAATGTAAGAAATGCGTGGCCATGTGCATTTGGCATTTAAAACATAAAGATGTTTTGAACGTTTTTCTAATGATTTTTTGGGACTTGTTTCTCGTTATTGCAATTTTTCAAGTGATTACGAAACTCGATGTGAACAGAAGAAATAATCCACAGTGTATTTAATGGCTTCCATTTAGACGTAAAAGCTTTTTCTACATGCGTTGCCTTTAGTGGTATTTCCTCCAGGAAAATGGTTAACTTTTGTGGTGGTTTTTCCTTCGCAAAGGTGAACCACTATAGTGTGGATTGTGGAGGAAATGCGAGCAATACTATGGCTGTGCAGGGACGGGCTACGTGTAGTCAGAAAAACTAAAAGATTGGTACAAGGAGCTTATGATGATAGATACGTGGAGTTTTCCAAAAGTAATGCAAAAAATCTTTCTCGATTTGTGCTTCGCAAACGTCAACAGGAACTGTATACCTGATTGGTCAGATACATAGCCCAGGTACTGGTGTACATTTTCCATATTCAATCATGGTTGTGTGTACAATAATACGAGAGCAGTAGAGTCAAACAAAATCGATAAGGTTTTCACGATTCTTAGGCGTGCGATTTCTTTCGGCGTGCGTATTTTTCTTAGGAATTGTCCAAAACCTAAGACAGGGTATGTGTTTTGTAATCGTCTAAAGTATACACTGTAATGACCGTTTGATTCACAGAGAATCTACATCCCAAAGCAAAAGCCAATTTTACAGGCAACCTAGTGCACCAGTTTTTTCGCATATTTTTGAGTTAGTACTTTTGATGTTTTTATTATAACTACATATAACTTTTGGAATACCAATGACAATATGCGTCATAAAGCCCATCTTATGCTTGTCATTTCAAACTATTTTGTTTGCTATTAATCTTTCTGGGTTAAGAATAAGCCCATATTTATCTGTATCCCTAAAAAATTTGGGCGTCGGATTGTTCTTAAAGCTTGAATGCTCCTCGTAGCTTCTGTAGAAGAGAAGAGCCAAATAATACACATGTTGCCGATTCTACAAGACTTTAGAAATGCATAATCTTTTATATCAAACAGAGTGGGTTTGCCTCACCGTGCCATTTGAAATTATGGAGCACGAAAATTGGCCCTTCGAAAAAAGATGAAAAATTCATACAAGAGTTTTAACATTTCGTAACTCAATAATAAATAAAGTTAGATATGTGATATTTTGCATGGGTAATAAGTAGCTACTGCCCTAACCCCATGCCACATTTCAGACTTATCAATCTGCACATAAAAAATTTGTATACGGTGAAATCATTTGCACTACTTTTGGAAAACTCCACGTATTACGGGTTTGACAACTTGTTGGGGCAGAAAACGACAAGTGGGGTTAAGTGTTCTATCGCGAGGCGATAGATGGGCTTGGCCAATGCGGCGATTTGTCCGGTAGGAAAGGCTAGGTTAGTTTTGCGGGTTGTAGTAATTCCGACAAGTGTGGGGAAGTGAGATAGAGTGCCAGTAGTGCGGGCAGTTTATGTAAGGACAACAAGCAAAGTGCAGATGTCTGGGTATGGAAACTACTTATGTAGCAAGTAGTTATTAGATCCCCTTACAGTAACTGATTACACCCAAGTTCCAAAAAAAATCTAGAGCAGTAAAAAATTCCTATTCTCGTCGCCTCTCTTCCAAACTGGCTCGATACCCTCATACTAAACTTTAATAACTAAAGTCGATATGAATCCACTCTTCCTAAAAAGCAAGAAAAGGTACCAACAAACGCTGGAAACTTGCATCTGATTTCCAATGGAGTTTTGTTATCCAACATATTCTCAAGAGAAATAGGACCAAATACATAAAACTAAGTTTCTGTTATGCCTGTCTCCATCGCTTTTCCCACTTACGCAATACTACTGGTTAATTTTTGAAATGACCCAGACCCTGAAACGTAAGCAAGGTCTTGCTACGTATTTATTGATTCACCAAAAACAACAATTTGAAAATTTTGTGATGATTCAAAACCGCTTGGTTTTTTGTGGCGATGGGGGCAGCTTTGTTTTCGTGCTAGATAAATCACCGTTGCAAATATCATTTACTCAGATTAATTTCAATATAAGTAATGGAACATGATATAGTTGACCTGACTGACTGAGTGCAAACTCTCCCACGGTTTTGCATGATATTTGCTTATTTTGACATGCATGCATCTTCTTCGAAAGTTGACAAGTCAACTAACAAAATTGCTTTTCCTTCAATCTATCCGGATCACTTTCCTAGGCCTTTTACACTCCTTGAAACACTCCAATCGGCCATAAAAATATTCTTATCGTCTCGGCCTACTTCACCTTCTTTAACTCCGAACGAGCCAACGGCCAATGAATATCCAGTACGATCCTTTCCAATCCTGGGAAACTCTTGGGCACTAAGATGCTTATCTTGACTTCCTACCTTGCCAACCTTCCAATCCTGGCAGTCTTGCTCAGCTGACGGACAATTTCGTGGAATATAATGCCACTAGCCAAGCTGATCTGCATGTCTGATAGTGAAATGAAATCGTGTCATTAAAGTGTCATCAAATTTATCTAATATCCTAGCGCAGCTGTTGCTAATTTTAACTTTTTTCATACAAAATAAGCTTTATCAATTTTTACAGTTACTTACATTAACTGTTTAGTCAATGTTAATCAATTGCTGGAACTTAAATCAGCCAAATATTGTAAAGTTTGTACTGAAAGAATTTAAAATGGGTTAATGAAATGTCGGCTTGCAGTAAATCAAAAGCCTAAACATCATCTGCCTGTGCTAACAATTAGAATAATACCTTTACGTGTTTCCTATCGCAGACGGTTTAGAGTAAAAATATACTACTTGTTTTTAAAATTTATTGAAACGTGCATGAATAAAGGATATTCTTAAAGTAACTGTTTCAAAGAAGTTTAAAGTAACTGAGTAGAATGTACTATAAAAGCTCCCTTTTATAGGTGTGAAGTGGATAAAATACAAATTGTCAAGGTGCCAATTTTGTAACAACTGCTGTACATTGCCTTGAATTCTATACACAATGAAGTTATTGTTTCCATTGATTCTTAGAATGTATAACTAATATTTGTACACCTGCTTTAAAAAACTTGCTTATGAATAGGAGGTATAGATAATGTATATGGCATGTAGCACTATTATTAATAAGCTCTGCAAAAAGCACTAAGGTATTTAGTTACAAATTTTTACTCGAATTTTTTGTATTGTTCCTACGCCCTCAGATTCCAAATTTTAATTAGTCCATATCCGGTTGTTATGTTACTTTAAAGTACACACTAACTTTGAGCACAGTATGGGTAATTGCAGTTTGTAGTTTTGGCTATTCAGCATTTTAAAAAATTAGATTATTCTGTTCATAAAATTCTGTTGTTCACTGTTTAACAATGGTGGATTTTAACGCCGCCAGCTTACAGGATAATGCTGTGACAGATTTCATCGAACATAGATTTGTTGTGAATTATGATGGGCTGACAATTGCATTTGTAAATCGGCAATTCCGTCAGCTCTTTTTAGCAACAGATCAAACTCACTTGTACGTAATTTAATTGGCCTAGAAATGTATTTTTGCATGTATAGCCCTGGAATGTATAAAACACTCCAATGGAAGTAATGTCAAGTGACAAACCTTTTATTCTACAAAGACCAATGTAATTAACACGCTAACTGTGAGTTGTAAATCCTCGCATAAGCTCAAATATTTTCATTTTTGCACATATGTATTGGAAGAATTCTCAGCAACAAATCCTTGATTGCTAGCATAAATTCATGGTTCAGCTGTGGTTATCATCAAGTGAGTTAATTATACACAACAAAATGAACATCCTTAATCATTACTTTGCACGTTAACTTTGTAAGTAGCTTAAATTTGAACAAATTTTTCGCAAAAACGATCCTACTCATTTTTATGTATTAATTTCATTCAAGGTTCTAGAACCTTGAATGGTTGTTTTTTTATTCAATGCAATCCTAATCAATAGTAGGCATCGAAGCTGGGCTATCTAATGAGTATTAATGCTACTTCGCATCCATCAAGAACTCAAATGTTGCTGAAGCATCGCAAAAATGCAGTTTCATTGCTCAGCTTAACTCACTACTACATTTTAAAAAATTTCTCAGTTAGTTGGACTTAGAATGTTAGAAAAATAATTTACTAGACCAACTAAAGTAGAGTTTAAAATATGTAAGCAAAAAAATAGTTTTAGCAGCCGCAATCTACATATTTTCCGATTTGTTCAGAACTTTGCAGAAATGTGGGGCGAGTGGCAAGTTGAGAAAACTAGTTAAAGCACATTACTGAGCTTGATACAAATACAAACTGCTTTCTCTTAGTAGCCAACTTGATATTCTTGACTGTCCGAACTCATGAAATAGGTCCTTCTGAAAAGACGCATGAATGCGGGATTTGCAAAACTAAATATAACGCACTATAACATATTCAAAATTCTTATGTTTGTATATTATGTAAAATGTCTATTAGTTCGTCCAAAATTTCATTAGTCGCAACTTGCTTGAATCTTTTTTCTAAACGAATACATTATATTTACCCCTAAGTACAAACAAATCCTGTTCTGCTTCTCTAAACACATGTTAAATCGAAAGCACTATTTTATAACAAGTCTTACGCTCTAATTAGCTGTTTTGTGTTAGAAGTTACATACACTTATATAAAGGGTGTGTACTTGTTATGGAGACATTTTTGAAATTGTGATATTTCCTAATATTTAAGCTTTATTGAACTCCACTATTTTTTAACATTTAGTACTACTAATAGTAACCAATATTCACATAAATTAAGATTCATTGATGCCTTTGTTTTTAGTGCTGTAAAGTTTTCGTTCGGCTTATACTCTAACCTCATATCCCGATGACGCTGTCACTTTGATTGTGATTTTTTTCTTAATAGTAGGAAAATCTCGGAGTAACGTGGGTGGGTTTTGTTGATTGGAGTACTCCGCTCTGTATAAACTCCTAAATGTTTCGATTCCTCTGGCCAGTGGAATATTTGGAGCGTTTTTGGATTTTGGTACAAAATCGGTGTTTTGAGTTTCCAGGTAGGAGTAACGTTCTTGGCCTCGTGTGAAGTGGTCATGTCCGGACAGAGGATTACTTTTTTGCGGTTATTGTGCTCAACAATAACCGGAATTAAACGTGCCATCACACATTTCTCAGGGCCTTTCTTTCCAGGCATAGTTCCCTCGGTAATATAAGGTTAGGAAACGCTCGCATTTTCGTCCATAACGTGCCATACCGTCAATATTTTGCTGAACTTGGCTTTTAGCTTCACTTTTTTGTTTCGTGGAACTTTCTTAGGGTTGAAAGCAAGGAAATATTTGTGTACCGCTCAGGGAAAAGGGGGCTAATCCGACAGAACACGTTTACCGTAAACGCTTGAATTGTGAGACATGCCTCAAATTCGACCGTATTTCTTCTTTTAGTGGCCCGATTCAAATTTTATTCGATGAAACGCTGTAACTTTGTATTTTTTTCCATATTTCACCAAATTCTGAGTCTGCGGTCCGTTTGTTAAATTTCGGATAATAGGACCCTTAAATCAGGCCCCTAATTGTCAATTATACAAAATTAAAGGGTCTGTGCTACATGACGCATGATTTTAGGTCCATTTTTTACCAGGATTAACAACCTAGAGATCCGGGTGTTAAAATTTAACTAATTAGGCCCTGAAATGGGGCCCTACAATTAAGCCCTAACCTATAAAAAATATAAAATTAAAGGATCTATTACGCTGTTTGACACATGATCTTAGGTCCATTTTTGGCTAGAATTATTAACGTGAGGTCCGTTCGTTAAAATTTATTTATTTAGGCCCTGAAATTAGGCCCTAAATAATTAAGGCCATCAAATATGCAAAATTAAGGGACCCAATTTAGGACCCGCGGATCCAGGTTTTAACAAGCGGACCTCACATTCGTAATCCTGATTAAAAATGGACCTAAGATCATGTGTCAAACAGCGTAATAGATCCTCTAATTTTGTATTTTTTATAGGTTAGGGCTTAATTGTAGGGCCCTATTCCAGGGCCTAATTAGTTAAATTTAACAACCGGATCTCTAGTTTGTTAATCCTGGTAAAAAATGGACCTAAGATCATGTGTCAAACAGCGTAATAGATCCTTTAATTTTGTATTTTTTATAGGTTAGGGCTTAATTGTAGGGCCCCATTTCAGGGCCTAATTAGTTAAATTTTAACACCCGGATCTCTAGGTTGTTAATCCTGGTAAAAAATGGACCTAAAATCATGCGTCATGTAGCACAGACCATTTAATTTTGTATAATTGACAATTAGGGGCCTGATTTAAGGGTCCTATTATCCGAAATTTAACAAACGGACCGCAGACTCAGAATTTGGTGAAATATGGAAAAAATTACAAAGTTACAGCGTTTCATCGAATAAAGTTTGAACCGGGCCACAGAAAGAAGAAATACGGCCGAATTTGAGGCATGTCTCACAATTCAAGCGTTTACGGTAAACGTATTTTGTCGGACTAGCCCCCTTATCCCTGAGCGCAACACATTTGTTTTCAGGAATATCTTGTGCATCCCAATAGACGTAGTCCTCGTTATAAATAACATGGGTTTAAGAAAGTTTTTTTGTAAACAAATCGGGCTTCAAATTTTGGACCGTGCTCTTGATCCTTGACACACCTGGGTGCCGGCTGCATGGTGTACGCTTTAATGCCCAAAGTTTGAAGTTTAATTTGTCCTAGCGCTTGTGGGCTAATGTTGAGCTTGTTGGCTGTAGCGCTAATTGAAGTGGAGGGCTGTTCGTTGAACAACTCTAAAGCCATTTTCAATTGTCTTAAGGGAGCCAACGTTCCAAAACGTCCTTCAGAGAACCCACAGTCTAGTGTTTTTGTAGATTAATATCCCTGAATTATTTTGTATATAACAGTCTGGCGCTTACGTTACTCTACAAAGTGTTTCACGGTTTTAATCGTTGACATATCAGGGACATTTTCGAAGTAGGATATAACCCGTTTTGAAGACGCTTCATTTTCCCGAGATTTCATGACGATGCGTTATTTTTGGAAAACTGAAAAATACATCATATAACCCCCGAAGGATGGGCTATCTTATAGTGCATTCGATTTTTTATATGCTGCCTTCATTTGCATATAATTTCTATTTGCATGAATGTCTCCATAACAAGTACACACCCTTTACATACTACCCAAGGACTTTTAAGCAAAAGCCTTCCAGTTATTTTTAACAAAAAGAAATAATCAAATTATTCAAATATTCAAAAATAAATTTAAGCACGTTTATATTTTTCAAATCAAATTTCCCTCTGCTAACGTAATGTGTACATAACATAATTATGCCTAAAATTTGGCAAATCTTCCTGAGTAATCGCTTCTTTAGGTGGAAAAAGTACCAGTTTTCCAAATTTTACTGGTTAGCTTCTTACATGATTGATAAGGTCGGCAACAATACTGTTTGCGAGTTAATCCATCGTAGCACTCCGCAGTATTTAATTTTGGAAATAAACTCCAAATATTTGAGCTCTCTAGATTTCTGCAAAATCTGAAGAACTGCATTTCGTTGTCATTTTCAACACGGTGCACCAATTCCGCTCTTTCGGGAATAGGATAGCAGTACCAAATGACCAACCGCTCCAAGGAATTTCTCATGGGTAGAATAAAATCCAACGGAACAAGAACATAAGTACTAAACGCAAACACTTTCAAATTGGGTAGGTTCAGAGTTGGCAAAACTTGAGCAACATGGTTATCGCGAATGTGTACATGAAAAAAGTCAAGTTTCAATTCTGTTAGCGTAGAAGCACATCTATTTTCCACAACCTGAAATAAGGATTTCCAGTCCAATTGCATATCGTAAAGGTTTAAACGAATAATTAGAGTTTTCAACGGCCACACAGCAGTCGATGAATCCCACCAAATCAGAGGATAAATATCATTCGAAGAAAGAGCAATCTGCGTCAAGTTTGGCAACTTATGTGTGTATACTAACATTTTGCCGTCGGTGGAAAAAACTTTTTCTTCCCGGTATCCTGGCGTGTTCGTAAAAAATTTCCCGCTGATATTTATGAATTATTTCCCGGTCGATATGCTATGTAAAATATTTTGATACAGTAAATAGTTTATTTATGTAAGCATTTGTTTTGATACAATGAATGCAATTTAATTAGGAATGTTAGTTAGGAGTGGATTTTTAAACAAACCAGTGTTCTTAACACTTGAGGCTTTCACACTTTTGGGTTGTAAGTCTTTTTCAGTTATAAACCAAAAAAAGTAGAACAGATTCAGGCGCCAAAATTAAAATTTAAGCCTTTTTTGCCTTCTAAACTAAAACAAATTTCACCCACTTCGGAGAGGTACAAAATGCACTTTAAGTAGCGTAAATCCAAACGTTGATACTTTTTTATTTTTAAAATTCACAGTGCGAACGGGATACCTGCTCTGACGCTTTATGAGACATGATTAGTGAGCTATATAGTTTATTTAAATGATTTCACTTACTGACTGAAAGAAGAAGAAACATGAAAAATATTAGAATAAAATGTGGTCACAGAAGATTGGTGCAGCTTATCAACAAGGAAATCATTTAATTAAAATGTTTTCTTAAAATAGATAAACATTCAGAACAGTTTGTATGTCTCCACTAATAATTTTCAGCCTTTGCACGAATTTTTAGTTTCAAAATTTCATCGGTGCATTCAAAGTAAAGGGATTTAATCTGGCTGGTTCAAAAAGGCTTTCAAGTTGCAAGCAGCTGAAACTCCAAAAAACATGAAAACCCCTACTGCATAATTTTATTAATATACATGTATATCGTTCTTCTATAAACAAGTATTCAAAAAACAAAACAAATGTAAATAAATATTTTTAAATAAAGAAAACAAAAACCATGTACAAACAGGTCTATATATATTTTGCAAGGCTACAAAATTGTGCATCTAAGTTATAAAATTGTAAGATTTTTACTTCCAAAAAATCCAAAATTTCTAAAATATTTTATGGTATCTGAATGGAAGTTCCAACCTTGCTTTGCATGGTACAGAACTTGTACTACTACAAATAAGTCCATGCCCGAAAATATGCTACAAAATCACTGAAATATTTCTAATAGACGGGTTAATTCCAACGCTGGCATACTTGTAGTTATGCAAAATATTCTATGGAGACTTAGACAGAAGAGAAATGTTGTTGGACGCACTTTGTGTCCTTCTATTTTTATATCGTTTCGTTAATTACTGTTTACGGCCTAAGGCATACGTGTAAAAATGTCGTAGAAGTCAATATTGTCCCAATTTTTCTTAAATGTTGGTTTTTAAAATTCTACAGAAAACCTGTTTAAACAGTGTTTATTTTGTTTTAAAAAACAAACCAAGAATTAATAAATTCTCAGTAAACAACACAAAACCAGATTCTCTGTAAAAATTCTTTCGTTAACAAAAGAAAACGTAAGTTTATAACAGTGTTTAAAAACCGCACTGCTAAATTTGATTTTGAGTGTGTGAGCTCAAGCTTTGTAATTTCAATAACTAAGTACAAAAACAATAAGTATAATACTAAAAATCAATAATTTTATTTTTACACTTAAATATTGAAATATTTTAAACAGATAAGAATATTTGTGAAAAATTACAGAAAGGGATTTTATTGCTATGAGCTTCGTTACCAATTCTGCTTATAACTTCAATCCTTGCAAAATGGCAGAGAAAAATAATAATAGTTTAAAAAAAACAGTTGTTTGAAGTTTGACTTCTCGATATTTTACTCAGAATTTCAAAGTTGTTGCTTAATTCAGTCAGATTTAATTATCTTCGAACAACTTCTACACATATTTTGTCATTTTATTGTAACACGTTCAGTTTCGTTAAACCTAGAACAGGGAAATAAGTAGTTTAGAATATGTCCTAACAAATGATTTCACTTGTTTGGAGTAAGTTTATTAACCAAACGATATTTAGTCTAAATTTATTGCATATGTTATATTTCATGAAGATGTTATACTGGAGGCTGCTGCAATTTTGGAGGGATATATTATTTGGCGTTTGAAGATTATTTCATTCTAAGTAAACGTTTGTGAATATGCATTCATAATATTTCACAATCTTAGACTTTCAGGTTCGAATATTAAAATCTTTGAGAGAAAGGTAAAAATGGGATTAATTTCTACGCTGGCAATGTTTGCGCACATTAAGATATTAAGAATGGAAAACGTTTATGGAAGCCATGCAAGGCAACGACTAAGTGTGCTACTAAAATGCTCCTAGACAAACATTCTCCCAAATTATTTGGATTAAGTTCCAGAGCTTAAAAAGGTAGGAATATTGTTATTTATTATATTTTTATATGATTTTGGAAATTCACATCATTGATATATAAATATGTAACCAAGATCTTCTGTATTTCAGTAGGAAGTAGTGCAATGTGTAAGTAAAGATAAGCCAAAAACCGATCCTTTAACTTTATCTTGGCTGGAGAAATTTGCAGAAAAAAATCGAAATGGATTAAACTCTTCCCAACTAATTGTAATCAAAGAAAGTCAAATTTCGCAATTTTTCCTTCCTCTCACCTCCTCTTTCTTTCTTCCTTTTTCCTTCCCTTCCTTTTTCCTTCCCTTCCTTTTTCTTTCCCTTCCTTTTTCCTTCCCTTCCTTTTTCCTTCTCTTCCTTTTTCCTTCCCTTCCTTTTTCCTTCTCTTCCTTTTTCCTTCCCTTCCTTTTTCCATCCCTTCCTTTTTCCTTTCAAAATTTCCCGGTATCCTAGATACCCAGATACAAAGTTTTTTCCACCCACGCATTTTGCTTGTTCCCATGGATGAGTAGGGTGACAACATGTTCACATGAGAATATCTGCGTAACAAGGCATCAAACAAGGGCGTTGGTACGTCCTCCAATTGCAAATACGTAAGATCCTTAAGTTCAGGAAACACACAAGATGTTAAGTTTAGCTCTAGAGCTTTCCAGTTGTCTTCTGAATGACCTCCTATGCATGTAAGCTTGAACGCTTTAAGATTGGGCATAAGTTGTAAAAAGTCTCGTAATCGTTCATAAAACCAAACATTGGAGGAATCAAATGGTTGCCCAAAGAGCACTAAATAAAAACCAAAGTTCCAAATATTATGTCCATAGATTGTCAGAATTTGCATCAGCTGCTGGGTAAAGGACTCCAAGTCTGTTATGGTAGGTTGGTGTATGCTCGGTAAGATAATGTGGAGACTCCTGTCAATAAACGGAATCCGGTTTTTAGTAGCATATTCCCCATCAAAGGACTATGCAACCTAAGGGCAAAAATTTTGACCTCCCAGTTTATTGTTGATTCTGATAGAGCTTTAAAAGCTCTACAATTTTGCAATTTAAAGTATGTCCTTATCTCCTAACATTGCTGAGATATGAAGGTGTTTGTAATTTTCGCTCCCATAAGGCCCCATAGTAAACATACTTTTTTCAAACTCATGGCTACCCATCGCGCCCACTTTTGATTTCCAATCTTGATAGCATTTTAAAAAGAGCTTTAATTGGGGATGTTTTTCAGAAGTTACTGGAGTGGTCTTCTTGCAAACGTCGAAGTTGTGGTAGGTCAAACTTGGAGGTGTTTTTTCGGAACAACTTTCTTCTAAATCGTTATAGCTTCCACTACACACCTCCGATTTTCAATGTTAATACCAATATTAAAAGAGTAATTTCTGTAGATTCTACCGTAGAAAAAATCAGGACAAAATGTCTTTAGTTGCAAAAGTTATGAAGCTTAAACCTTGGAGGGGCTGTTCGAGAACCAACAAAAACAGCCTTTTTCAGGCCAACGTTTGACCCCCGGGCCCACCTTTGATTTTCGATGTTAATAGCAATTTTGAAAGCGCTTGTTTAGGAGATAAAACTGAGAAAAAACTGGAGTGGTATCTTTCCAAAACCAAGACTTATCAAACAGAAGATGCTAAAGTATCATCTATTCACAGAAATAAGCATGTATTTTTACATTGAGTCGTCAAAGTTTGCAATTTTGGAAAGATACCACTCCAGTTTTTTCTCAGTTTTATCTCCTAAACAAGCGCTTTCAAAATTGCTATTAACATCGAAAATCAAAGGTGGGCCCGGGGGTCAAACGTTGGCCTGAAAAAGGGCTGTTTTTGAGGGTTCTCGAACAGCCCCTCCAAGGTTTAAGCTTCATAACTTTTGCAACTAAAGACATTTTGTCCTGATTTTTTCTACGGTAGAATCTACAGAAATTACTCTTTTAATATTGGTATTAACATTGAAAATCGGAGGTGTGTAGTGGAAGCTATAACGATTTAGAAGAAAGTTGTTCCGAAAAAACACCTCCAAGTTTGACCTACCACAACTTGGACGTTTGCAAGAAGACCACTCCAGTAACTTCTGAAAAACATCCCCAATTAAAGCTCTTTTTAAAATGCTATCAAAATTGGAAATCAAAAGTGGGCGCGATGGGTAGCCATGAGTTTGAAAAAAGTATGTTTACTATGGGGCCTTATGGGAGCGAAAATTACAAACACCTTCATATCTCAGCAATGTTAGGAGATAAGGACATACTTTAAATTGCAAAATTGTAGAGCTTTTAAAGCTCTATCAGAATCAACAATAAACTGGGAGGTCAAAATTTTTGCCCTTAGGTTGCATAGTCCTTTTTGGAGAAACATTCCAGCTTGTTCTGATGACCAAAAATGGGCATCACCAGAGCTTGATAATATGGAAAGACCTTGGTGGCATGCAACGTCAAGCAGTTTACTAAACATGTTGGAACTCTGCAAGGCAGTGTCCACTCCTATTTGCCAAGTGCGGCAAACCAATCGACAATTTAGCAAATATCTTGGTATTCTTCCATGTGCACCAATTGCAAACGCTGACGGAGTAGCAAGGTTTTCAGCGAGTATTTTTATTACTTCGGGAAATAAAGTTGTTGTTCTTTGTTTGCGAAGGAGCATGCCAAATAATTCAGATGACTTTGTTAAATGAAACAGGTCCTCCGATTGAAAAATGTTTTCAAATATTAGCACCCAGATCTGGAAAAATAAACACATTAGCTCGGTAAACAAGATTAATAATTTGCATCATAATTTATCATTTTATATAACTGTGTGTGCTACATTTTCAACCAACCTCTTTTGGAAAAATGGTCAAAAGTCTTGCTGTTTCAACGGTTGCTTCCTGGTTAGCCATTTTACGGTTTCTGTGGCTAGCCTGGCTACCTTTCGGATTGGTTCTCCAACTTGTTAGGATTCTCCATTATTTTGGAGCCAGCCGCAAATTTACTTCACAATTTTGACTTGCACCTAACACCTTAAAACCGTTGGAAAATCATTGAAAACTAAATTCCAGTTATCGTTGTGTTGCTTAAATTAAACCTTGAAAACTTGGAACTACTAAACAGTTTGTAGGGAAAAGTTTCGAAATACTTCTGGCACAAGTTTGATGCGAAAGCGCACCAAATTAGTATAGTAATCTACGATTTTAAAAATACGGATATTATGTCAACTGTCGGTGTTGCTTTTTATATGCGACACTATCCGAACAGCATTATACCAAATGCGGTTATTTTTTGAGTAGGTTGTGCATACATGTGGCAAGCAACACTCATCAGGTCAATAAAACATCTTGTAGCAATCTTTTTCCTATGCGAATGCACTCTTACTGCACGGAGTCACTGGTAGACACAAACAACCACATACCCTCCCGTCATTCTATTCATCTCATCTAGTGATGGCAAACGATTAATCGCGATTCCAAAACGATTTCCGATCCGATTTTTTGTAAAATCGTTTAGATAATCGGAAAACCGATTCGATTATTGCTGAAAACGTTTAGAAATCGAAAAATCGCGATTTTTACTTCCATAAAAATTTCCTTAAAATCAATCAGGTTTCCTTAAAATTTATTCGTAGTGCTACATAAAGCAACAACAAAACGTGAGAAAAGTAAAAATTTGACAACATTAAGCATGTGACTAAATCAATTCGTGTAATTTTCTGTTAAAATAGTTTACTTGCTTCCAATTTAAGCAACTTTAAATGCAAGATTTGCTAAAAAATCACGTTTTCTAGAAATCGCGATTAATCGCGATTTTCGATTCGATTTTTGTATAAAACGTTTCCCATCACGCTCAAAACGTTTGGACAAAAATAGGAATAATCGCGATTAATCACGATTAGTTTCCGATTTTTGCCATCACTAATCTCATCTCACAAAGACAGTTTTACCTTTCTGTATTGTTCCAAGACTCGTATGCTTTTTGTATACTAGTTATGTTTCTAAGTTTTTTGGCCTTTTTGCTTCGCTAGGACATTCTGGATCGTAAAAGTGCACACGAAAACAGTTTAAATCAACAAATCAACATTTAAACATACCTAAAAAAACACTAAAATAATTCCTTTGTAGACGACCCCTTGCATTCAATATTTGCCCTTATTATAAGTCTTTTGTACTTTTTCCATGCGCATTTAGACCATCAACGATTGTCAGTGCATTCAATGCACTGCATTGTTTAAAAAGCGACAACTCGACAAGGGTCCTTGTTCATCCCAACTCTGTTCAAGGGTAAGCATACTCATTAATATAAATCTAAGCATTAAACTAGGACATTCAAGTTTAACGTACACTGCTACCTCACGTTCATGCCCACAATAATTAATACTACCCTTTGTGGAAGTAAAAATTGTGTACATAATGCATGTAGTTATGGATTAGCAAAAGTTTGCAGGCGGGGGGAATCGAACCGCCCGTCTATCTGTAAAGCCCAGATCGTTATACCACTCTACTACGACTGCAACTTATGCTAATCTCAGTTTCAGAAGTGATCATGTCTCGCTGCTTGATTACCTAATTATTATGACGCATTACTTATACTAGAGCAGCTCGACATTGCTATTCTGGTTGACGAGTTGCCACACGTCACTACTACCCCCTTTTGCGGCGAAATTCGGAAGTAATTCGAAGATAATTGTCTTTGTTTTACGCGTAGGTACTTATTTCTCAGAAAATGTCTTTGTCATTTTTGGGAGCTTCGCTGTGGCAATGTGGAAGTACGCGGTCTTGTTTAGCACTCCACCAGTTATGGATTAGCAAAAGTTTGCAGGCGGGGGGAATCGAACCGCCCGTCTATCTGTAAAACCCAGATCGTTATACCACTCTACTACGACTGCAACTTATGCTAATCTCAGTTTCAGAAGTGATCATGTCTCGCTGCTTGATTACCTAATTATTATGACGCATTACTTATACTAGAGCAGCTCGACATTGCTATTCTGGTTGACGAGTTGCCACACGTCACTATGTGCATACACATGCACAAGTAGGAACCATACTTTTCCTCCTCTTATAAATACCTGATACTGATACCCAGGGTTGCTAGAAATTTCTCAGAAGAAAAGATAAGGATTAGAAGAAAAATATTATATTTTCCGGCTCAGTGGCTTTCTATTGTAACTCTGGGCTTACACTTCTATCCCATCTCGTACACGTTTTGTACCTATCTAAAGGTTTCTGGAGAAAAATACCGATTTTCGCACCATTCCTAATCCGTAATACTAAAACATTTATTCTTGGATAATGTGATGCATTGAATTGTCCGTATACACTTCTGAACATTTTAATATTTTTTGTGTTCCTTGTGTTCAGCATATTACACAGTTGAAGAACCAACGTAAGCAGAAACCGCATTCAGGTTTTAGGTACTTTTTCTTTTTCAATACCTCCTTTCGTAGAACGTAGCATATAGATTTCAAGATAAATTTCAAGTCAAGTCCCTAAACGTATAAATGAGAATGTAGCGTATCGAGGGAAAAACGTGTTAATCCCCTCACATAAATTAGAATCTAACGTTGGTACAACCTGGATTAGAAATTCTAAAAAATATGTTAACCTTCCGACAGCCTAAATCTTTGATACGTTATACAAAAAAATACACATATTTATGGGTATTCAGGTACTCATTGCAAGCGCAGATACCTTACTGTGTGTGAGTCCGCGAAGAAATTCAGATTAACTGGAAAAATTGTGAAGCTAAACTTTACATCGACTGAATCTTTTGAGTGCATTTGTATGACAAAATTGTTGGTTTGCTAACAAAAAGTTTATGATTTAGTTAGATTTAGGTTTAGTTCACACCAAGTGTTCATGGTGCACCGTTTAGTTTTTGTGATCCACTGATACATTCCTTTACAGGTATTTATTTTGAATCACGATTTCTTTCAAGTAAGATATTTGCCAAATTGCTCAAACCTTTATAGTAACGAACAATTAGACTAAACCAAAAAAATATACAACAATGGGCCAAAATATGGATTCAAAAACATCAGGTTTACTGTGTAAAATATGTAACAAAAATTTTCTTCGGGAGTCAGCTCTTGTCAATCATATGCGCAAGCACACAGGCGAGAAACCGTTCAAATGTGACTTGTGTAACAAAACCTTCACACTAGCTTACTCGTTGAAACGTCACAAGGATGCAGTGCACTTGGGTAAAAAACCTTTTCAATGTGAGCTTTGTAAAAAGCAATTTGCGGAAAAAAAGAATCTCATTCAGCACAGACTGGTTCACAGCGGCGAAAAGCCGTTTAAGTGCATATTTTGTACCAAACGATACCGTAAATCTGGGAATTTGTACGGGCATTTAAGAGTGCACACAGGAGAAGAAAGCTTCAACAGCTTCCCCTGTTCAAAATGTAGTAGAACATTTGGAAGAAAACGAGTACAAGATATACACCTCAGCCGACACCATTTAGGTAAGATTTAGCCACTAAAATTATTAGTTCTACGTAGCATGCATTCAGATTTGTAACATATTATATTTTGCTAACAGGAGAGGACATCACCAAACATTTTCTATGCGTGTTTTGTGATCGACGGTTTCCTGCTCTGGCAGACCTCCATTCTCACATTTTCTCGCACACTCAAGAAAAGCCTTACAATTGCTCAAAATGTGACATGGAATTTAGCAACAAAAACTACATTAGAAGTCACATGGTACACAAACACTCAAATGTACGAATCCATTCGTGCGACCTATGCAGTAAGACCTTTAAAACTGCCAAACATATGAAATTGCATCTTCGAACCCACTTGGGCGAGAAACCCTACAAATGTAAAATTTGTAGCCGGGCATTTATTACAAATGGTCACTTAAAACTTCATTATTTTGTGCATTCAAACTCCAAAATGTTCAAATGTGACGAGTGCAACCGGTCTTTTAACCAGCCTACTGGCTTAAAAAATCATATAATGCGAGCGCATTCTAACATTAAGCGCTGGGAATGCGGACATTGTAAGAAAAGCTTCAAGACAAAATATGAGTTGGGTAATCATGAAAGGGTTCACAGTGGCGAAAAGCCCTTCCAATGTAAACACTGTTCTGCAAAATTTGCACAGCAAGCCCATTTGAATAAACATCTACTTAGACATGTAGCCAAATATGATACTCAGGCCAACAATAAAACCACTGCTTAATGGATTTGGTAAATATACTACATACAATTCAAGACATTCATTTATATGCTCTTTATGTTATGTACCAAAATTGCATTATCATGACTTACCCACATTGAAGAAAGCTCCATGTATTAATTTTGGTTTAATCTATTTCTGTTTCCAAATCGTTTATATTACAGTGATATAATATGTCGTTTGCATGTCATTTGAAATTCAAGATCTTTGTGAAGGTGCTCTAGAAAAGTTTATTAGTCTTTCAGTTATTAATGCTTCTGAGGGTTGGTTTTAGTTTGTTGTTTACCTTAACTCTAGGATGCAAGCATATTGATAGGTTTGGTAGAAATATACCATTTGAAAATGTCATTGTAATTCAAGTTGTGTACTTAATAAAGTCGTTTTATATACCTAGGTACGGAATGCATTAATAGAGTTAATCTGTAGGTGTAATTTATGCTAATATTTGTGTAAAGAGTCCTTTAAATTTAGGATTTTGCTTTTTGATTGTTTAAACATAGCATATCTAAAAATTTAAAAAAACAAAGATGTTTTGAATTGATTGTCTGAATAAAATTGATCTATGTAATCAAGATATTTAATATTTCCAAATAAAAACGGTTTCTTCACAATGAACATAATTGGTCAAGTGCGTTTGCCACGCGGTGACGTCTTACTGGGAATCTGAAAGAATTTTTAGCGAGTGTAACAAAGCTTTAAAAAAAATTCACCTTGATGCTTACCAAACCTGCTTATAATCGGCTTGAATAAACTATTCACAAACATGTTGCATAAATTGGATACAGATGTTATAACCCTAAAACAGTCGAAACGTAGTTTAAGTATTACGATTTTAACTGTTGCCTTGGGTATTGGAAGATGGTAAAATAAAATAATGAAAATTTGATACAAAACCACTGCTGACCTGACACAAAAAGTGTTTACTTAGGTATCACATTTTGTCTTTGCTGCTCTTTTGGAACCAGGCTAAGTTTTTGTGCATCAAGACAGCAATGCAAGGAGCCTTTGGTATTACGTTCTGCTAATCTGCTTTCTGTTCCGTCTCACCGGGGCGCAATATGACAGCGAAATAAAACACACAATATAAGTATTTGTATTGAAAATACAGTATTGTAAGTATAAGGTGCTCGAAGTTTTACTGTTCTAGCTACACATCAAAATTACATACCATAGGAAACAAAATACTTCCCACTTCTGTAAGATCTTACTTGAACCCACAAGTAATTAAAACCTTATTTTGGATGGGAAACGGACCCCATTTATATTGACAGTTATCACACGCACATTTATCTTAGCCGGTTTTTCATACCGGACAGTTATCTCATTTGTACAGTTATCTAATTATTGGACTTTTCCCATTTTAAGCAGTTTTATGGTTTGGGATAGTTATCTCAATATAAAAATTTATATTTTTCAAATTTTCTATCATGCAACAATTTCGACAAAATCTGTTACAAGTTTCCACCGAACTGGAACCAGTCTTACGGAATTTTGCTTTGTCCAGCGTGCTAAATTTTCTTCTATACAATTCAGAGCAATTAGTATACTGTAAAACATCTCAAAATCAAGTACAACTGTTTCAGTATTCTGTAGCTGTTTGGACTACACCACGGGATAGTGAAGTCTGGATTTTAATACTAACACTGCTTTTTGCACTTATGGCTACTTTGTACAAAAGTAAAAGCCAAGTGTTGTACGTTTTTGAAAAAAATTTTGGGCAGTCACGAAAAATTTTATTTCAAGCCTAAATTCCGTTATTCCGCTGCAATTAGTTTGAGTGGCATGATGACATGTAGGCTTTGATGATGCCCATACTTCCGCCGCTACCTGCGCAAAGGGTCAAGGTCGAGGAGCATTAATCCGAAGCTTCGTTGTGGAATTGTTGAGGGTAAGGTGAAGAGGGCAGGGAATTTGGAGGGATTGTTAAGTAATGTTACCCGGGTTTACCCTGAGGAGAAGTGGAATGAAGGAAAAAGTAGTTGCGAAATGCTGCTGGAGGATGAGAGTGACAAGAGGAGGAAACCGACAAAGGTAAAGGACCTGAGTCAGAGTTTGGAGGAGGGGGAGCCCAGGATTAGAAAGAGGCACCAGGTGCCTACTCAATTAGGGATTGGAGGGAGGGGATGAGTAATGCCGAGGATTTGTCGAATGGGGGCAAAGACATGGATATTGATGAAACTTTAGCCAACATATTCATTGTAAGTTTAGTTGATAAATCCTTTATAATTTATACTTTCTAACGTGAAACTCCGTATTATAAAATTAGAATTTCAAGGCAGGAAGAGCTTTATGTCTGACAACAAGATTTATATTTAAAAGATTTAATCATTTCATTTGGAATTTTGATGATAATCCTTTAAAATGCTTCTTCAGCAAAAAATGGAATGTTTGAAATGTTTTGGGTAAAATTGATAGAATATTCTTAAAATATTTAAAACACTTAAACCAAAGGTTTAAGATTAACCATTTAATGGTTTAATATTTTTTATAATCGTTCAACGCTCCTGATATGCCCACTCAATACCAAATCAATAAATTAATTGAACCCCTACCAAGTAACTCAATACAATACTTTATGTGAATAAATTTCACAAAAATTTCTGTCACTGCTACATTAATTATTTACTGAAATAAGAATTACCCCAAGAATTTTCAAGTTGTTTAAATTTTCTCTCTACGACCCTTTATTTCGAAGCGCTTCTCTAGTCTTGTGTAAAGCTGTCACCATCTCCGTGAAAAACACAAGTGCTGTCAAGTCATCGCAAAAATATAAAATTGCAACAATATTGTTCTGCAACTAAGATTATTAAGGCAATAACTACTTACGAGTTTCCAGCGCATGTTAAAAACTTCTTTTCAATTTAGTTAGAAACATTGGATTTCATTCCATTGTAGTTCATTTTTGTAGGTGAATAAAATAATTATTAGGGACTGCAAAGAAATGGATGAATGAGGAAATCAACAACATGAGGTTTCTAGGAAAACGGTGAGGTACCTATAGTGGCAGAATGAAG
The DNA here is from genome assembly GCA_029691765.1 of Entomobrya proxima. Classification (NCBI taxonomy): domain Eukaryota; kingdom Metazoa; phylum Arthropoda; class Collembola; order Entomobryomorpha; family Entomobryidae; genus Entomobrya; species Entomobrya proxima. The sequence continues at coordinate 45,465,954 of CM056171.1, forward strand.
TCAGCATATCATTAGCAAAAGCTTGATACTAAATTACAAAACTTTAATGAAATGCAATAAAATAATAACCCATCTTTTAAAATTTACAATGCTGCATTTTAAGGAGCTCTTGGTTCTTCCTTGATGTTGACTTCCTTCAGGATCTTAGGCTTCTGCTGCCGATCATCCAGCTGCATCTGGTAGTCCCTGGCCGTCTTGTGAAACATCATCTCTTTACATTTCAAGTTTTCTTTTCTCAAATCTTTTCTTGGATTATTGCTTCAACGTCTTCAAAGCCTCTCCATTATCCCTCCATTTTTGTAGCATTTTTTCCAGCTTTTGTTTTTTAGTCAGCCGTCTTTCCTGCAATACTTTTTTCGTTTTTTCTTTTTCGTGAAACATTACGGATAACACCCGACCCAGGTAATCAAACAAATCAATAAAAGTAATTGCAAAAAATATTGGGCATTGTAGGTAAGACATGCAAAAGGAAAAATTAGAAATTTATTCCATGGCAATTAACGGAATATATTCTGCAAGACCGCGGGAAGTATGCGAATTTACTGCGTTTTTTGTTTGAAATTCATAGAATCTTAAGCAATGAAAATAGTGCATTGGGTCAATTAGTGGAACTACAAGGACTGATTCATTGGCAAAAAAGCAAGTAAATACATAGAATCTTTTTAAAGGGGACGGGTAAAGTTTTATGATTCTTTGAAGCATATGAACACCGAAAATGTTGCATTTGCACTTGCTGGGGCACTTTTGCTTTATGGATAATGGTGCACTTTTATTGTTCAGGTTTCTTTGCATACGTATTATAATTCCATTACAAACGCCTTAAGTATGTTTATTTCCAGCGTAACAAAGGCGCAGTAATTTATTTATTTTAAAAACGTTTTCTTTTCATTTCTTCACTTTATCGTCTCTTATAATTTCCCAGCTAATCACAAGTGAGCCAACATTTTAATCCATAAAGACCAATGTAATTAACATGTAGTATAAATGCTCGCTTACGCTCAGTACATTGAATTTTTTGAAAATCAGATATACATAGATTCAGAACATATCCAGAATCACCGGCGCCCCCGTCAACAAATCCTGTTCCTGGAGGATTCCTGGGAAACAAAAAAGGCAAGCAGCTGCTGCTAATTTAGCAGCATGGCTGTTGAGCCACATTAACCACTACCTGTTTCATGCCCCTGGGGGAAGTGGGCATAGACAACAACAGAGCCTAAGTGACGAGGGTCATAGAGGGAAGACTCTTCCCGGGCCGGGACCTATTGGGGTGCGACATGGGCCGGGATTTGCTGGACATGTCGCTGTATCAATAAAAAACAGAAACCAAAACATGTAATATAAAACATTTTTGAGTGACAGCAACGTCGTTTGTACAGCATATTATTGCATATATGTATTCTACATCATGGTAGATTCATTGTCATTTTCACTTGCTTTTCCATTTCCAGTTTTTAAAAATCGTTTTTGTGAGTCAGTCAGTAAGTAAAAGACAGATAATCGAATTGGCTCATCCACGTAATGATTCTACCTTCAGTTTATTTGAAATACTTTCAAACTCAGTAATTACAAAAGAAACAGATTTTATTTTAAAGTTTATTTACAACACGCGACCAATTCAATTCTATACACAGCACCACTAAGAACAGTAAAATGGCGACTTTCTTGTAGCCTACAAATAAAGATATAAGCAACCACTCATATTAGATTTTAAGATTAAGTTACATAAGATTTGTATACTAAATTTTGCCCGGTTCTTACATCTTGCTAGTACTATTAATCCCCCAGAAAAGATTATCATTTATACACTTATTACACATATCGATATTCAAGGAAAGCACTAACCAATTAAATACGTTATTAAATAAGTTTATTTACATTATTAAAAAAGACATCGATGCTGTACTGTTTAGCATTTAGCAGACTTCAGAAATAAACCTGTTAAAAATTCCTAAAAGTTAGAATCCAATTTGTTGTGTAAACGACAGTGTTTATGTAAGTAGAATGCTGAGTACATTTAGTTTTAATAAGCATTTGGCCAGGGGTACTTTTAAGGCTTTGCTTTTACTTAAAGAAAGATTAGTGCCGCTCGTAAAGCAGTATTTATTTTGCCATTTTTTCTGTCTGCCAATTATCACGATACTGGACAGACCAACGTTATGTCAAAATCATCCTAAATTTAATATACACTACCTGATTTCGACACAAAACCCTAAACCCTCATGTCTGTGAGTTCAATGGATTACTGTTTGATGGATGGGGTACTGGAGGAAGGTTTCAGGCTTACACACCTTTCAACAACGTCCGGTTGCCACTTTCAAGACGTTTACAACTTTGAGGAGGCAACAAATTTTGAACAATATCCATGGTAAATTTAAAAAGTTGCATAAAGTTTGAGTCAGCATTAAATAAATATTTAAAAATTAAAATAAAACATAATATGGTCGCATCTAATGCAATTCACTGCACGACAAGGACTGCTAAGTAGTTTTAATGTTGGCAAAAATCGGAAACTAATCGTGTTTAATCGTGATTAATCCGATTATTTTCCAAATAAATTTTGCAAAATCAAAAACGTTTTATGAAGAAATCGTATAAAAAATTGCAATTTTTTGGCTAATTTAGCGTGTAAACTTGTTTACTTTGAAAGCCAGAAAGTTAATAACAACGAAGTAAATCACACTAGTTTGTCAAGTTGCATGCCGTTTACGCTTTCTGTTGTCCAATTTTATAGTTTTTAGATTTTGTCGTATGTAGTTCTTTTAAGACTGATGAAATTGTTGGGATAATTAAATGGCAGCAAAAATCTCGATTTTCCGATTTTCTAAACGATTTTGGCAAAAACCGAATCGCTTTTGCTATTATATAAACGTTTCTGCTCTATTATTGAAACACCAATGATCACCATGAAGAGATATTCGCCTGTAATAAAGCTGTAAGATATCCTCTCTACAAATACCCTTTCACAATAGAATGTAAGACCATTTTTAACATTTTCTTATAGACTACAAAAAAGCAATCAATTGATTTACGAGCCTAAGAAATCTAAAACCATTTGAATTGATTTTAATTTTATGTTCATTTATTATACATATTTTGCTTCTAAACGTTAAAGATATATTGTGTCCCAAATTGCAGAATATTCACCTTAATAAATTCGTATGCGTATCTGTAAACACATTCAAAATTCAAGACAGTTTAGCAAATGTCAGCATTTGTAAAAGCATACCTAACATATTCCATTTTTTCTCCTTCTTGTCTATCAGCAATTTACAAGGTAAAATATATATGCTTAACATTTACAAAATACGTATGCTTCATCATCAAAATTCTTAAAATTTCGAAAAAAATATGTCAAAACACCGAATAAATTTAAAAAAACAGGAAAATATTTCAAGTCCTGAAAACGAAAATATCATAAAAGTCCTAGAAAAATTCAAAACAGCCAAAACCATTCAATTTTCTCCTTTTCTAAACACTCGTTTTTATTTCTTTGTTTTAATCAAACATTGACACAATTTCTAACATGTTTGAACAATTTTTAACAAAGTACATTTTCTAATAAAATCTTCAACCAAATTTATTTCACACCAAATAAACCGGCACACAGTTAAGCAACGTCACCTCCCTCGGATTCAGCAGACAGAAATTTATTAAAAAGTCTCAAAGAAGGTTCGTCGCGCTTTGAATAATCGCAGCAAAACCAAAAATACTTTTCTTGCTATAAACTAGAACTTGTAAAACATGTTTTCCTCTATTCGAAATGGTATTTTCCACTTTCTGCTTGATATACAAGTTTTGCCCGGGCCGGGACATTTCTCACTTAGGTACTGCAAAACACCGAATAAATTTAAAAAAACAGGAAAATATTTCAAGTCCTGAAAACGAAAATATCATAAAAGTCCTAGAAAAATTCAAAACAGCCAAAACCATTCAATTTTCTCCTTTTCTAAACACTCGTTTTTATTTCTTTGTTTTAATCAAACATTGACACAATTTCTAACATGTTTGAACAATTTTTAACAAAGTACATTTTCTAATAAAATCTTCAACCAAATTTATTTCACACCAAATAAACCGGCACACAGTTAAGCAACGTCACCTCCCTCGGATTCAGCAGACAGAAATTTATTAAAAAGTCTCAAAGAAGGTTCGTCGCGCTTTGAATAATCGCAGCAAAACCAAAAATACTTTTCTTGCTATAAACTAGAACTTGTAAAACATGTTTTCCTCTATTCGAAATGGTATTTTCCACTTTCTGCTTGATATACAAGTTTTGCCCGGGCCGGGACATTTCTCACTTAGGTACTGGACAACAATTATTCGAATATTACCAAAGATATAAGCCGCCTGGCCCATCAGACAAAAGGTTATTTGCCACTGACTCCACCGCTTACTCCAAACTAGTACAATATTTTAATCATCCAGGAATGTGTATCACGACTTGCTAAGTAAAGGGCCATACTGCGGACCTTATGGAGACTGGGCCCAAGCCGCTCCGCATTGAGACATATACCAATCGTTAGCACTTGACGAGCTTATTAAAAGTGTTGCTGGGCACAAGTTCCTATTTCGTGAACCATTGACAGTTTCGACCATGTGTAGTTACGATTTTTCCTTGTAAAATCCGTTACACCGTCTCTCAAAAAAAGCCAAAATACCAAGAAAGCAAGCAAATGTTCAACTGGTAGCTTGATTTTGACTCACTGAAGAACTTTTACAAAGGTACAGGGCGGTTAAAGCATGACAAGAGATTTTTTGGTAACTTGGACTAAAGCACCTTCAAATATGCACATCACTACGTGCCATAAGGTTTACTTACAAAAGTCACGACTTCAAGTGGCCAAAACTGCCAATGGTTTACGAAATAGGAACTTTTGCCAAGCAACACTTTTAATAAACTCGTAAAGAGCTATCGATTGGTATATGTCTCAACACGGAGCGGCTTCGGCCCACCCTCCATAAAATTCGCAATATGGCCCTTTAAAACGTTTTTGTGATTTTCCAAATAACCACATATGAAATTGAACACTTTTTTAGATACTTGGGACACGCTTGGTTTTTTGTGTGGGTAAAGCCTTTAACAATTGTGGATTGACACCATTGACATGTATCAGTCGTGAAAACCGGAACTTACCGAGGTTGGAGTGCAACTGTGATTGCGTTCCGTTTAACTTGTACTTGTATCACTTCCAAATGCTTCCATTAGGAATTCCTTTCATATACCTAAATATTTGAAAAATTGTAGCAGGTTTTAAAAAACGTTTTACCTGGTCGGACAATGTTCTGATTAGGTTGGCAAGTAGTTCAACCAACCTTCCTGATTACTTACATATATTCAAATATACAAACTGAACCAAAGCTTAAAATTTTATTGAAGACTGTTGATGGAAGAAATAATGTATCCGCTCCAGGAATTCTGAAATTTGAGGAACCAAATCCATTAAAACATTGAAAATTGTGTTTCAGTAAATATTTATCAGAAAAGGTATAGGGCGCTAACCTCTCATATCAGATAATATTGAAGCCATTAACTTCTTTTACATTGTTTTCACAAGACCACTTAGCGTGCCAAACTAACAAACACTTCATCAGTAGATGAACACACATTTGATTTACAAGATGAGTTGTACATGCGACTGCGCACCGTCAATGTACCAAAAAATACGATTTATTTAAAATTGTATTAGCAAAAAGTCGATAACGCTATTGGGCTATAAACAAGTGAAAATTTGTTTCCACCTATCACTTAAGTCCCCACATAAATTTGCCATTAAGTGTATTCCAAATCCAAACTTGAATGGCTTTATTGCTTTAATTTTCTTTGATGGGAGTAGGAAATTGTGCCAAATTTTTATTGCTGTTGGATTTAATTTAATTGTTCTTAGGATTTTTTAATCAGCACTGAAAACAAGTACTATAGCTGAATGCTGCACCACTCACTAAAATGGCATATTGTGGTTTGATTTGCTGTAACCACAAAATATTTTATTCCTCATTAACGCTACGTTTCATATTGTATGCGCTAATCAATTGCCTAGTATAATTAGCCAAAATGCCGTAGCACGCCCCGCGTCCCCCCACGTAACAACGTTGATTTACACCGTATTGCGTTTCAAATGTTAGTTTTACGCGAATAATATTCATAATTTTGAAAAAGTACGCTCTGCGGGATATAGAGAAGAGTTTGGAAATTCTGTCAGTACCATGCTTTCCAATTCTAGTTTTGTGGAATGCCTGGCATGTTTCGTTTAAGCTTATGCGACATATTCTGCCATTTAAAAAGCATTGTGTCGATTGACTTCATAAACGAGAACATGCCAGCTTATCCGTAACAGATATTCCAACGATTGAACTTGAAATAGATACAAAAGGGATCGGAGATTAAGCAACAGCGCGTACTTTTTCAAAAAACGTTTCAATTTATTGAAAAAATGATTATTTTTCACTAATAGTTTAGGTCTGGTTGGAGAGCACGATTTTTTACGTGTAAATATTTTGGTTGCTAACGTGTGGGGATCACAAAATAAATTGTCGTTTGCGAGTTGCTCTATAATAAATGATCGGTATTTTTGGCTGAATTATAGAACCTTAATGCCACAATTTTTTACATCCGTCTCTTTCAAATATGTGTAATGAAGAAGTCGGTAATTTGACTATTTTTGGAAGTATGTATAAATTGCTGAGTCATACACCATGGACGTTTTACCTAAATTTTTAAATTAAGCAAATGAGTGGCACTTGAATTATTTTAGCCCATTTAAAATATCCAAACCAAGCCACTTGAAACCAAAGCAAAAACAGTGAAATCAGGTGCCGTGTTACATGCAATGTATTACCCCAACCACACAATGTTAAGCATATCAGGCTTGTATTCTGCGTGTATTTATAGAAAGCACCATTTCAGAAAAAAGTGGATATTCCTAACTGTTTTTCGAAGAGTTGCTGGCGACATTCATCCATCACCCAACAACCTTACACATGCATGAGTCAACCTTTGAGTGCAAGAGTGTAAATCGAGATCAAAGTGAGCTGACAAAATCGCAAGCAGGATGCCGCACCTTCGAAAAGCCAAGAAAACTCATTGCTGGAAATGTGTGTGTCGCAGAATGAAAAGTATCTTGGAGAATGCAAACACCCTCTTACACTGCTGGTCTTATGACAGCTGTTGTCGCTTGTAAAATCTTAATGCTTTATAAGGCTTTGCAGCGGAATATCAATGCGATAAGAAATACCGACATTTTTATTTTGGCCGTCCGTAAAAACACAAGTCAGTGAATTATAATCCTAATAAGAAAGTGACTGACTATAAATAAACTAATTAAAGAATCCCATTCCGTTCTACTAATCACATAATACAATTTTAAAAAGTTAAATTGAAATCTTGATCATGGAGAGCAGGAAAATTTCATCTAGAACTTTTAAGTGTAAAATGTGCAGTAAAAGCTTTCCTGTTCAATGCAAAGTTTTTAGACACATGATTGTGCACACAGGCAACAAATCATACCATTGCAACCAGTGCGATAAATGGTATTCTTCGTTTTCAAATTTAAAAGTTCACACACAAGCTCTGCACATGGGCATCAAACCCTTTAAATGTGTACAGTGCTTGAGAAGTTTTGCTCGAAAATCTGACCTTTTTGGACACGAAAGGGTGCACAGTGGTGAAAGGCCGTTTCAGTGCACGCTATGTTCTAAATCGTTATCCTTACGCCAGACAATGTATGCGCATTTACGAAGTCACACCAAGGATCAAAGCTATTATTGTGCACAATGCAACAAAAAATTCAAATCTAACGCTGGTCGCACAGTCACATCAAAAACTGCCACGGTAAGGTTTATTCTGGTTGAATTAAAAATATTTATGGTTTTTTTCAAACTTTTTATTTGCTTTTTGGTTTACAGGAAATGAAATTCAAAGGAATTTTGAATGCGTATTTTGTCAAGGTTGCTTTCCTACCCTTGCCAGACTCAATCACCATATCTGTCATGAATCCGGGTTTCAAAACGCTTAGGTCTATTCCCCGGATGTTGGATTTTTAATAGTTCAGTAGATTCCTTCTCGTTCGATCACAGGACTTGACGTTATGGCTTAAAATGATTAATTATGCTCTACTAGACTGATGATTTTCCTACTCAAAAAACCCTAGATCTTTCGGAATAAATCTCTTAGCGAGCTACACAAATTATTATTGTTTTCTCAATTATTTCTATGCTTTATTATCTTAAAAGATTTACAGCAATTATCTCGTGCCAAGTGATTAGCTTAACAATTCTACTTGAGCACGGCCACGACTATTTCTACTTACTTAAAAGTGAACTGCACGCAGGCAGAAATCTAACGACTACTTTTTACCCAGAATAAAAGACAAGACTATTTCTCTGCTCACAGGCGGAGGCGGAGGCAACTACTACAAGAATGAAAAGGCCAACGGCCAAAAGTTTACATTTTACACGTGAATTGGAATAGCTGGCATGCAACGAGACAGCTTGCCGCCAAATCGGACCTTGCAGTCCACCGACTCACTCAGCCTATTCCTTTGTTCACAAAAATACATAGGCTAAAGCGTCATTTTCTGACACTCCCACTATTTAAATTTACAACTACGTCAATTTAAATACACGAACAGAAACATAAACTTAATATCGACTTCCGGTGAAAGTACTTCTCCGTCGTCTTCTTTTCTTCTTCCTTTTCTGGCTCCTTAAGTGCTGACAGCGTCTCGCACTCCCACGAAGAGCTCTCGCGTCCACTGATCCAGTAGCTTCCACTATGCCATCTTGCTTCCACGTAGACCACGGCATTTCAGCTTCATAACCTCCATCCGGTGATCGTTTCACTGTATCCTCGAAATGAGAAGTTACTGCTGCCTCCAGGTCTTCTCTTGTCTGAGTCTTGGCTTCATCTCCTATGCCAAGAGTTTCCAGACTTCCAAGGTCCTCTGCATTCACGCTACTTATCACCATAGAAGTTGCCACGTTTGCCACTGCTGTTCCAGCTGGCGGACTATCCTGTGGAACCGATCCACAAATCACCCATCCAAAGATCGTTTCCTGTGCAATGTAGAATCGATCGAAACGGTGAAATCCTCCAGTCAAGATCTGAGCGTATATGTCCATGCCCATTAATAACTGAATTTCTTCGGTGAAATCGGACTGGTCAGTCAGGTTAACACCCGTTCCTTTAAGCTGTTTCATCCATTTTCCTTGCGGGGGCTTCTCTATTCCTCGCACAATCTTTTCAGCACTGTTCAAGGGGTATGTGCCACAAGCATTTCCATCCAGACTCCGCACCGTCACTTCATAACGTTCATGGGTCTTCGGCTTGGTTACCTTCCCTCCAAAAATCATATGCTCCATAACTTTGCTTGAGAGCCTTTCGAACCTCGCAGATTCCGCAAAAAGATGCTGTACGTAGCTCTCCGTTGACCCAGGATCAATGAAGACTCTAGTCCTCACAGGCCCAAACGCTGTATCTACTAGTCCCACGAATGACATCAGCACTACATCTTTTCCACTTATGTTGGATAGTCCCGGTGTTGGTCGTCTTGCTTCACTTCCACCGCGTGACTGCTGCTGTTGGTGTCCATCCCCAGGCCCTCCTGGAGGTACATACACCCTTGATTGCTGCTGTTGGTGTCCATCCCCAGGCCCTCCTGGAGGTACATACACCTGTGCTTGCTGCTGCTGTACTGGTACTGGAGGTAAATAGTAGGGGACTGCTGGAAGATATCCGTATCCATAGGTTCCCTGGTCACCCGACGATACCATCATCATCCTGCTTGCTTGAGGCTTCTCCTCACTGGCTCTACACAGGATGGTAAAATGTTTGCCTTTACAAGTGCAGCACTCCACAGTAGACTGGCATTCCGTAGACCTATGTCCCAGTTTCAAACAAGTAAAGCACGCTTGTACTTCCTTCACATGCTCCATTCTGTCCTCAAGGCTCATTCCCTTTGCCTTTCGACATGCCTGAGACTTGTGGTTCGGCTTACCATAAAATATGCAGTGATTTGGGGTTTTTCCTTTTCCTCCCACGTCACTGCTAAACAGGGCACTAGCAGTTGGAACATCCACTTTCTGATTCTCCTTCGCACTCTTCTTGGTCTCCGGTTCATTAGACAGATTCATCCTCGCCAGTGTCCTATCCATTTTATTTTGGACCTCAGTTGTCAAAAACGTGATTACTGGTCCCAATTTCCTCTCATGCGCAGCGTCTCGCTGCCACGCTTCCAATAAATCATTGGGAAAACAGGGCTCCACCACTGGATACAGCACGACCTCGAACTTGTCACTGGTCACTCCTAGGGACTCCAGATTCCTTATCTGGGAAACTACTTGTGGCACCCACTCTGTGATGTCCATCCTAGTCTTCTCAGATGCATTTCTGTATCCAAGCTGTAGTAAGTCCCTCATGTAGACGTTAATCAGCGCGTCTGGTCTCCCAAAAGCCGACTTAAGCAGGTCCACTGCACTTCGGTAGTTCCGGCCGGAAACTGGGAATGCCTCAATACACTTCCGTGCCTTAGATCCTGGAGGAATTGCCTGGAGGAGGTACTGAAATTTATCAGCGTCTGACAGGTTCTTCTTGGAATCTATTCCTTCAAATCCTGCCCAAAACTCCAGCCAATTTCGTATATCCCCCGAAAACTCCGGAAGTTTCAGCTTTGGCAACTTCACATCCGATTCCAACGTGGTGGTGGTAGTAGCCGTTGTTGCTGCCGGCGTCAATAACCCCGACACTTTAGCACCCAACGCCAATCTCCTTTTCCGGAAATCCAAACTCACAGCTTCCTCCGCCTGGAACAATGCGTCTTCAACCGCTGCCAGCAGAGTGTCGATGTATTTTGACTGGATTCCCTCAAAGCGGGTTATCTCCCCATCCACCACTTGAAGCTGCAACTTGACCGCCTCTTTGTCCACTGGATCCGCAGTGATAAGGGCTTCTAACTGGATGAATTCCCTTTCCAGCTGCCTTTGTGCCGCTTGAGACCTCTTCTTTGCTGCATCCATTGCTGCTGCTTGCTTTCGGCTTCACTTCACTTTAAAATTCACTAAAAACTTAATCACTTTCCCGGTACGTCAATCCTGGCTGAGGTTCGCCACATGTCATGAATCCGGGTTTCAAAACGCTTAGGTCTATTCCCCGGATGTTGGATTTTTAATAGTTCAGAAGATTCCTTCTCGTTCGATCACAGGACTAGACGTTATGGCTTAAAATGATTAATTATGCTCTACTAGACTGATGATTTTCCTACTCAAAAAACCCTAGATCTTTCGGAATAAATCTCTTAGCGAGCTACACAAATTATTATTGTTTTCTCAATTATTTCTATGCTTTATTATCTTAAAAGATTTACAGCAATTATCTCGTGCCAAGTGATTAGCTTAACAATTCTACTTGAGCACGGCCACGACTATTTCTACTTACTTAAAGGTGAACTGCACGCAGGCAGAAATCTAACGACTACTTTTTACCCAGAATAAAAGACAAGACTATTTCTCTGCTCACAGGCGGAGGCAACTACTACAAGAATGAAAAGGCCAACGGCCATGTAAAAGTTTACATTTTACACGTGAATTGGAATAGCTGGCATGCAACGAGACAGCTTGCCGCCAAATCGGACCTTGCAGTCCACCGACTCACTCAGCCTATTCCTTTGTTCACAAAAATACATAGGCTAAAGCGTCATTTTCTGACAATATCCTTTATCACATCAACGAAAAACCATTTAATTGCACCACCTGTAATAAAAGCTTCTCTGAAATATCTGATTTACTGAGACATGCAAGAAAATTTGCATTTCAAGGAGCGACATTATCCCTGCCAGTTATGTGGAAAACGTTTTGAGCAGCGCTATAAAATGCAGCGACATCTTCAAACACATCTAGCTGAAAAACCTTGCAAATGCGAAATCTGCGGAAAAGGTTTTGCTTCTAATGAAGGAAGAAATTCACATATGGTTGTTCATAGTACGACAAAGCCATTTAAATGTGGAAAATGTAACAAGGCATTCGCACTATCTACATATACGCAAAATGCATTCGAAGTGATAAAATTCGTAAAAACTTCCAGCTTTTGGTATCAAATGATCTATAGTTAAAGCTTAGATTTTTTAAAATTTCTGTTGTCTCTACATCCTGTTTTGTTTATCTTTGATAAAATTGTAAGTTAAAAATAGTTTACTAATGTTCATATTTATGGTTTAAATTTTTGTTGCATTTTGTAAAAATTGATTTATGTAACCCTTATCAGGTCCCTAAAGGCCTTAACCAACTTGCTGACTTGACTTAAAATTGGATAATAAAACTGTTCAGTGTTAGTACTTTTTCTTATGATTGGTTCAATCCTATGAGTTCCAATCTTGCTCATTAATACTACGCAAATTTATACTGTTATACCGTTATACGGTTGTTTGACGTGATTAACGTAATATGAAAACAAATGCAATCATTTTTGCAATCATGCTTTCTCCGGATTCTCCCATTTGGAAAGGTAAGGCCTTGCCATGCTTACTGATTACGTTTCTCCATACTCCATTCTAAATTACACGTGCCAGAGGATGGTCAACTTTTTTCCCGGTCTTTTATTTGATATTCCTGTGGTCAACCGTTGAATGGGATTAGAACTGTGGCATTCATCCATTTAAATTCACAACAATAATACTGTTAGTATAAACATCATAAACAATATGAACAGGTAAATTGTCTGTAGTATGAATTGCATGAATAATTTCATGAGACCGAAGCGCTGGCAAAGTCAACGCATCAATTTAAAAATTTGTTACATCATTTGTAAATAATTTCAATTGTTCGATTTTTTAGTAGCTTTGTGCTGGTAAGGCATTTAGATTGTCTTCACTATTTAATACATATTTCAACGTTCCGTTTTGCAAAAGCATCAGAAATTACGTTCACTCTTTGTTTTGGATGGAATGATGTTACGTTTATCAGCTGCATTCAAAAGAATTTGGGGTTTTTGTCAAGCTAATATTTATAGCAAAAATACTCTAAACGCATCCAAAATTTATCCTAAAAATATTAAAACCTGATAAACAAAACTTTCTCTGTCGGCAAATGTTACGCTACATTTGCTAACGTATTGAAAAATTTAAACGCTAAAAAAGGAGATTACATGCACGGAGTGAATCATGGTATGCAATATTTAATGAAGACAAACGCTTCTAATGTAATTTAGTAGGTTAAAATTAAAAAAAAAATAAACTAATATTTCGGACTTGTTGAATATAATTATTTGTGTCTGGGGTGATTTGTTAAGAAGATTACAGCAGCGTTGCTATCGGTGAGGTATAATGCAAGCGTGTGAAAAATTGTAATATTCTGAAATCCGTGGTGTCTGTGGAAAAATAAGAGTAATATTTAAAATGTTTGCACAGGACAATTTTTCGAATTCTTTTTGCCAATTTTTTAAACAAGTTTTGTCAAAACTTACGTTAAGTTTCTTCGCTTGATATATCATTTATCAAAATTAAAATGTTGGTGGGTGGAGGTGGATCTGGTAGTTAATATAATGCTGCTAAGCACAAACTCTTCCCTAACTGGCGTCGTAGCTGAGCTTACATTCTAAAATCTGATTTCATAACGTGTTGAAAGCAGACATTTATAGTTGTCAGAACCTTAAACTAGAAAATAAACTCAAAACCGGCGGATGGGGAAGCCGAGAATTAGGATAAGACAGCGGATGCCACCCTAAGGAGGGCATTGGAGGGAGAAAATGAGTAGTGTGGAGGTTTGTTTGGTGGAGGAAAAATGGTGGGAATTAGTGGGTGCACGAGGACAATCTTGTTAGAAGCAGGAAATTGATGGATTTGGGAGGTGTAAGGATTGCCTGTGGTATGTCCCACTGGGGGAAATGAGCATTCCGGTTGTACTGGTTCCTCATCAGAGAGTGGCCCACTCTTGTTTAAATTCTGGGGGGATTGTGAGGAATGGAATGGCTATGCACAGAACTACCATGTATATAAGCGGTAATGATTGTCAGAAAATGGAGGGGTGGGGCACGAGAAGCTCGGGAGCTTAATGAATGAACGTTTGTCATGAGAATTCATTCAGGGGAAAGAGAATAACCCACATCCTTAAGTCCAATAAATTCTCTGATTGACCTGCCTCCTCAATAGCTTCCAAAGGAACTATGGAAATTTGGATGGAGTGTTGGTATCCAACCGATTCTCCAGAGAAATAGGAACCAATTTCATGAAACAATTTCAGACTTAACATCAACATCACCGAAGATAATATTTTGTTGATGAATGATATTTGATATTACATACTTATTCAGGGAACAGTATTATATATTATTACGTACTTCAAAATTTATTATAGACAAACGAAGTTTGTATTGTATTTGTTTTGCACATGTTATAAGTATATATTTTTACTACAAGATATTAAAATCAAAACACCAACGATGAATTAGTTGTCAATCTGTAACTCAACTGATCCGCAGAGTAGTTACGAAATCTACTGGCTGGCGTCCCTCAACGACAAAATTCAGCTTCATTAAATTCTGTCTCGGTATGAGCTACGTGCTAAAATGCAGCTTTAACAAAACTTCCCATGAAAAATTCAAGCTCTTTACCGACAAAGAGAATAGAGCATTTCAAAATTGTTAGAAGTTTGGATTTCACGTACAATTTATCGCACAGACAATCTCTTCATTTGTTAGTTTTGTTTGTTATTGGTAAATTATGAAATTGTATGTTGATTTACATTCGATTCCTCAAATGGCGGGACCAGCCGTAGAGGGACGAACCCGGGTGAATTGGGATAGATAGGAAGGCCTGGTCCCTTTTCACAAAGTTGACAGCCTTGCAACTACCTAGTATGTTTTACCTTCTCATACTCCAACATGGAATTAACTCGAAAATCTAATTTCTATATACCGGATAATTGCGATAGTCGTTGGACTGTTTAACTGTTGCGTTCTGTAAATTACCAGTCTCAAGCATAGATGTAAAATTTAAACGACCGTAACTGGAACGACCGTACTTTTGCGATTCAAGCACATTATAGATATCGCTTTACTGTGCTTTTAAGGATTTATAATGTTATCATGACAATACCGTACTCTATCACTTTCTACTTCGCTGAACCAGGTAGTCGCTTATCAAGCTTTTATAATTTTTATTGAAGCTTAGAGTTGCTTATTAACCTTTTCGCATGGCAATTAAGTACTACTACATGTATTTTGTAGTTAAACTGGCATTAAAAGTATCTAGTTGTCAAAGCCTACATGGTAATTAAAATGGGAAAGCCAATCAGTTGAAGTGGAAATGTTTTGAAACAGTTATCAGCTGGAATGAGAATTTCAAAAATATGCCTCAGCCGTTGACGTGGGAATTGTTTGTAGACTACAAATTGTAGTACAATGGAGACGAACGTAATAATACGTTTTCCCACGGGAACGTATTGGCAATGAACAGCTGATTAGTACGTATTACCACACCGCGGGAAATGCTTTGATGACACAATATTACGTTTTACCATTTTCAAAAAGTGTTCAAATCTACGTAATAGTACGTTTTACCACAACAACTCTCTGAAAGCAGTAACGTAATTTGATATTTGAAAGATTCTATTCCATCCTCCATCCATAATTATAGAAATGACGATAAGACGGTATTTGAGGAAGAGAGTTTATTGAATTGTCAAGCTTTCGACCACTTCTGTGGTCTTCTTCAGGACAAACTAAATGACAAACATGAGAACAGTAACATACTGACAACTGCTAATAGCTTATGAAGTAAATAATCTGAGCATACCTTAGGTTAAAATTAAGTAACGTGTATGATAATTTTGGACAGATTTTAGTTTGGCTAACTGACTTAACAATTGTTCGGAAAAATGCTAAAAGATTATTATGATTATGGTGAATTATTCTTGTTATTATTGTGATTTGGAACTGTTGTCATAAGCATACCATTCTTTGATTTTGTTTTCCATGTTATTTTTGAAAACGTAATTTAATGTTTTTTCGCGTTTTGGGATGCTCCCGCATAACGTATCTTGCGTTTTTCGAAATCAAATGCAAATGACAAAGGCTCTGGAGCTGCTGGTTAAGGAAAAGGAATTTGCGACGAATGAGAAGGAACAGGTGGTACAAGCTGATATTTGCAGTGAAGGAATTGGAGGAGAAAGTGGAGGAATTAAAGATCAAGGAGCCGGTGTTTTTTAAATTGCACGCTTTAACAGATTTGTCTTGTTACACTGGGCATTTCATGTTGATTTTAGGTTCACTTCTACTGCCACACTAATTTGTTTTAATTCACGAATCTCGGATAACATTTATTAGCTCGCTGAGTCAGCAGGTGTGTCCGTGCACTTTATTTTTGGGGTCTAAACCAGGCTATTTGCGGTCGAGATCAGGCTATTTGGGGTCACAATCAGGCTATTAGGGGACAAAATCAGTCTATTTGGGGTCATAATCTGGCATATTGGGGTCAAAATCAGGCAATTTGTTGTCTAAACCAGGCTATTTGGAGGCTAAAATGGTAGAAATAAGCAAACCTGGGTCTAATTATACCAATATTATCTATTACAGAGTTGTTTTACCTATTCTAGATCGGCTAAATGGGCTTTAAACCAGGTTAAATGGAGTCTAAACCAGGTTAAATGGAGTCTAAACCAGGTTAAATGGAGTCTAAACCAGGTCTTTCGCAGCGAGCATTTATAATGGTTTACCATTGTCTGGTTTCATATTTAGAATATACTTGTTTCAACGTAAGGAAAACTTTCACGGCATTCCATTTTCCAAATTACTGCTTATTTGTTCTATTGCTACCTTATTTCCCTCTTTGTTATTACGCTGACGAAATTCCGAAGGGCAGCCATTGAGTGATTAGACAATCTGCTTCATTTTTGTGTTAATTTTGATTTATGAGAAATCCCGATAGTAGGCAATTTTTATCTATTGAAAATACAATCCTTTACAAGCAGTTCTGTCTAAATGTTGGCGTTAGGTTAAAACAGCTTAATTGGGATTTCAGGTGATTCAGAAATGCGTTTCAAATTTTATATTTAGCAAAGAGCGCTTTAAATATCTGATTGGTTTTTAAACTGAACCAGAAAGGGAGAGGTGTGGTGCAGGTGGAGACACATGCACAACAAAAACTAAGGTGGATACTGATGTTTCGATTGATTTTATTTAATTGCAAAATTTGCGGGCGTGCAATTAGCTTTTAATTTGTCAGAAGTTGGTAGATTACGAGGAGGATATTGAGGTAGTGGTCACACTTTGACCGTCAAGTTATTGATGATGCAACTCTAATGTGTCGAGAACAGCCATGCTGCGTCCCTTTTCCTTTATATTTTCATTTGTCCTCCGGGAATAAGATTGTTGGGGAGCGCCGGCGGTTATGGAGGAGGTATGTCTGACAGATGAGGTAGAATGGGTAGAGGAGTCAGAAGTAAAGGAAGAGGATATCCTTACGTTTTTGCTTTCAGAAGAGAGGGATGACCGGAGTGGTCCGCCCATGTACGGCAATGTCGGAAGAGGAAACAGGGGAAGTGGTGCGATAAGGTCTGGTCCTTTTCCGCAAAATAACAACCTTCAAACTATCCTAGGAAATGTCCTATGCAACCTTCAATTATAGTCTGACTACGACTCTCACCAGAAAAACACACAAAAAGAGGACCAAGCTGTCTGAAAAATTTTTACTTCCTTATTATCCCGGAAAAAAACAAGTCGCCGTATTGCTAAAAGTGCTGGCTGCAGACGTTACTCATAGTCCAACATAATGGAATTGCGCTTATATGCCAGATAAGTAGGATAGTCGAGTATCTCATGGAAGCATTATGACCAAAATTGCTCACTCTAAAACCTGTTTTGTTGCCGTGTTATTCCGTGGTTACTCATTTAGAACAAGCTCACAGGATTTTAATTTTTTCCAAAAGCCAGAAACATGGTTACTTGATCACTTATTCGTCCAAATACTTTGGTCCAGGTCATGTTTAAATTTGCTTTGCACCAATTCACACGGTCATTTATTTGCAGCTTGATCAATATGATTTGAAATGATCTAATATCAGTTATCTTTCCTCCATTATATCTGACATCAATGGACACTACCACCAGCTCCAACAAAAAACTAAACGCTCACGAATCAACACATATGTTATAAAATCGAAAGAATCTTGAACTTTAGTTAAGGCTATAACTAATTTTGGGATTTCAGTGCATACTTAGCAAACTACTTGTTAATTGATGTGGCCATCCTTTCTTCCATTCCATTTTTGGTTCATTTTGAGTTGAATGAATAGACTCAATTTTACCATTTCCCTGATGAGGGCTCTTGTTATATGAGCCGAAACGTCGGTTGTTTTCATTAAAAACGGTACTCTAGCATTCGATGAACCCTAGAAATCGTTTATTTCTAAAAATAAAAATAGAAATTAATAAAATAAAAAAATTAAGAATTAATTAATTTTTCAGGTCAACATTGAAAGTCTTCACTCAAATCAAATCCATGCCTTATATCTACAATTTTAAATTAATTTGATGGTAACCATATCTCCACGGAAACATCTATCAATCGATGAAATACTTCTATCTCCACAAAAACACCTAGCGTTTCTGAAACATGACAAGGAATGTTCAGCTTGATATTTTCTCAAAAAAGTAATTCCTTTTGGTCGTGAAAATTCCAGATTCCAACAGCCAATGTTTGTGGTTTTGATTTGGAGAAGGATTTTAGGAGGGGAAGAAGGTTAAATGGGGCTGAAGGGATGGTAGAAATTGTATCCATTAAAATCAAAATGCAGAAATTCTTAACCACGTGAAATTGTACAGGTGCATTTTTGACTTAGCAATGCTAAGTTAGCATAAACTACTTCACTATACCGACATCTACAGAAGTCCTATACCAAATCTAATTATATATCTATACCACCTCATGCAAAAACAATTTGTTTTAAACAAACTAAATATCGCTTAATCATCACAAACATTACAAGTTTTCAGTGTAACAAAAATCCTTTTAAGTTTTATCTGGCAATCAGTGATTAGGCCAGCACACACACATAATTATTGTTACTTTAATAATGTTAAGTCGGGTATATAAAAAGACAAATACGCTGATCTCGAATCAATTGTCTCACACAATTCAACAAAACTATTTTAGGTATATTTACAAATAAAATCAATATTTCAAACTAAATATGAGAAAAGAAACAATCTGCGTGAATAAAAAGCCTGGTAATCACTAACTGTTATGAATCTGGCGTCGTAGCTGAGCGAGTCAGCAGCATTTGGTCTTTTCGTGGATGTTGGGGTAACAAAACCATAAGGATAGACCATAAACGTGGCGAAGTCCTGTACAATGCAAAGCAGAATATGATTGGTGATTCTACAGTTTTTCCATTAAGTTTTAATTTAGAAATTGGTTTGTTTCATCTTTAATTCACTTTATTAAATTTCCAAAATAAATAAATACTTTATTAAATTAAATAGCACTGCAAAATGAATGAGCTTAGCTAGTTAAATTGACAATTAAAATCTGAGGAAAAAACCATTTCAAAGTTAGTTGACTCCTATTTACTGTCTGGCAAATTAAAGCTGTTGATTAGTCAAAATTAAATTAAACGCCTAAAACTTGTTTGAATAAAACATATTTTATACCATATAAACCGTTAACCCGTCAACCGCAACTTTGCATTTCAAAATGAACGAGACAATATTAATTGGCATGTAGTTTCTCGTCCCTAGAAAACTTACATGTTGTATTTTTTGTTGTTTTACCCAACCCCGGTTAAAAGAGCATTTATTCCTCCAAAGGCATCAAAGGACCTTATGCAAAGAACGAATGGTCTGGACCCATGCCTTATTTCTGTAGTGCCACACTGGAAGGTTACAGTTCATAGCTCATTCGAAAGAACATCCTCTGCTTACTAACACAGCATTATAGTTTGTACTATAACTTGCTGCACACTTCATGTTTTTTGCAGAGACATTTTTCAAAAAAGCACTACTTACCATGTGCACCAAGATGCATCGCTTGGTTTTTTTGTGGACACGGAGGGAGCATAACTAAAAACAGATTTTCCTTGCTCATTGGACGACTTTGTTACTGCAAGTTAAAAATTATATGAAAATAGGCAATGAGTGTTGTTAACATGAATGTGGACTCTCCCCTTGCATTTATATTAAATTGATTCTAATTTTCAATTTGTTTTTTCTCATTTCGCCATGCATGAGTGGAATGTTATAAGAACCTTGATGGAAATATGTAACTAACCTCCCACATTTAATCAACTTGTTTACTTGGTCGGGCCACCCGCGGAGTGGCCATTACTATTCAAAAAATGTTACTGCAAAGTTACTTTTTCGAGATTTCATAGCGGTCAAAGTGTAGGATATCTTATCCTGGATATGATCCATTTCAAGATGGTCAACAATAGCCATGTTGCGTTCCTCCTCCAGGATGCTGCTTCTCCTTTCATTTTATGTTTCCAGTTGTCCTTCAGAAATGGGATTTTAGGTGTGGGACTCACGTTATAAAGAGAGAATGTATGATGGACGGGTTGTATTGGTAGAGGAGGAGGCAATCCTTCTGCTGTTGTTTCTACTAGGGTTTAGCCGCGGTGGTTGTCCTCCTGGGTACGATTGAGGTGGATCACCAGGATATGGCGATCGTGTTCTCATGGCAGTGGGAAATATGGAAGCCTGGTCTGTTTACAAAGTTACCAACTTTCCCAATTTCCAAGAATAACACGGTAGTCAATGACTATAAGTCAGGTAGATAATGGAGCATGCAATTTTTCAACGCAGTTGCGGCATATTGCGAACTTATATTGGTGGCGTCGGTGGAAAAAACTTTGTATCTGAGTATCTAAGATACCGATAAGATAAGCTTGCTTCTACTTTGGAGAAGTAAAACAGGTAAATGTGAGAAAGGCGAGCGGGAAAAAAGGCGAGCGGGAAAAAAGGCGAGCGGGAAAAAAGGCGAGAGAGGGAAATAAAGGAGGAAGAAAAATGGAGCAAGGGGACAGAGAACACGTGGAAACGGAAGAAAAGGGAGAGGGAAGGAAAAAGCGGGGGAATGGAATAGGAAAGAAACTGAAAAGTGGGAACTTTGAATTTATTCATTTTTATCACGAAACTTGGCTTTCAAAATTAAGTAGAATAGTTTACTTTTAATTATCGTTATCAATTTCCATTTACAGACATAAATTAGGCTACAAAATATTAATAAGATTACTGAAAATTTTTTTGATTTTCTTGATTCTTTGCTTTGATTACTATTTAAGCTTTGTCAATTGAGCTTACCATTATGAGCTGATAGTTTATGCACAAAGGCCCATAAAAAGTGCTCTAGTGGTATAATTTTCTGTACTCTACAACCAATATTTTCTCGGCGCTTCAACGCAATCAAATAAAGGGTGTACGATAATTATTGGAACAAATTTTAATTACTTCAAGAATCCACACAATACATTTTTAGATGTGACGAGAGTATCCCCAAATAGGTTAGACACTGTAGATTTAAGAAAAAAATAACTCAATAGTATTTGGTATAACGGCAGCTTGCTGCATATATTATGTTAAGACAATTGAATTCCAGGTTTTTTAAACCATCACTTTACAAATATGCGTATAAAATCAACCTATACTATTTTTGTTGAACCGATCAGGCTTTTAAATACCCGCCAAAGTGTAGGCTTTTAAATAAGCTATTAGCCAATAAATTCTGACTACGGCCTTAAAAATTCCATTCAATACAATTTTAGCCGATTTTTTGACATTACCGTTTCGAAGTAATTTTTGTCGCGAAACAAGTGCATAGAATTTGGGTGGCTGTAATTTTTTGCGTTTAAACCCGATTTATACCTTTACATGCTAGATTTGAAGCCTATTTTTTGAGCTTCCGAAATAAGTAAAGTGCATGCTTTTTACTAGCACTACATACTAAACCGTCGAATAAAAGATACGTCCTTCAGTTTAGTGATGAAAAGCATGTACTCTTCGTTTTTCATCTTATGAAGGAAACTTATAAGAATGTATTGTTTAGTCGTTTAGCGCATTTTGTAGAGAAAAGAACTGTCTTTCTAACGTAGTAAACGGTTTTGTATTATAATGCCTATTTATTGCAGGAATGACAAATTTATAGTACAGGTGTTCAAAAAATTTAGTCCCGTGAAAAACCATGGATGGTGTCACGTTACTGTAAGTGTTGCTACGTAAGAATATAAGGAGGTGTGACCATGATTATTTTTTCTCTATTTCCCCAAACATATGCCTATCTAATACTGGTAACACTAGATCCCTAAAATGTGCTGGTAATTTTATAGCGTGCTATGAAATTTGTTGCAATAATTATCGTACACCCTTTAGTTAACGCTATTGGTAAATTTCACGAAAGTTGGATTGTTCAAAATCTCTATTTTTGCACAAGTCTTCACAACTTAAGCGATTAGTTTTTTGTTTATTTTGCAAGCTGTAATAAAAATGGCAAATTGATGATCATGCTATGATGTGTAGTCTTGGGAAATATATCAATATTAGAATCTTCGTGCTAGCAGGACTTTTATGAGATGAAATTTTGTTTTTAATTACTCAACATGAATTCGAAAAGTTGCACCCTAATTTTGAGAAAACGGTACTCTAGGCGGATTATGTCAGGGCCTACAAACAACTCTACATGTTCATGAAAAGTTTTTGTAATTGTAAGTACATCTAGATTGTCAGTAACTGTATACAAACTCAGTTTATACAAAATGAAGGATTTGTTTCAAATCTTAACACTCCAAAAAGGCACCTTAAAGTTTTTAAATGCTTGAAATATTTACTGTCCAGATATTTATGCGTGTGTATCAAACGGATGTCTGGATTCAAACTGTCGTTGGGATGATTGACAAATCATTGTAGGATTATGTTAACATGTCAAATGTGGTTACCACTTACATGCTACGAACTTTGGTTCAATTAACAAATGACTTAGTTTAGAATGTACTTACAGTTTAGTGGATAAATCAAGATACCAAATCAATGAATTCTCGAATAAATATTCGTTGCCGCCGTTTGTTGTACAAACTGTTTGAGGTATGATTTTATGCAACAACTCAACTCCGGTTTTTATAAAAAGCAATGCACAGCGCAATAAGATGCACTGTAGATGCATGTACACCAACGTCAAAAAGTCAAGCTATCTTATCTAGCAAAGTACCCATCAGCAGTTTGGTTTCTTGATTATGCAGGGTATTTTACTGATCACTGGTTAGAGTCGACTTCTTTGCAGAATTGTTTCAAACTCGGATAAGTTTGCGTTAATATGAAATGAATGTTGCAATCAAAAGCGTCATATAAGTATGAACTTTCTACAGATGTCATTATGAGAGACGCCCCTTTTCGTTTAAAATTTGAAATTTGACAGTTCACCATTATCCCCACTAATAAATTTTAAAACTTCCAGGTATGCTGTTATTTCGTGGGATTTATAAATACCCAACAAATAATTCCACAAGTTGATTACTGGAAGACTGATCTAATCACATTCAGTTATAATGAATACATTTTCATTTTTGATGAAGAAATATGTTTACATGGCGCGGGGAAATTGAGAAAGTCAATTTAAATTTAAATTAATTCAATTGTAATATAGAGGAAGTGTCCGCACTCAAGTTTAATATCCTTTCCTATGTTCCTTTTTATATTGTAAGTGGCACTTACTAAGTGGTATTAACCCAGTTATTTTCAAGAAGAATGCTCAATCTATAGTTTCAGTAGCTACCTTCACAAAAACCTTGGAATATACAGATTATACCAAGAAGGACGTGTCCTGTAAATGCAGGTAAGTAAGTCCTACTGATGAGTACATATCAACTGGAAAGGAAAATGAACGGCATGATGAGGAGGATAACAGTGCGCCTGTACTTCAAGCTGGAAGAGGATGAGAAGGTTATCCAGGTAAAAAGTCAAAATGAAGGTTATGATCTATCTCAAGTGTGTCATCAAAAACGATGCTGCTTCCCTTTTCCCTTGATTCCCACGTAATGAACCAGCAATGACATCTTTAGTACCCATTCTGGGAAAAAAATATGCTGCTGTACAAAGCATGACGGAATCGTCTAAATTCAAGTCCAGCCCTGTTCAACTGACGAAAGGTTCTGCGGATTATCTTGTCACTAGCCAAGCTTACCTGCAAGCTTGGTTGTGAATCATGTCCAGTGTCCGAAATAACATAAGAAAAAATTTATAGACAAGGTTTACAGACAATATTATTCTACCTGCACGATTGCTTTGCACCAGTTCAAAATAGCCATTATAAGAGTCTTACTTAAAAGCTCATCTGTAAGTAAAAGTTATTACCACCAGCTCAGCCAAAGAATCAAATGTTTGATTCATCTCAAAAATATTAGGGAACCGGAAAAGGTATATTTCTAAAAGACGTGAGTTGAGATTGGATAATTCTTAAGGTTTTTATGTCAAGGGGTCTATTCAAATGCAACCGTCGCCACCCCCGGGCAAGCGCGCACCCAGCGCAAGGCACAACAGGCACGTGCCTCTAGCTGGAAGTTGACCAGTTACAAAAAATGAAGGATTTTTTTGTAGCCATAATGTAATTTTTCAGGTATTCCACTGCTTTAATTTAACACTGATAGAGAAGCAGCTATGCTTGTGTCAACTCAATCAGTTTTCCACAACTTAAGTTCTCTGTTTGCTAAATTAGGATTATGTTGGAGGATTGCATGTTGTTCTCGAGTTCTGTTTTCCGTTTCATAGCTTAAACTATGACTAAATTATTCTAATGAATTTTGATTATATCTAAGGGCAATGAAAGTCATAATAAAGATATTTTCATGGAACTGTGGGTACCTGAAAATTGAAGAAGGCTTCACTCACTAGCACTTTAGTAATCTTGGTTTTTTAATTTAATGTATAAATGATTGTTCTATGTAGTTGTGATCCTTTAATAAACTCTGATATGTTGCTTTAAATCTGATTTGCGTTTCCGAAACCATATATCACATGTACAGATCATAATCTTATTGCAGGCTTGTTTCAAACGTCAACAACGTAACAAGAATTTAATTTGTCAGAAATCGCTTCTTTGTTTGACAAACAAAAACCTTCCATTGGATTGGGGCCATTGGTTCTGGATAAACTAAGCTTGATGGATCCAAAAATGTTTCAAATCAAAAACAGTTATAAGCATTGGTAAAGGTAAAGCAACTAAACCACACCTGTATTGCAGTTTATGCAAATAAATTGAACCAGCTACTGCAGAAGCTACATATTTACATGGTTGGAATATACAAAATTAAGTAGGTAGTAATGTTGCACCTTATGCGATTTGCAGAACCGGTTAAGGTAATTGTTGCCACAGTCGAAAGAGTTAGGACATGACAAGGGACAAAAACTAAAGGATATCTGATCATTATGGCAATAAAGTTCATTTTATGATATAAAATTCCCACTAGGTTTATAGGTCTGGTGTTAACAGCGTCAGATTAGCGCAAGTTTAAGAAAACAGAATAATTAGTAATGGCATTTGATTAATCGGAATTTAAAAAAAAACAATTTTCAATCCTATTTCCGGGTAAACGTTTAAATAATCACTAAAGCTGATTAAATTTTACAATTTTTTTTTATCCCGGTATGAATTTGCTGAAAACGTTTGATAAAAAATCGCGATTTTTGATCATATCAAAACTTATCTCGTCAAGTTTGTTTAGAACCTTACAAATTAAAGCAAGAAGTGTTACGAATGATAAAAGATGGGCAATTAGCATAAAACAGAAATTCATAAGTTAAATTTGCTTTGTAGACAAGTTTCTGAAGAACAAAGCAAGCAAGCTTTCAAATTTAATTACAACGTACACATAAAAGCTAGTGTTAAAATTGCAATTTCGAAACGATTTCTCTATCAAACGATTAGAACCAATTCATGCAGAAATGAAATTCCAAACTCCTACAAGTTAGGAACGGTTAGTGCAAAACCTTTGGCGTTAGTATAATCCTGACACTGGCTCTCAAAGTATGCATACACATTTTTATTTGGCGTCGTCCACTAATGACGTCACTTTTAAAACCCGATTTTTCAAGTGACCCACTGACCCTTGTCACTATTTTTTAACATTGTAGGATAGGACACTTAACATAAGCCGTCACCTTTAAACCGAGTGACCCACCGACCCCTAAAACTGATGTCATTAATGGATGACGCCTTTTGGAAATTTCCAAATATGGATACCTAGACTTAGCATATCGGTAGTCCCGGATTTTGGACGCTAAAAATACGCAATAAACTCAACGAACATCGACAGCTAAAACTCACAATTACAAATATTCTTGTATATCTTAGCAAAAAAAGGTTTGACATTTTATAATGCCTTAGCTAATCCACTAAAAACAATCTTACAAAATTTTCTTTCTCATCTGCAAATTGTACATACGACATCATTCGTACAGAATCTTTTATCTGAATTCGTGTGACAACCGACAACCAAAAGTTAATCATTCCCATCTATCTATTATCAAAAAAATGCAACATCAACAAAATAAACGATCATTAGCTCTTCGCATTTACATATAAAATGAAAGCATAACAACATTACAGCATCGTATTGCGCAGTAAAGTTTTTATGCTTACTTGCGCTTCATAACTTTAATGCTATGACAAGCACGTTTACGTCCATAACATAGCGAGTCACGTACTCTAAATTTCTCACGCTACTCAAACCAATGCAACTACCCTATAACTTAAATTTAGCAAATGCTTCGCTCAAGCACTTTTCTAACGCCTCTACAATTTCAGAAGATTCTTCCCCTCCAAGATTTCCTCCAAACTTTTCTTCCGGCTTCCGGTTTCCTCCATGTACTCCGTTTCCAATGAGATTTCCCTCCGTTTTCCCTATCCCTCCAAGATTTCCCTCCGTTTTTCGTATTCCTCCTAGGTTTCCCTCCATTTTCCCTATCCCTCCAAGATTTCCCTCGATTTTCCCTATCCCTCCAAGATTTCCCTCCATTTTCCCTATCTCTCCAAGGTTTCCCTCCAAGATTTTCCTCCATTTTTTCCTCCCCAAAACCTCCATTTTCCTCAATATTTCTTGTATTGCGTCTCGGATTTTTCTTTTGTTGCCTATTTCCTCCCACATTTTTCATTGCAACTTTATACTCGTTGAAACACTGCCTTTTAACATTCGATATCTTCAGCTCATCCACTTCAGGTTTTCGTTCATGGACAGACTGCGTGTCAGGTTCAGAATCATATTTAACATCAGTGCCAACAATAACGGTTTTAAGTAAATGTTTTCTGTTATTTCGAGTTTTTGGTGGCACGTTATCAGTAACAGACACACGCTCGTGGAAATACTTTAAACGATGACAATTTCCAAAAATTTTCCGTCTATCATCGATTGATGAGAGAGAAATTATTGCAACTGTGTGGTGTTGGTGTTTTGGCTTCAAAACGTCGACATTTTCTACATTTACACTAACTTTCAGCGTGCTAGTAAAAACGTGTTCACAATTATAACCGCTTCGTCTTTTCCTACATGTTTTAGGCTACTTAAGCCATGAATTACAATTCTGTTTTTATAGGGAGGCTGCTTATAGCAGCTTGAAGGATTTTCTTTTTTCACATGTTTTTCAACTTTCTTTTAAATAAGTTAAATTACATATTTAAAAAAATGCAATGCCCACCGCGTAGTTTAGTAATCAAATAATCATAGTCGTGGGGTAGAAAATAAGTGGTTAAAATTATGTGTGCCTCAAGCTGGCTTTGGACCTGGGTGCGCCACTGCCCCCGGGATAACCTCAAAACCACAAAACCTGACCTATTGTGACCTGAAGTTAGGACCTGAAGCCTGCAGAACACACCCGGGACCATTGCTCCTCGACCGTATTTTAAATTTTCTTACCACTTCCGGCTCTGGTGGGGCTACTACTACCCACTCAACTGCTGCTACTAATAGTAGCCTACTATTGCTTCACTCGGTCATAATTAGTAAAAATGTGAATCTATTAATCTATTACATCATCAGCATTAGAAGGAGTACACGAAGTTGCTCTGTATATTCCATTTATTAAACCTTGCAAACAAACTGTTTCACCATTTGAAAAAACCAAACTATTTTAAGGCTTGTTATGCATCTGTATTTTAGAGCTAGTTTTGAAACCAGTCTGGTAGCTTGGAAAAGATGTGCCATCAGGTGTCCGGTAAAGAAGTCGAAACATAGAAGTCGAATGGTATTAAAGTCGACGGTAAGAAAGGCGAAACCATTATGGGCGAATAGGTAAAAATGTCGAAACCCATTTTGGGCGAACTGAAGTAGGTAGAAATGTCGAAAGCCTTTTTGGGCGAATAGAACCAGGAAAAGGTCGAAATTTTTTTGGGCGAATACATAAAATGAGTTTACACAGTGACAGTGTGTACTCTGAGAGTTCAAAAAGTACACCATTATTTTTTGAGTTCATTATGCATTGCCATATTACTTTTACATCAACATAAATACGACTTTTGTGACTTAATGGCAGATAAAGTCCGACTGTTTTCATAGCTAAGCTGACACCTTACATATTCCATGAACCAAATCAAATAGCGAATTTATTCTCGTTTTGGTCTTAAGATACCTACACAATTGTGTTTTAAAGGACGCGGATACATTGTTTAGTAGAGTAATTCATATAATAATGGAACCCTTTTGTAAGTTCCTCGGATTCCTGCAAAGGAATACGATTCATTGAAAGCGTAGATGATATATTACAAAGTATTGTTTGTCATTATAACTCGTATTAGAACACATTTGATTATTTGAATGCAATAGCAATATGTATGCATGAGTATTTAGACTAGAAAAATGATAGATGATTTGGTTTTATAAAATGTCGATGTATCTAGTTTAAAGTTATTTTAGCCCATTTTATTAAAATAATCTAGAAAGTATGTGACCGTACCGTTTGATTTATAGGTGCAGCTTTTAAACTAAACAGACTTAAAAACACTTTTTAAAGTATGGTGAAAATCAAAGAAAGAAACTACATGTAATGTTAAGTGTAAAATCTAAGATGAAATAGGTTCGACTTTTTTACCGTTTGTATTCGACCATAATGTTTTCGACTTTGATACCTCATTTTTTCGATCATAATGGTTTCGACTTTTTTACCATTTTCATTCGACTACAATAGCTTCGACTTTCTTACCGTCGACTTTAATACCATTCGACATTTATGTTTCGACTTCTTTACAGTAGACCGTGCCATCATTCTCGTACAACATTGCTAGGGATGCTTGGGGCAGGTATAAAGATATTCGAGATTTAGGAATATTGACTGTGTGTGAATGAGTACATCATAAACTAATAATAAACTTAAAATGTCTCATAAATGATAAACAAACATTTTATCTCAAACTTTTTTATCTTGTTTTACTAGACTTCATTCCGATTTAATTGCATCTAGGTATTGTTTATAATCCCGTCTAATAGGTACTTTCCAATAACTGGAGTACAACACTTTCGCAAAAACCAGAATTAAGTAATAATTCTGAAGCAAAACCTTTCCAACAATTTTTTAGTTTATGACAGGTCAAGTTGAGTCAAGATTGATATTTGTTGTGCTTAATTCGCATTGTTAAAGATACAGAAGTCATGGATGAAACATGGATCAGTACCCACCAAAAACTTGTTCAGTGTGATCGGTCATTTGTTATTGATCTTGCACTGCCAGTTTTTTTAGAATACGCGTCATCCAAAATATTGCTTGTCTACCATTATTTTGTTTATTGGAAAGTAAATTTTTATAAGGAATATTTTACCAATTTCCTCTCTTTGTTTGAATTCAGCCTAGTCCCATTGCGCATTGCCCTTCCAACTTTTGCTCTACATTCCAAGTTCCTCCGCCCCGAAATCCTCTCCATTACCCTTCTGACCACCAATAAATCACTTAAGTCTGCTGAAACTGTGACTGAAGATGAACGATGTGCGTTTAATAAATTAATTTGTTCAACTCACGTTCATGGGTAGTGATCTAATTGAATGGTCTTTTTGATGCTCCGTACATTACTTCTGAACTCTAGCTGAGCTGGACTAGCTCTAGTGCCTTCTCCAATGCTTTCGCTTTTCAAGCCTTTCATCGCAATTTCAACTGTTCTTTCAGTTCCTTCGCCACCGATCCTCTTCCTTACTCAGCAATTCTGGAACACCCATCACCATCCAACGCCTCCGCTTTCAAGGGGTTCAGGTTTTTCAAAGGTACCTGCTTACGTGTCCTATGGCTACCTTATATCGCCTTTTAAAACTTTTCATTTTGTTTTGGTTTGAAATGAAACTTTTTACTGGAATGTAGGACAAGCTGTGTAAATTACTTAAAAGACTTCACTAACACCGATTTTTACAGATGATATAAACCTACAAAGAATGACGGCCATCTAAATTTTCAGCAAAAGACAAAAAGGCGCCGAATCATATCAAGAAATGAATAACTTATCCAAAATTATTCTATGAAATATAGTCTAGTTCTCTCCAAAGGTACCCCAGTTTTTGCTTGTCTTCCCTTTAGTTTATGTTGGAAAATAATAAAGAAGAATACATAGTAAACAAAAGAATTCCTAGAAGGTTAGATATCGCTTCCCATTAAAGTTGAGTGATTATATTTCCATTTTTTAGAAGAAACATGTTATAACTTACACGGGGATGCTTGAGAAAATCAAGTTAAAGATTCTCTAAATTTGCAGGGTCCAGGGAGTAAAATAACTAAACTACTTACTCTTATCCTTTTTTTATTACTTGTAAGTTGTATTGACACACTTCTGCCAATTTCGAGGAATCTATTGCTAGAATAGCTGCCTTCACCTCAACAAGAAAGTCAAGCGGTACTGAAAGGTCATCACAAAGGTGATGTGATTTTGGGTATTTAGAAATGCGTTTCACATTTTATATTCAGCAAGTAGGGCTTTACATTTCTGATTAATTTTTCAACTGAGTCAGAAATAGAGTCAGGTGGAGGCACTGGCACAACGAAAACTAAGGTGGATATCATGTTTCGATTGATTTTATTTAATTGCAAAATTTGTGCGCATGCAATTAGCCTTTAATTTGTCAGGTGAGTTATGGCTTTTATCATTTTCGAATTTGTAAGAGTATGGCCTTTTCATTTACACCCCATTTCCCCAAGGGTTCGTACAGCGTAAAGAAAAAGATAACGTAAAACTCCGGTACAGTAGAATGGACGGTGACCCCTTTGTGTGGTGAATCGGCATATGGAGAACGCGCCCGCTTTGACGCGTTGTTGAAACATTTTCACGTTTCAGTACATATTTTTGGGTACGCAGAGCAATTTCAGAAAGCACAGATGGCACATATTTCTACAAACTCAATATTCTCTTTTGAAATATCCCGGTTACGAGTAACAAGTCCCAAATAATCATCATATTTATTTTAGACGAAAACAATTTTTCAGCGGGCATGCAAGGTCTGTTGAGTCCGATGATAAGATTGAAGATTGAATCCATTGAAGTTTTATATTGAGAAGGAGAGAGTGCATTTTCACTACAGACTGGTGCTTTCTTGTGCGGTGAGTCGGATTCTGGAAAATGGAAATACTATTTTGAGCTATGCGGGATGAGGAAAGTTTTGTGTAACATGTATGTGGAAATGGTTGAAGATATGGTAGAGCAGCTATAAGGTATACTGACTAAAACCAATTTAGTACAAAAATGCTGTTTATCAAATATAAGTTATGTTTTGGTTCTAGTGCTAAGTTTTGACATTGGTTTTTATAAAGTTTGCTTTCGGAGCGTTTTTGAAAAACTTTTATGTTGCTAAACAATTTATCTAATGCAACGGTTATTTCGCAAGCTATCAGGTAATTGGTAATTTAACCATATACAGGCCATGTCCATGGAGTACTACTTATACCTTAAAACAAATACAATGTTTTTTTAAAATTCAATTCAATATAAATTCCCAAATTTATCTTTTTGTTTTTTATTACAAATTTTGAATCTGAAAATTTGCTTTAAGCCGTGTATGAACTGGGCAACTTTGCCAACCTAATACACCTATACCTAAGGAGTTTTTTTGGACGGGGATGATATAGAAACTCCACAACTCCAGCAATATTTGCAGTGGAATATAAACAGACAAGTATCTGTCTGTGGGAATTTTTTGTTGGAAATGTTAGGCAGGCAGTACTTAAGTAGTGGATTCGAGGAAACGATAAATTATTTTAGGATAAACTTTATGAAATTACATATTATTTTTACGTTCGCTTTGCACCCATGCACCTCTTCGTTCATATCATTATTTTAAACATCTCAACAGCTTACTGTCATTTTTATCTGTCAACACATATTAGTACCATTACCTCATTCAAAAAACCAAATGCTCTCAAATTCTAATAGCAATGGTTTAAAATTGAATAAATATCGAACAGCGTTACTTTTGCATTTCAAGTTCCTCCGCTTAAACATTCCATCAACATCCCTCTGACCACGAAAAATCGGTTGAAATTGTGACTCAAGCTCTCGTCTATACACCTGAGCTCGAGTACTGCTTACTTTCCCCTTGATCTTCCTCGAATTCTTTCGCTTTCACAGCAAGTCTTAGCTTGTACCTCCAGTTCCTTCGCCGCTAATTGCTTTTCATTTCCAGGGCCATCGTCACCCCCAACCTATTCGCTTCCATTGGAAGCCTTCCAATTGGATCAGGGCCGTCAGGATCCCACTCTCTGCTCCCGGTCATACAGTTCCTTCTTCCGGAAGGGAATCACGGGAAACTTACTGGTGAGACTACTGACGTTAGGGAATAAACAAATTGTTAAATTAGTAGCCATGAGCTAATATTTTATATATATATACAATTTGGTATTTGGAGCGTAAAGAGATTTTAAATTGGTCTAGAATAAATGGTATAATGATTTTTTGAACTTGTTTCCTACGAGTACAATTTTTCATATGATATATAACCGTCTTAAGAACATAATTGCAAGCGTTGTTGGAATTGTATCTACAGTGTAATAAATGACCTGCAAACCGAAAAAAATGCGTCGGACGTGAAAGTTTTTCTCACAACGAGTTGAAAACACACTTGTATGTTTTTGGAGTTGGTGGTAATTCATTGCATTTTAAATCTTTTTTCCATAAGCTAACTAAGCGTCCATTAATCAACTAGTTTATTATCAGTCTAGTACCAGGGGGTGAAATTTTACCCCCCTTACCTAATTAATTTTTTTTCAGAAGTTAACACAGGACTAATTTTTTATTAAATTAACCAAATAATCTGCAAAAATACTCATTCGATGCAGAAAAAAAAATGCAAATTTTTCAGTCATAATTGCAAAAAAGTAGTATGTGTAATTAAACAGTTATGCAAAATTCAATGTTGAAATTTTCGAAATTCGATAACTCAAAAATCTCGAATTACACGGAGCAAATTTGCGGAGCGGATAGCAAATTTGCAATACAGAGCGTTATTTTTTCTAGTTTGCTGATTTGTATCGTCATTTTATAAGCGTTTACAATCTTGCTGCAGCATTTTCGTTGGTATGGCATTAAAGAGCAAATTTTCTAGTTTTATATCTCAGAAACCCCAAAAACAATAATTTTGAAGTTGTCATCAAAACTTTCACCGGAAGTATACGACACGTAGTTGGGCTTTCCAAGGCTATTTCTTCCACGAAATGGTTACAAAAAGCGACACAAATTTAGGGCATCACTGTTTCTTTGAGGATCAAGTACAATTTGATCAATTGCAAGCAAAAAATCCGCTCAGCAAAGGCTTCAGGAGAAAATACGCCACCTAGAAACCAGAGCCGGAGAAAGCGTACATCGGCCCTTATCCGGAAAATCAATTTGTGTCAGCTCCAAAAACAACCCTATAACCGAAATGAACTGGCTAAATAATGCGTTGCGTCCCACCGCAATATATAGAACGCTATTTGGAAAGATTTTGATAATTGCATGTTCAAAAACGGCAATTGTCTATCATTTTTACAACTTTTCATCATTGTTTATGACAAGATTGGCCACAATCTGTGTCAAAAATGTATATGAAAAATGCGGAAATCGCTTTAAATCAAAGAAAACACTCCAGAAAATATATGGAAACTGATCCAATGAACATTGGTAGCTTCAGTTACTTAAAACAGCAATTTATTTATAAAGAATGAGTTGCTTTGGAACGTCAATTTGGAAACATTAAAACAAATATGAGAGAAATCGACCCCAGAAACAGCACAAAATTTAATGGAATCGTGGAAGTACTAATATCTCCGAGTAATTATAAACTTCGGAGAACACATTAAAAATTGTTTTAAGTTCCACAAACGCAGAATGTAAAAGTTATAGTGCGAATAAAATCAGCAAACTAGAAAAAATCTGTATTCTGTAGTATAAAAACATTCGCATGAAATAATTTCAATGCTATTGTTTAACAATTAAAATTAGCTAAACTAACACGAGCTATTGTTTGGAATTTAAAATATAAACAATTCCATGATTTCTTATTGATGTCTTGTGAATCTTGCTGACAGTTTTGATGGAATATGAAACAAATGGAGCAAACCATTTTAACGCATTTTGTATGTTTGATGTGCTGTACTCTTAAACTCCAGTATAAGTGGAATTTAGTAATCGCACTTTTCTCTACGTTCTTTGAAATCCTATTGGGCTTGGTTTAGAGCACGTGTAAGTATTTGGATTAGGTACATTTGGTATTGTAAGTATTTTTAGCAGCTTCTTTTACTGTAGTATCTTGTGTTACTACTTAGTTAAAAAAATTAAAATGTTATATTATCTGTGCAACACCGAAGCACCAATCTAATAGTCTGTAGTCCCACAAAACACATTATAAATTTTTTGTCGGCATCACGATGCTACAAAATTATTTCCGGAGAAGGACATTAACTTTACGCAAGAAGGACATAGAAGGGGATTTAGTTCTGCTAAACACCCAAATCTTGATTAAGATGTTTTTGCTAACCAAAAGCAATCATTGTATACACTTCTCCGTGGTGGGGCACTCCTTAACAATCCCTCCAAAATCCTTGTCTCTTTCACTTTTTTGTCCCTCCGTCTCCCCAACAACTCACCCCGGAGTATTGCTATTTTAGCTGGACTACTTCAATTCTGAAATATTATATGTCCAACTCCGTCTCTGAATCCAGAGTAGTCTCTTTGTACCCGGTCCAGTGCCCGTGAGTTTGAGTTCTGTTCGTGGCTGTTTTGGGGAGAGAATTAAGGTTTGTTTTGGAGGCTTAGGGAAATAGGAGATGGGGGTAGATAGGCTAAATATTTTTTAGGAAAATTTCTGAAAACAGGGAGGGATTAATGTGGTTAAGTTTAGCATTTTGTCGGAAACTTGCTATAATTGGTTTTGACAAAAATTATCTAGCAAAGGATAAGGCATTCTTTCTAACATTTTTTAAAATTTCTTAGTCAGGTAACTCAAACAGTTTTGTGGTTATTATGGAATATTACAAAGGCATGTAATTTTTTACCCTTAAATAATCATTAAAGCATCCTCTAATTATCATGCCTCATACTTTCGTGCCAAAATATTAATCATCATTGGCCCTTTAATGATTTTTTGAGGATAAACAATTATTTAGTGTTCAAACGTATAAAATGCATGTACGTCCTCCTGTGCCAGGTATTACGTCCAATATTGTAATCATCAAAAATTCGACTTTGGGCTTTCGAAAGAACAAAAAAAGTTGATACAGGAGTGTTCTGCAAAAGGGTTTACTACTCCAAACAACATATTATTTGTTTGTTTGTTTTACACCACCAGCGCCCCGTCCTGGGTCGTTATGCTGGCTGAATTGTGTTTTTTCCAAACAATGATTCGTTTAATTTTTGCCGATCACCGAGGATTGAACTCGGAGCAAGGCAGCCTCAGTAGTATGGTTATAACCACTGGGCTATGCCGGCTCGGCTATTACTAACACTCAATTTAGAAAACGAGCAGGATGTGCAGGAGTCCTAAGTAGATGAAATTGAATAATAACGAATGAAAACATTTGATGATTTTGTGGAAAGTGAAATAAATTTTGCCGTATATCATTTCCAAAGCTAGGATACACGCCTGACTACAAGTGCACTTGCTGCAATTTTCTCAAAAACATTTGCTTGCACATTATTGGGGTAGCAGTACTTCAGGAGAAATAAGAGTTGCCATCGGATGTTGCTACTCGAGGTTTAGGTGCCAATAGAGGGGCAGAATGTCCAAAAATATTAAGCAAAGCATTGAGCAAAAGAATAAAATAAATTTAAGGCAGTACTTTAAAACTAATTCTGAATAAATTGACAAAAATAATTGTTTATCCTCAAAAAATCATTAAAGGGCCAATGATGATTCATGATTAATATTTTGACACGAAAGGATGAGGCATGATAAAATGAGGGTGAACAAATGTTTTTTTGAGGGTCGACTGAAATATTCCCTATTACAAACGTGATGATTTCTCCAGTTGAATGCAAAAACTTTATATGATTTTAGTGACTCTATTTAATGCCATTAGCTTAGGTTGTTTTTCATTCGAATCCAGAATCATCTTTTGTCTTTGAATTGATTGTATATCAGTTACAGTTACAATATCACATCAGCAATAAGGTGGGATGAGGCTTGATGAGGGAGGGGTGGAGGTAACGGAGTGGGGAACTGGAGAAGAATCTTGCTTTCGTTAATATCGGCTTCGATTTGGATGAAGGGTGTGTTGGCTGTGTAGGGTACGAATTTGCATTTTTTCTGAATTCGGTAATTCCTCTAATTTTTTTTAAATACATAGCTGCATTGAATAACTTAGGAATCTCAGATTACATTATATTATATTTTACATTACATTATATCTTAGATTACGTCATTTTTCATTCAACTCTATCCCGCCAGCAGCCACACGCCCATTCTTCCAGCTTCAGAATGGACAATGAAATTGCAGAATACAGCATCACTTTGGCTTTGAATGGAATAGAATGAATTTTAAATAAGCTAGGGAAGACAATCAATTGTGGGGGATTCTGCTAAACGTGAGCCTTCCTTATTTGCACTCTAAAAGCTAAAGGTTTTTAAAACTAAGCTTTTGTCGATGAATTGTTTAAGTTTCATCCACATGATCTCCGTTCGATGCTCTAATAGCTCGACATTGTCTTTTCTAAGAATTCATGACTTTTGAGGTCATTTCCGGGGAAACATTGGACCACTCTTGTTGCATAAGTTTCCAAAGACCGTCAAAAGTTGTTGTACGTCTGGAAAAAAAACTTTTATTTTAAGAAACCAAAGCCAAAAAAGTTCATCCGCGAAGCGTTGGGAGACTTGATGGGTATGTCTTGTTATATCTAGGATAGTGAATCCCAGCCAGGAGCGTAAGTCTTTGGCGTTTGCCTTGAAGTATGTGAGGTCACCTCATGAAAAGGCTTCAGTGCGTGAATAATCCTCATCTGCAGGACTTGTTTGTGCAAAGTTTCATTAATAACTTTGCATACAGTCTTATGAGACACTTTTGCAACGTTTGGCTATTTATCCTTGGGACAGGGAGCTTCCATATGATGTCAAACCGTCGATTTTTTAAATCAGTGCCATTGTCCGGACTTTGTAAGGCTGGACTTTGGGAGGGCTGAGAAGACCTGCAGCTTTGGCTTCTCTTATTTTTCCAGTCCCATTAGGTAAATTGAAGACGCTCTTCCTGCTGATGTCATTTCCGAGTTCCCTAACCTACTTCAGAATGACCTTTGGGGTCACACCAGCTCTGGAAAGTCCTCGAACGGTCGCCTCGCACTCAGCAGTAAGTTTCTTCGGCATTTTAAAGCTAATCAAGCAGCTACAGCACTGAATAGAAAGCAAAACAACTGATTAATTACATATGCAAAGCTTAGGCCTTAACTAAGGCTTGTACCATAATTCCTCGGACAAACATTACACTTGTTGTTTTGCTAACAAAATTATAGTTTTGTGATTCAACCTGGGTATCATAAGAAAGCTCAAACAGTGTACTTTCTTATAAAAATAGCTTTAAACCTGTGCAGTGTATCGTATTTTGTGCAGCATGCTAAGACCTTCTGCAACTCAGATGGTCATTATTCCAAATTGAATTTTTGAAAAAAATGCATTTGTTTCAAACACGGTGAAAGTTAGTTTTTCAGTAGCACCTGGGCAATTGGTTCAGTGCTTGTTTTGAAGCCTGTTTATTGATCTTTAAAATAAGTGGTTATGTATTAAATTACAACCGTGTATGCAAAAATGCCGCTTACTTGTTTACAAAACATCGCGAAATTTACGACAAATTATCATCTCGAGAAACCTAGCAAAAAATTTGTATAAACAAAAGGTTTCAACAAATTAACAATGCACGGTTTAAAAGAGCAAAAAACGTTCTTCAAAACCTGAGATAACGTAACCCATAGAAACATCCGATGTAGAAATGGGAGGTCTTATTAATTTGGGTATGATATATGATCCAATTTTTTAGCTTGAAACGGGATTGTCAAAAAATTCATAAAATTTAAATGCCTGTAACTTTATCCTGCCTTTACAGAACTTAACCACTTATGGCTTGTTTAAAAGCCTAAGGTCTTTAGAGTATTCCACTGTTATACTGGCATCTGAAAGCAAGTTCCAGTAGGAATGCCAGTTTGAAGATAAAAACCCACGTTTTAAAAAGTGGAATAACGGGATGTTGACATGTGGTTATAAAAATGCATGTAAATTAGCCAAATAAAGTGCTAGTGCCAAGTTATATTTTTTTCTAAAATCTGCACATCTGAGCCTCTTATTTAGAACAATGCATGCAATTGATTTGGGTTTCCTTGTCTGTGTAAAAACAAAATGAAATTTGTCCGAGTATATATGGTACAAGCCTTATTAACCGAATTTAAATTAAACATACCTGTTTAGAGTGCAATTAAGGAAGGCTCACGTTTTGTATATTTGAATCCACGATGCATACCTTGCTTTGCATTTAGAATATTACCTATCATAAAAAGCTTCACTGAGACTATAACCGACAGCTTTTTTCATTGTGCCTTAGAGTCATGTTGGTTGGAAGTTGGAACAGATATAACCGTTTGTGTACAAATTTTACCAGGAAATAAAGAAAGGGGGAATAAAATATAAATTAATTAATTCTGTGCAACCTTTTTTAAACTAAAATATTAATTACCTCTTTATTTTTTGAAACCCAAATGGTGGCTTGTTTCTTTCAGGTGTCCAGGTAGATGGCAATTTTATCATGCACTGACAGTCAAAAACTACCCGGCAAACAGTGGTTAGACTTCAATCTAACCGCAGTTGTTTTCATGTCTTTGAATGGGACATATTCTACAAAATGCCGTTAGGTTGCTTGACGATTGACAAAACTTTATTCTTACTCAAATGCCATTTTAAGTGCTCTGGTAAAACTTTCTGTTAACCTGATCTTCAGTATCGAATACGTGCCTTGTATAAAGCAAATATGAATTAGTTTAAAATGATGTAACGTAACGTAAATGTTTTGTAATATTTAACCGTGTATGGTTTGATAGACTTCTATTTATTTTATTATTTATAGACCGTTCAGCCCGTTATATACTCGTAAATTTTACAGGAATCTTCACGGGCTGATTGCTCCGTCAAATAGTTCAGGAAGATTGTCTTATGCAATTTACCCTGCCCTTCTGCGCGCAACAGTTTTTAAAAACCGACAGGGGCTAAGTGACGCCCGTGCCAGCCCGTGACCGTCACGGGGGCCGGGACCTGCGGAGGGCCGGGAAATTTTCAAGACCAAGAAAAAAATATAAGAAAAAAATTAGGACACAGGAAGATTACATGCCCAGTACATACCCTGCTACTTAAAAATTAACAAAGGCCTGCATTACACAAGAGAAAGTTTAACAGCCTTCTCATAAAAATTCCCTTTAATGCATGATTTGCATTCTCTGAAATAGTGACACAATCAATATTATTAATGAAATATCCAGCCCACTCGTTAAACAAATATATTGATTGGTGCTGGCCGTCTTAAATTGGGGTTTTCGAACAAGTGTACAAGACTTGAAGTTTTTAAAATTATAGCGCAACAAAAATTTTTTGTTCTGTTTAATCAGTAGAAGACGAACGCTGAATTATTAAATGCGGAATTATTCAAATGCTTAAAGTTTTTCTAGTAATAAGAAGAAGTAACCTCCGTTCTTTTTAAACATTGAATACACAACGTCTTAAGAAAGTCTTGAAAAACTCATCATATGCTACCGAGACCTTCAAACAATCAATTATGCAGAAATATTTTTAACCACCCAGAAGAGCAAAGAATCCTACCTTAAATTTATTATCGATCAAACCTTTCAATCACAACTTTTGCTACTTGAATTAAGATGTGTTTTCAACAGCATTTTTGGCAGCTAATTAATAAAGTCATTCACATTTCCTTAAGTTGGTGATGCTGTTGAGGACAAAAACATTAACTTTCTCTAAGTTTTGAATTTTGCATACATTTTGAAACATTTCAGGGTTTAATACTTAGTTACTTAGTTTCAAGGGTACAAGATTTTACTGCATACGATAAAAGCTTTTCTTGCATAAACAACTATGCGCTGTTGGTCCCATTGTTAGAGTAATGTGGAGCCGCGCGAATTTTATCTGCTCTTTTTGGTACAGATAATTGTATCTGTCAGTTAAATATTTTGCGGACACTTGTATTTGCTACGGAAACTGGTGTGGATGCTTGTATTTGCTAAAGAAAAATGTAAAAAACTAAGTACTAGCCAAGCAAATTAGGGTAGTTGTTTATATTTTTCCGTGACAGATTATCTGCACCAAAAAGAGCAGATGAAATCCGTGCAGATTCTCATCACAGTAACAGTACGTATGCATAAGTAACGCATATTGAAAAGCCAAGAAGAATAATTTAAGGCTTGTGCCTTTTATATGAAATGTACTCGTCATGTCTTAATGTTTCTATACAAATGCAGTGTAATACAGTCAAAATCGGTTTACTAAAAAAAGTCGAAACACTGATGTTGAACAGTAATAAAGTCCAAACTATTTTGGTAGATTAAAAAAGGAATTCAACACGAGTAGTGGTATTACCAATACCAAGCACACTGCCCATATACCATGTAAAAAATATGTCAGTCTGCATTAGTTGTTCCCTGAACTTTTTAAAGGTGATATTCCGGAAGAATAATGCAAGTATGAAACCGAAGTTTATTTCACGGGGGCCGGGACTTAGCTCACTTAGCCACTGAAAACCGAACCAATCATTCTGGAGGTGCATCCTTGGCAATCACAGTTTTGACACAAACACTCGGTTTCTAGCCAAAATTTATTTAAAGGATAGAACCCCTGGATACCGACCGCCTGGTTAGGTTTATAATTAACTACCTGACCATCAGGGTCAGCTTGCTGAAATATTATGCCTATCAGTTCTAAAGCAAATTGGACCGCATGCAGTTGCAGCTTCACAGGAAGTACAAGCGGTTTGTATTTCTAAAATTTAATGTGTGTACCCTTTCTGCTCCACACCACACTGGATCGTTTTCCCTTCTTTATTGAGGGAAAAGCTGTAGGCGAGAAAGATGCTATTTTCACTGGTGTTTTTTCCTCCACCGATTCGTCATGATTCACCCTAAGCTTCTTCCTCAAAATTGTTAAGTAATTAATGGATGTATCCTCCGGATCATTTGTTGCGGTTGGGATTACCACTTGCTGGCTGAAGTGTCCAATGTCCACCATTCGCTCCGAAGGATCCTTTAGACCGCATTCTTCCTCAACCGTTCCTCCACTCAATCCGATTTTCATCTGCCCAACGTCCTCGTTTAACGGCATAAGTTTGCTCTCACCGTATGAGAGAGTAAGCGTAGGTTTTATCTATAATTTTTCCAGTTATTCTGCAAGACAACCTCAACTACATCTAATGAGAGTGGATTTCACCAACCCACAACTTTTCCAAAAACAGCGTCAAATAAGTACAAGGTTTTGCATCTATTTCTTTCTTTGAGAAGCCAGCATACCCGTCCATTTGAACCCTTTATAAACCTCTGTTGCCCCCAGCGTCAGCACACCAAAATAATTTTATTGTGTTAAAAATCGTCAAAAAATAAAAATGCCTTGCAATTCGGGAATACGTTAACCGAAAACCTATGAGCTATACGAATCCCAAAATCCCCAAACTGATATTACAACGGATGAAAATGAGCGTTAGTGGTGGTAAGAATGCGTTCTACCTGATGGTTTTGCAACTAAAACGAGTCCAAATCCGGTTCCAAACCACTTTCTTGGAAAGACGGAACCAAGTAGGCCAGTGAAACTGAAGTGGGTGTGGATGGCGCGAAAAGAGGTGGTCCCAGTAAAAAGGCAGCTGAGAAACACAGAAGGCGAGGTTGAAGGTGAAGCCCATTGGACAAATGGAGAGGCGAGTTTTGGGGATCGAATCCGGAGGAAGCTGGTGCAGGTCCGGATGGTGAAGGAGCCGAATTGGATGAGGATCGAATGGTCCATGAAGGTGCTGGCAGATCTGGGGGCAAAGTAGCTAAAACAAGTGGGAAAACTAACGACACTCAGGCCCACCCTATAATCCTTTTACTTTTGCTTTAATGCTGGGGTCGCTTTTTGCACTCCACTTCCTGTCTTACTTGGACCTGTGCCTTTCCATTGTTTCCATCCGTCCACACTCCTGCTACTATGCTAACCACCATTTGGGTTCCATTGACACCAACTACTGCCCCACTTCCGGTCTTACTTGAACCATTAAAGTTTCCTCCACCCACTCCTTCTCCACGTCCAGCTTTCCCTGCAACTCCACTTTCTGTCCTGTTTGTTAGTTTGTTGGAAACTAGCTATAAGTTTGCTTTACTTCGAATGACAAATTTTTTGGGGATGATTTTGTTTGGAGGGTCGAAAGGTTTATATAGCCAAACAGGTGTTTTAATTGATTTTACATTTTTAAAGACTTCCGGGTAGTTATTTCCCCGGAAATGTGTAGGGTAGGTTGAAGCGAAGCGAGATAAAATGAATTGAGCTACCTACTAGGTAACAACTTAATCAATTTGTTTACTGCTTTTCAGCAAAAGCTTATAGTAGGTAAATAGAAACTCTTGCTAAATCAATTGGCAAATTGTTTGTTAAGCATGTAATAAAAACCCGTAATAAAAAATAACTACAGACAGTACAAGGATCTTGAATATTTAAAACTATTTGCAATTAACCAACAGCATTTGACTTCTTGGTGAAGGTAAACTAATTCAACTAAGGTGTGTTCCAAAATTATAAAATCAGACATACGCTTCCAAACATTTGTTCACCTAGCCA
Source organism: Entomobrya proxima (assembly GCA_029691765.1). Classification (NCBI taxonomy): domain Eukaryota; kingdom Metazoa; phylum Arthropoda; class Collembola; order Entomobryomorpha; family Entomobryidae; genus Entomobrya; species Entomobrya proxima. The sequence continues at coordinate 45,509,184 of CM056171.1, forward strand.
GTCTAAAGCTATTTGATGACAAACCAATTATTGAAATAAGTGCACGAGTTAACCCCTAATATAATCCCATAGTATGCAGAAATGCCCGTCACTGGTTTTGCATAAAACGCAAAAGTTAAAAAATTTCACGAAAAATGGACTGTTCCGAAATTATAAAATCAAGCAGCAGTATCAGCGCATATTATTACGCAGTCAGTTAAAAGAATCCAATTTCGACATTTTAGATAAGAACAGACCCCAACAGTGGTAATCCAAGAAAAGATTTGAAAAAACATGTATTTGACAAAAATTTGTTGTGTTACGTAATATTAATGCTGAACAAACCAGTGGTCGGCACGTGGAGGGGTACACTGTATGACAAGATTTGGTAAATATATATATACTTTATTGGTCAGTTTAGAAGTACAAAAAAATTCAACCTCACTGAGGCGTTGAACCATTTTTGGTTATTACGCACAACGAATTAAATAAATATATTTAATAATAATAACAAAAATGATGGTAATTAGGAGAAAAAATAGTAAAATTGTAATTAATACAAAAGAGGTTGATTAAATATATTTTCGTAGAATTGTCGGGGGGAGCTTCACTCCCTTGTCCTCTGTGTGTGGCGTCTTGCTCCACTTGCTTATCACTGGTCACCTGGTTATAGTCACCTAATATTGGTAGCCTTATCCCTGGCCACCAGTTTATTGGTAGCCTTATCACTGGCAGGCGCGTACCCAGCTCTGCGACCTGGGGAGGGCACACATTTAAAAAATACTAAAATATTTAAAAACTGTAAATTTTTCAACCGACATTTTGAATTTTTTAGGCAAGAGCGCAGTAAGAAACATCTAAGCAGTTGTTTTACTGCGATTTCTGTAATAGAAAGTGACATGTCTTATAGTCGTTATAGTTGTGCGCGTAGCGCACATAAAATTTGAAAATTGCTTCCATTTATTTCTCAATTTGAGGTTCGATTTTGCGCATTTGTTCGTTTTGGGGAGATTCTTGGGCAAAATAATTCCAGAAATTACAGAACCACGCCCTTGTATTTCAAATATTGCACAAATGTAATCTTGCGCGCGTAAGCGCGCAGATTTTTAAAATATATTTAATTAAATTTTGAAAATTTTTCCTTTCCTCATCCTGATCTGGGGTGGGCACGGGCACCATGTGCCTACCCCCTGGGTACGCCACTGATCACTGGTCACCTCGTCACTGGCCACCTGGTTACTGATCACCTTGTCACTGGTGTCCTGATCAGGGGGGATTCCTGACTCCCCAAATTCACTTAATGATATTGATAGTGGGAGCAGAAGCCGAGTTCCGGGGGCGGTGGTGGTGATGACCAGGTATCATCACACTTATCCTCCTCCTCCCTCCACAGCAGCTCCCACTCAACCACTATCAACTCATTATTATCCTCACCACTAAGGAAGAGTACCGAACTGGACTCTCAACCCCGGTGGTGATATCCGGGTTAGGCAGATAAGGAACATACGGTAACACTCACCGTGTTCCTTACCTGACCTTAACCGTCCAAAAGTGAGCTAAATTGGGGCCCGAAAAATTCCCTGCCAATTCAGGGTCGTGGTCACCTCTTACTCCTCACTTGTCACTTTTTATTTATTTAATTTTCCTAGAGTTAGTTAAAAAATAAATAAAAATAATTCACAGACAGCACACCAGCATATGGGTGCACGTCTGGTTCGCTCCGTCGTCGACAGAGGTCTAAGATTTGGTCAATACGGTAGTATTATGCACTTATGCACTGCACAATCTACTTACTTTTAATCCGCAAACTGGTTCAAGTCAATTATTTATGCATATTAGCCCCACATATGTCGCCATTACGCTAAAACATGCAAATGTCCTTCAAGTACCTAGCTTTATTTATTGAAACATTAGCATATTTTGTCACAGTATATAAGCGGAGGTTAAATTACGCATGGTTTTATAACGCAGTAGGTATTTTACAACAAATGATGAATGTGAAAACTTGTTTGAATATAACAGACTTTTATACTTACTTATGTAAAATACTTTCCTCAGCTTCTTGCACACACTTTACTCGTAACATGCAACTTTGTAATTTACAAATTGTAACTGCCATTGCCACAAAATGTATGCGTCATGTGTATCTGCGTTATATGAAAATACGCTTAAGAATTAATTTTCTTAAAGCTGGAATGCAACTATTACATAAAAATATGGAGGAACTTTCATTGTGCAAAGTACAATTTTAAATTGTTTTTGTGCTAATAAAAATTTATTATTTTGAAAATAATGAACTCTTCTAATGAATACCGTAACGGTATTACCGTTGAAGCATGAATGTAAGCTAAGGAATTAATTTTTTTTTACTATGAATTATTCAATAAATTCCAGCATGTACAATGAAACGCAAAAGTACCGAGCTTGTTTGTTCCACCATTTCAAATTAAAACTGTGCGATTTATGGAATTTAAACTGAAAGAAACATTTATTATATGTAAATTTTTGTCAATTGGGTTGGGTTGGACAACAAGCATAACCAGGTTAAAGGTAAAGTATGATAAGTTGAAATGCAGAGTGGTGAGGTGGATAAGATGGCCAGGGAATCAGGGCCCGTAAAAAGGGACTGGGTGAAAGGGAGGAAAAGATTGGGATCTTGAAATAACTGACCCAGTTGGAGGTGACCACGGCTCTGGAAAAGTTGGTTAAGGAAAAGGAATTGGAGGCAAAGGAGAAGGTACAACCTAAGCTTTGCTGTAAAGCGCAATAAACATAAAACAGTATTTTGTCTTTTGTCTAAAATAAATATGATGTTTTTTGGGCCCTGTTTCTATTGAAATCTTTAACTCTCAAATATCTCCCAACTTCCGATTAATTTTCTGAGTACCCAAAGAAATGCATTAAGACGTGAAGTTTTCAAAACATGCTGAAAGTAAACTGTTTAAACAATCAATGACAATCAAGCTAAAGACAGCGTCAAAAAGCAGCAGTCTGAATTATTAAAACCATAAGATACCATATTTTTTTGGATATTCAAGGTTAAAACCTAAAGTAATCAATACTTGCAAAATAATATGACATTATAATATAATTATAATAGCTAATGCATAAGCTTGGTTCCCCCTTCTATTTGTTTTTTCAATATGGAACATTTGCTGGGGGAATTGAAGTAAATAGATCATTAAAACCTGAAAAATAACTAAAGTAATATTTAGCCTGAAAAATTTGAATCTAATTGATTATTTTGAAGATAAACAGACTTGCACATAAATATTATCTCAATTTTTGTTTTCAGTATATCCTTGTAGTGACGAATGGCCCACTCGGAATGGGTTTAGAGACGCTTGATTTTGTTCACGGAGTTGTAGGTATATATCTCGATGGTAGATTCAGCTCGGTTTCCTTTAGCGTAATATTAAGGGCGATTGTACCACTTTTAAATCCGACTTTGCGTATTACAACATGCTTAAACTTTAATGAATGAAATATATTATCGTTACCGTTAACAGGTATAAATTTCCCAATAACTAACTTGTTTACTATTTCTTCAACAACAAATGTTTGGAGTAAAAGAAAAATGAGTATATTATAGAGCCAATGAGACATCTTAGAAAACCTCACATCTAACTGTTATGGAATTTTTTTAGATAATGGTATATATAAACGGGTAAGCGATGCATTGTTGCATGAAAAAACCGGAATTAAACAGCTATTTTTAATATAAAATCGTCCAAAACTTGATTTTCAAATACAACTTTCTCATATGTCTGTTGCCAGTCTGTCTCCCTCGCTGCACTTGTCCATTTCCTTCATGTCCAAAAAGCCGGGCTTATTAAAAGTAAATTGGGAAATTCTGGTTCATTTTCATAGTGAACCAGGAACCCAAAGCGCCACTTGCTAAGTAAATTAGTAACGTATTTTTTTTTGATGCACTGAATATTCAGAATCAAAACTTTTTGTAAAGATACATAAACGCATATCGATTTATTGAGGACGCCGAGAGAGCTATTTCGAAGATAGATTTCGCATGCCATTGGAATAACTATTTTATTGCATTTTACAAATGGTATGAATATTGTCAAAGGATATAGATAACTTGAGTATGGACTCGTCCTTGGCATTAAAATTGAATTCAACATAATTTTCAATTTGTTTTTTCTCAAATCGCTCCGAACTATGTAGTTAACATGCTTCTTTCCCAAAAAAGAAAATATTTATATGGAAAAAGCCTTAGGGGGATGGTTAGCTAACCACCCATTAATCAACATCTTTACTTGGTGGAGTCACCGGTGAACTATTGTCCAGGGTTGGCTATACTGTTCAGTATAATTTGTTAATGTAAAGTTTTCCGGGATTTCAACAATTCAAAGACCAAAGATAACATATGTGTCCAACCTGTGTTCAAGAAAATACCCTACCTAACCAAAAAAAATATGCAAACGCGTGAAATTTTCCAAAACCTAAAACTACGACAAGATCAATATATATTTGATAACAAAACCTATTTTTTATGACTTAATCAAAAAAAAATCTTTATTAACATGTAATGAATATCGGTAACTAATTATCATAACAATAACTATTCTACAAGATTCCGGCTATTTTAAAACATTTTTGCGATGAGTCGGCAGCATTCGGTTTTTCGGTGAAGGAGGGGATAATAAGCTTTGTCCAGGTCAACATGTTTATTAACCTCACCGTATGCAATGCAGATTATAATTAACTTTTCTATTATCATCTGTTTTGGTAGTTTTGAAATAGCCTATTCATTAAATTATGAACTAATATATAAAAAACGAGAGCAATTTTATGAAACTTATTTAAAACTTTTCAATTCTAACTGTCTATGTCAAAGTGGGAGTACTTTGCATGGTGGAGAGCAAATATGCTGGCAGTTTTGCTAATAAATCGCTGCAATAAACTGACTGAGTTTAGTTATTTCTCTGAGGAATGAATGTTGGACAGGGCTAAAACTTGCTAATCTAAATACTTATTGATCGGCATTGCCCTTGTAAAGGATCTCATATTTCTTAACAACTCTTAACCAACATTAAAATACGTTTTGCTACAAATTTAGCTTATGTTTTTGACCAATGCGCTAGTGTTCTGCTGACAGTTAAGTAAGTATTTTTTAAAACGTTGAAGCGGCCTTATCTCTCATTTGGACAATTATGCTAATCCTGCACTCCAGTTTTTGCAAAATAATTATTGAGACCCTTAGTTATTTCGGTAAATGACACTTTCGGAGATGATATGAGTTGAAATCATTAATATAATGGGTTCATCAAATGTTTGGAAACAACTTTTAATGACATGACACCGAGGTTTCGGCTCAGTTATCGCGAGCCCTCATCAGGAAATTGATTTTGAAATGTAGATTTGACGGCGGTAGTTACTTTATCGAAAGATAAAATGTGTGCTCCTCAGAGTATAACATTAACACAACTTACAACAACCGCAAAAAGGTAAAGGCTATACCAAAGTGTTTCTTAAACTCGCCAAAAATGGTAGGGTTATTTTTGGAACTTGTTTATTGCGAAAACAATTTTCAGATTACTTAATAAATTACTTCGTAACACAATTTGGACAAAACAATGGAAATCTATCTTCACATTGACAAATAGCTTGCGTATCGAAAAACTGCGTTCAGACGTGAAAGCTTTTTCCACAATACCAAAACTTTTATAATTGTCAAAACCTTGAAGTAGAACAAAATCATAGCTGAAGTGTACAAAAGGTAAAGCATAGAGTTAAGCAAAAGCAGATGCCTCCTCAGGGAGGATTGGAGAAGGAGGGGAGTAATTTTGAGTGGAGAGGAAGAGTTTGAAATTAGTGGGAGCACGGGTACAATTTTATTAGAAGTAGTTGCGAGGATTTTCTGTAGTGGTGTGTGTCACCCGTGAGCAATGAGCCCTTCGGGTTTTTTCCTATGCACTTCCACAGAGGGTGATTAACTCTTGTATAAGTTCTGGAGAGATTGTTTGTGGTTCCTACGAAGAAGAGTATGCCATGGAAGTGATGGAATCATGGAGGGTCCTCGAGAAGTTGAAGCAACAGTGGAACCTGTTTCAAGTAAGTAAGCCAAAGGAGTTGCAGAAAGTATTTATAACTGATCATACACACTCAAAGACAAAAACAACATTCACTACCAAATTTTCTGCTCCATTTCCCACTCACCCAAGACATTAAACTTCTTTGGCATAATGAAGCCAGTATATCAATATCTAGAACTTGATTTCAAAATGCAAAATCAAATTGCTGATAAAATGAAATGCAAACTAAAGATGAAATAATCTTGTTAAAATGCAAAATCCAGCATTTTATTGAACCCCATTGCCAAATTGCCTTTATTGCTCAATAAACTAAAATTATATTTATATTTTGCAACACCTTTGGAACTTTTTACCACTACTACTTCTAGTACTAGTTTGTGAAAATTTCCCCAATTTTGGTGTGTTTTTCAAAATTTCCCGGCAGCCAGGATGCCAAAATGCCCAGATTTTGCATCCCTGTTTGGAAGTATACATATTTACTATTTATAGTATGTACAGCAACAACGGTTTCACTGCAAAACATTACAATAACATTTAAATTCACTTTTGTCCAAGGTTCTTACAATTGTACACATTAAAATAGAAAATAGTGTAAAACAGCTAATCTATGATGATTTTGATAGAATGGAAAAATATCAACTAAATTAATAAACAACTTTTGAAGGGAATTTGATAATTTTTATGAAAGTTTTTGTTACATTTTAACGCCGAAAATGCTGCACTTACACTTGGTGGAGTGCATCTCTTAGACAGGTATCTGTTGCAATGGTTGATTGTTACTTTGAATACAGAAGAGTTAGAAAGATTCATATTTATTCTGTATAATCACCGCAAATGTAATATCTATAATGTCACTACAAAAATAAAAAATAAAATCTTTATTGAACTTTTTCGACACTTCAGTAATATACAATCAATAAAAATAATGACAAAACAAACTATGTATAATGTTGATATCAAGTGACAAAACTGACTAACGGTGGAATACGGCTTTTGGACTTATTCAACTGGACTGTCGTTGGTGATGTGGATGTCTAGTCAGAAAACTTTATTTTTATATTTGGTCTTATTTCTAGAATTTTTTAAAAACCCTAAGAGTCGCTTGTCAACTGTGTAAATTTTGGAAATGGCTCTTAGAGTAGCTTATGAATGGATTATAAAATTTACATACCCATAAAGTTGTTCTTGTAGATTGTAGAAATTTTTTAGACCTTGGAGCTGATTATGAATGAAGCTTCCGAGTAAATTATAAATAAATTGTTTATTTCTGAAGAACAACATTCCTGCAGGGTATTAGTTTGATCATGCACCCTTGGGGTCGCTTATCATGGTTCTAGAAATTTTTACTAAACCGGTCAGTGGCTCATCAAGCCTTTAAATCTTTTGCTAAATTCTAAAGTGGCTTATCAAGCTTCTATAATTTTTTACCGTTCTTAGAGTCTCTCATGCAGTATAAGGGATAGGAACGTAGTGACTAAGGAATTTGTTGGGTGATGGGCCTGATTTTGGATATTTTTTGGATTATCAAGAGATTATGTTTAGGAATCCATAGTTACTAGGACTGGAGAAGCGCTTCCCAATGTGCGGCAGCGCACTTTGTGCCCTCCCGTGAGATTGGCATTCATCGAAATCCGATGATTGGATTCTTTCCCTCGAAGAACCCTGGTCCAGTTAATTTTTTGTACTTGAGCGTCACCTTCTGCGGCCCTAAATAAGCCTCCTTCAAAATCCGCAGTTTAAGTTTCGCTTCGGTAATAGGATAAGCAATTAATGTTAAGTTTGTAATTTGATGAAATGTTTAGTATTTGGTGATGCAATGGTCATTTTTGTGAATGATCTAATGAATTATTATGCTTGTCCGCCTCCTTGAAGAAACTAAACGTTGCTGAGGCAGCACAGAAAAGTGTGTTTAATTCTCAGGTTAATTGGCTGCTGTATTTCACAAATCTGTTTAACTATTATATATAAAAAGTTCGAAAAGTAACTGCTAAAACATGCAAATATAAAAGTTGTTTTAACGGAAATCGTCCTAGTACGCAAGCAACCGGGCTTTCTGCTCTCCCTTTCTACGGAACGTTAGAGAAATGTGGTACGTGTTGAGCAACTACTAGAAAAGCAAATACTGAACTCCGAGTTATGTCAGACATCAAATGTCTATTAAGATGAATAATCGTTTTTATAGGCAGAATGCTTATGCTAATGGTTTTGAGGGTGTCTGCACTCAACAGCAAATATTTAATCCATTCATATACAAACTCAGTACGGTCTTATGTTTAAAATAAGTTAAACTTCTATCCTTTTTTCTAAAAATATTTCAAACATTTCATTGCTAAGTGAAACATTTTTCTAACTAACAAGGTATGCTATTTGACTGTTAATCGCAATTGGGGATGCGATATATCACATCTTGTTCAGCTTTTTGCGTAGATTCCAAATCTATTTTCAGTTTGGTGTAAAACGCAAGTTTGGAATTTTAAACAATTAATTATTAATCGTAATTAACGTACAAATACGCGCGCTTGACCCCAGCAGCATGCCTCAGGTGCTCCTCTCTCTTTACACACAACACACAAAAACATTGCGCAAGAGCAACATCACAGCGCAGGCAGCAGCACTGCACTGTTTGTGTGTTGTGTGTGAAGGAAGAGAGAGGAGCTGGGGGATACTGCTGGGGTCCAGCGCGCGTATTTGTACGTTAATTACGATTAATAATTAATTGTTTAAAATTCCAAACTTGCGTTTTACACCAAACTGAAACCAGATTTGAAATCTACGCAAAAAGCTGAACAAGATATGATATATCGCATCTCCAATTGCGATTAACAGTCAAATAGCATACCTTGTAAGTCGAAGTTGTAGACATGTTAGTCGTAATTATGTTCCCCGTTGCACATAGTTTTAATTATTTATTACCTGGTCAATTGAAATGCTCCGTTTCATCCACCGTAAAACCTTATGCTGTCAACTCATCGCAAAATGTTTTAAAATCGGATAAATTTTGTTTTATAGCTACAGTTAAGAGGGGCAATTACATGTTTTAGTGCATGACTAATTGGACGATTTAGTTATCAATCCCGGATTTAATTGCACTTTTGGTTCATTTTGGAATTTAAAGCTATTACACGAGTGGTAGAAGAAACAACCTTTTGTTGAAATTTTGCCTGAAATATAATTAGTGGAATGATTGGAAAATTCGACCAAGTTTACCCTGGTATGTCTCGTGTGGTGAACCGGATTTTGGAAAATGGAAGCAGTGTCTTGAGCATTATATTGGATATACGAAATATGTTCCGTGAAAAAAGCGGAATTAGTCACAAATTTCGTTACGAGACGCATGTTTCAAGCTTAGAATACCCTATTTTGTAGCTGTATGTTTAACAAATGCCATTCACTGGAAAGTTTCTTGAGCGCTTGAACTTCTAAATTCTAATGGCCAGTTTGCGGAATCTATTTGAACAGTTGCTACCATCACTTCCAAAAACAAACTATGTGAACTTGTACTCGTACTCCCACTAATCCTTACCTTTCCCCCTTCACTCAACAAATACTCCACACTACTCATCTCCAATCCCCTCCCTGACGAGGCACTTACTGTATCCTAAAATCTCTTCCACAACCACCAATAACTTTTTTTAAACAGCTTAACAAATCGCAACAACAAGCTTAGCATAGCAAAATGCGTTTAATAAATCATTTTGTTCAACTTTCCCCCGGGTAGCGAGTTGGAAGCTCTTCTGATGCCGCGTTCCTTACTTTAGTGCTTCCTCCGCGCCATTCATTTCATCCACTTTCTCCCACAATCGTTTTGCTTTCACCACAGATCTTAGCTTGTACCTCCAGTTCCGCCGCCGCCAATTCCTTCTCGTTAACCAGAAATTCTAGAGCCTTGGTCACCGTCTGCTCCCCCGCTTCCAACTGGTTCAGCTCCTTCAGGATTCATTTTTTTGCTCCCTGTCATCCAGTTCCTGTTTCCGGGCACTAATTTCCCCGGCCATCTTATCCAACCTCTCCTCTCTGCATTTCAACTCCTTTCCTTTTCTGTCCAACAGGCTCCACTATTCCCTAAACAACTCAAGTGCCCGTTTAATTTCCGTTGCATTTCCTCCAGCCGTAGCTAGCGCTATTAAATATGAAGAAAGTACTCAATGATTTTTTCAGAGTGGGCATTTCCTATCACAATGTGACCAGTTTCATTCATAAGTTTTCAAACAGTAATTTGGGTGGAATCATAATTTTTGTAACGCCAGTTTTCGTATGCCGCGTCTAGGAAATTTCAAAATTTTACTTTTTGAATGAGTGTAGTAAATAGTTGTACGTTACACATTTAACTGTTTGTCAGTCAGAATTTATGGACACCTAGTTTCGTTTAGAAAATGCTTCATCAGGTCGATTCAGAAAAGTGCATAATATTATTCCTTTATGGAAGAAAAAATGTCGCACTGTTGTGCATTCGTCATTTAGATAAAAACTAACAAGGCAAAAATTGAAGTATTCACTTTAGCATCTCTTACAAATGCATTTTTGAATACTCGTGCACAAAATTCTTAAACATTATCGTAAATCATAGTACCTAACCGTAATTAATCGTATGAACGTTTTTTAATGTCAAGTATTGACCATTTTCTAATAGACAGGACCACCTAAATGGACTTGCAATTTATACAAACAATACTAGAAAACTGAAGCATAAAGATTAAGAAATAGGAACTACATATTCAGTCAATGTTGGTAACACTTCTAGAGCTTCAACGTTATGTTAAACGTATTTGTTGGCAAGTTTTTTGTTCGGAAATTGTTGAAGTAGTCCATACGCTTTGTTAATGATGTTTAGTATACATCGAGCATATTATATAAATGAAATAAAAATATAGAATGTAATGAATATATTTTGTATCTTATGTCTTTTATAGCAACGACATTTTTAGTCTCGGTCTTTTGCGGTGACGACATTTTGAGGAGAATGTCTTTTAGTCACGGTCTTTTGAGGCAAAGATCTTAAGCGATTAGGTCTTTTGTACCACAGTCTAATTTTAAGCATGCTAAACAGAAACTGTTATTTATCTGGCGTCGTAGCTGAGCTTATATCCTAAATTCATTTTTGCTCTTTTCTTCATAAATAAACCGATTTAACGATCATTTGAAATACGAAGCTGAGCTAATATGTATGTCTAACTATCTGTCTGATTCTCTGACTCTTCCCTTCCTAGTACCCCGGGGGGATGACAAATCAGGTTCAAAATCAATAGGGCAATTTCGCATGATGCAATGAATCACTGTACCAAATTTGGTGTGATTCTGACAAGTTTTATGGTCAAGGGGGTTAACTCCCTCTACTACCCCAGGGGGATAACCAATCTGGCTCAAAATCAACAGGGTTCCTAACTATGGCCCAATAAATCAGGATACCAAATTTGGTGTGATTCTGACAAGTTTTATGGTCAAGGGGGTTACCTCCCCCTATTACCCCAGGGGGATGACCCATCAGGTTCAAAATCAATAGGGTTCTTTCTGATGACCTAATGAATCACTGTACCAAGATTGGTGTGATTCTGACAAACCGTCTGGTCTGTATCGTGTTCACACACAGACAGACAAACAGACAAACATGACAATCTCAATTTTAGCTTCACTATGCTCAGCTTCGTAATAAACTCCGCATGCAATTTATTTGTCTTGCAATATTTTACACTCTATTCTTCATGACGTCTTTTTATGACACCTGCTGGCCACCAAAGGATTGTTCTAAGGACCTGGAAAGGTAGCGGGAACTTTTAAGGTGTTTACGGATCACGACATGGCTTTAGTATGGCTTTTAGTAAAATTCTGAAAAATAAAAGCATTTAAATCCTAATGTTTCACTTTTATGGAATTGGACTGCAGTGTAGTCACTACACTTTATTTTAATCTTCAAATTAAAGGTGGTTTCTAGTGCGGTTAAAAAACTGGTTTGATTTGTGGCATGATTTCACACGCGATTTATAATCTGGATTCCAGGCAGAATGTAAAGTTTCGAATAAATCATTTTGGTATCCAGGGGTAACCCAGGGTTCACAAATAAAGGTTCCATGGTCAACAGCACGTTTGAAATAAGCACCAATAAACTTGCCTGCGTCCAGAATAAACGAGGAGGAAGTGACAATTGAATCAAGACAGATTTTTGAACAGTTCAGGAAGCTTTGTGTAACTTCTTGGTGTTGGAGGAAGATGACGCCGAAAATAGACTGTAGATCAAGGAGCAGACTTGAGCTGGCTTGGCATTTGCAGTTACCCATGACCATTCGGACCCTTTGAGCCGTGCACGTGCCTCACCGACCTTTGCAATACTGACGCCATTCTAAGCGACCCAGAGACTGAACCTGCAAAAACCGAATCTTAAACAAACCCTTGTCATAAACTTTTCAATGTACACGTATGAGTATATAATATATCCGTGCACCTGTATCAAAGAAACCTTCGAACAGGTGTAAAGATAATATCTTCGTCGTTGAATATGTAACAAAAACTTTCAAAATGCTAACGAATCCCCATCAAAAATTTTTAGAATCTATTTGCTATTCTGCCACTAAATCAGTCATCGCAAAATTTAAAGGCTTGATAGTTGACTCTAAGAGACAATAAAACTTATTATAAAAATAATTTTACAGGATACATGACGTTTTACTTTATGAGAAAACCCGCGCATAAATAAGAGAAAATAAATCTAGAAAATGTAGTACTAGTCTAATTGTCTTAACCGATAAGCCTTTAATTTGTTTTTCAGCCTGGCTGGGTTGCTAAACAATCAACTTTGTCAACCAACATTAAGTAAAATGTTTAGTAACTATTTTCAAAGACCTACTTTAGTACTTAATAATAAAAACTTAAACTTTTTGATGTAGTGGCAAAATACCACCTAAACATTGTATGAGTAGCACTTAAACTAAGTAATACAACTTGCTTATAATTAGGAACGTAAGCTTAGAATATCTTCCTTCAATATCTAAGGTTATATACTTGTCTACTATATATTTTTTAAAAAATTCTCTACCGATTAATGCCTGTATTTTTGTCGTAAACATAGTACACTTTGGAAAAGTTTAAGTAGCTATATATCATAACAATTACAAATTTTATTTTACCACAAATTATTTTAGCATGGCTACCATTACCATATAGGCACGGAATAAAAAAGTGTTTTTAAAAACACAAATGTTTACGAACCTCTTTAACATTGCTTGCCCATCTGAAGGTTTTTTAACCAAGAAGAGAATATCCAAGCTACTGATTACACTGCCTGTGTGTGTTGCCCGGTGTTTCTTAGCTATTTAGCCTTTTTTCGTCAACCCAAAAGTTTTCTAATAAAAAAAGTATATCGTTCTCAAGCGATGGGTTAAATAGATAAATATTTAATTTGCACCATTTCCTGCTCTGACAAGACAAAATGTAAATTAAACCACTTACACAAGATTTTAAGCCACAACCGCAACCGCTTGGACTTAGAACATATTTGCAATAAATCAATACGAATAAAGTCTGACGAATAGTTAGCTCATTTTGAAATTTTGAAACTTCTTAGGTAAAAACTTACTGCTAGTGTACCTCAAGCAGAAAAATTGTGTTTAATAGTGTCTCTGTTTTTTAAAGTTTTATAACTGTTCACAACAACAAGTTAATGATATTGACTAACCGTAGCTTCATCTAAAATATTTCTAATGATGCTGAAAAAGAATTTAACTGTATTGTGTGTCGTAGCTTGTATTACAATACAAATTAGTTTGCAGAGCTTATCAACAAAATTTGCAACGATTATCAATTTAGCTAATCTACTGGAGCCATACGTCTTTCGTAAATGTTTTATTGTTATAACCAACTACCAACACAAACGTTTTACAAACAACAGGGCCTGTTTTATTATGGAAACCTTTACCTTACAAAGAAAATAAAAATAACACACTTAACTCAAGAAAAAGAAGCTATAAGTGTAAATCCAGATATATGCGAGTAATTGACCGTGCTCAAACCGGTTTCTGTCAAGTATTAAATCACTCGCTATATTCAATGTACACGAAACCATGGAACTGTTAAATGGAGTTGTTCCTTTATCCCAGGGATGCACATTTGGTTTGCCCACCAACTACCGGCTACCGACCACCACGGTGAAGTTGATGCTACCAGCCACCGACCACCAGCCACCATTCAAAATCCCCTACCACCGACCGCACCACCAAAAATACCACCAAACAAAATTCTTAAACCACCGACCACCCACCAGCTACCGGCCACCGACCACCAACAATAAAAAAGTCATGTAAACAAATGCATAGTCAACCGTCCCTATCGTTAGCGAATCATGATATTGTTTTAATTAATTCGTAATAATTATTTACATTTTTGAAAGCAAAAAACGCTTATAAACTCGTCGATGATCGCCCGTTGATATATCTGAAACAATTGTTATTGTTACATTTAGACACATACCTACATACTTTGCTACAACGAAACGTAGGGTTACTTTGCGTGCGTATAACTGCAGACAACCGAAAATTTCGGTTTCTTGCGGTAGTAGACAAAAATGTATCACGCACTTTCAAAAAATGATGATTTAGAACTGTATGTAGGCTGTTATTTGCTGTTTGGCCAAACTGCATATAGGAAAAAGCTTTCAAAACATTGCTTAATCTTACATACGGTGATACATTGCACACTTTGATGATATTGCTTGGTGATAGTGATGAATGTCTAAGATAGACTGGGTGTGACAAGAAAATTTGGGAACGCTGAAGGTGTTTTTGGTGGTAGTCGGTGGTTTCACCAAATATTGAACCACCGAACACCGACCACCACTTCATTTTCTGCTACCACCGACCACCACTTCATTTTCTGCTACCACCGACCACCAGCTACCAACCAAAAGTTTGTACGCACCGCCACACCACCAAACTACCACCGGTGGCGGTGGTATTTTGGTGGTGCCACCGCCACCGCCGTGGTACTACCGGTGGTATGTGCATCCCTGCTTTATCCTAATAAAAGAAAAGAGTTTCAATTAGTTATCCCAAAAACATTTCATCCAGGAACTTACCTTGACTACTTAGAAAATCATGACAAGACACAAGTAATGGAATATTTTGGCAGTACCATTCCTGTGGAGGTTATTGTGGTGTGCAGGAAGAGTGAACAAAACAACAACAAAAAGGTCATGTTTTGGTTTAGAGAAATTGCCAAAGAATGGTTCGTGAGTAGTCACCCGTTGCAAGGGATTCAAACGCGTTTAGTAGCGTTGACCGAAATAAATTCTCAAAACCAAACATACATTAAAAGCGTGGACATGTTGAGTATTTCTATTACGGAAGAAACAGAAATAACCCGTACAAATATGCAATTAGACGAAACATACACACCGTTTGGTGCCATTACAATCAACACTCAAAACGTCCTAGTTCTAAACGAGGAGTCATCTTTTCCATATTCTTTACCCAAAAAAATTGCAGATTTGATGAAGTTTTGTCGAAAGCAATTAAAAAGAAGAGAATATTATAAACTTAATACTCGCGATCGTGTAGCAAACATGGTTGTGCAAATGTGGACATTTATTTTTACAAATTTTACAATACTAAAAACCTATGGCCCGTTTATTGCTGATTTTGCTTGTTTCAATGGTAAAGAGAAGTTAATTTACAAGTCATTGCCACGCTTTATGTACACTACATCGCTTCAAATTGGTTCAGTGTACAACAAGCCATACGGTGGATTTCCGCTATGGTTGCATCAAACGCACACTGATCTAGTATTTATTAGTTGTGGTCGACGAGGTGAAACCGCCTTTGATTTCAGCAATTTTATTAGTGTATTTGAATCACCCATTTGGGTATGTATTCCAGTTGCCTTGATCCTGGCAGCAGTGTTTTTAGCACAACTCACTAAATCAGAAAGTAACTTGTGTTGGGTGATCCGTGTAGCAAATTGTATGTTTAGATCGACAAAAATTCTTCTCGAACAAGGATACTATTTTCCTGGTAACATAATGGAAGCTTGTGCAATGCGCTTAGTGATTGGCGCATTTATGCTAGCGGGAATTGTTATCAGCACTGCATATAAAAATACTAATGTGTACAATATGGTTACAAATCGAATGCCTGTTCCTTATGAACATTTTGAAGAGCTGACGAATGATTCGTTTTCTATTCGCACAACGGTTGGTGCTTTTATAGCAGAAGAATACAATTTTACCGAAACGCCACATAAGCTTAGGTTATTTGGTAATTCGTCGAGATTTGCAATATCAATTGTTCATGCCCAATTTTATCGCTACACCAATATGCAGCTAAAACTGGACGGTTCTGTACGCCAATTTAAGTCAGAATATAATGAGAAGGTTCACGCAAAGACAACACTGTTTCGTCAGACGCAGCAGCTGGTTGTTGAAGCTTATGCCAAATTCCGCCAATTTTTGGAAGATCCAACTCAAGTTGACTTGAAGTTCTATACAGATTTATTTTATAAAGAATATTTTAGAAAAGAAGAGGAAATGAGTTTTGAATGGATTCAGGAATGCAACAGAAGAGCTTTAGTGATTCCCAAGCATCGGGCCAGTGGATTTTGGATCCGGCTGAAGGATTTGGGTTTACGTGATGTTTATATGGGCAAAGAGGTTTATTCTAAGGAGTTTCTTTATTTTCTCTTAGACGCTGTGTTTTCAAAGAATGTGATTAAAAATATCAAATATCTTAGTAATTCTGGTGTTTTTTTGCGTATATTTAACGAGCTTAATCATACAAAAGTGTCTCCAAAGTATACAAGTGAGCCGCTTCAGAAGCCCAAAATGAGTGGAAATGTTTTAACTATATTCCTTGTGCTTGGCATAGGGTTAAGCTTAGGTATGGTTTCATTTGCCATTGAAGAAGCAGGTACAAGAGTGGTGATAAGATTAAGTTTGACAAAGTTTAGCAAAATGAATGAATATGTTCGTTTTCAAGCAGTGTCTCAAATAATTCATATTAACGATTTTATATGGTCATACTTTGCAAATATGTACTACGGCGAATCAAAGTATAATTTTAATTGTTCACTTGGCTATCGTTATGAAGTACAAACAAAACCCAACTCGTAATAGGTTACATAGGCAGGATAAAATTGTTGCAATGTGTAATTTATGTCTAACACGGGATGATTGACAAAAAAGCACGTTCTGGTAATAATTTTTTAATGCTTTTAAATGAGAATCGATATTTACTGGACACTTAGAAAATTGTAATATTTCTACGCCACATGCACACAAGTTACAATTTTTGTGATATCGCTAATGTGTAGGTTAATGGTTCTAATGCCGGTACCTGCCCAACGAGTTAACAAAATCTAAAACTTTAAAATGTCGGAAACAATTGTTGAAAACCATTTGATTTTGAAAACGTAAATTTATCAGATCAGCACCAATTGGTTATTTGGTTTGTTTGTTCTATCCATAAACAAATTTGCGATAGGAAGACAATATTTGATTCTGCAAGCAATCCACTTGTGTAAGTTGCATGTATAATCAATCGATTTAATGATCATTTCAAAGATGTAGCCGGGCCACGTAATGTAGAAGTTTTCGCATCACCATTTCCATTGCAAGCGTACCAATTATAATAGTTTTCCTCAGTCCCTCATTTCAGATGATTTATCGATTTTTAGATTTTGTCAAAGAAGGTGCTGCTCTTTCCATTTCTACTACCTACTAGATTAAATTACAGTATTTACCAAAATCGTGCAAATTTATTCCAACCTATCAAAAATAAATCATTAGAGTTATACCACGGACTAAAAAACAAATGACCTAGAAAACTGCAATTGATTGTGAGCGGGTTCGAAGGTTAAAAGTAACATTTTTAAATTGGGCGCGCAAAATTCCTTTTGTGTGCACGGATTGCTCAAATGAGGACGGTACTGGTTTCTAATGTAGTTAGTTTGATTGGGTAAATTACAACTTGCAACATTACTTGGTGGAACGTTTACGTAACTCCGCTGAAGTAAAAACATTTCACATCCGTATACTCAATTGCTGTTTTTTGGCAATCAGGAATTTAGAATAAAAAGTTGTTGTACTTAAACACCTGTAAGGAAAAGTGAGAAGCCGCGGAGCGTAAATTATCTAAAAGGTGAAAAATCCATCATCTGTATTACGGTGACATTTCAAGAATTAATGTCTAATTTAATTACTTCATCCATTTTTAGCATATACCAACTCGTTTAATAAATAAATACATTAATAATATGCCATTTAATAAATAACACGTATATGCTCTGTTTACACATAATTAAATGCTCAATTTAGGTCACTTTTCACATGAAGGTTTGATTGATCAAGGTCTTAGCACGTGCTGTAAACTTATCAGGTTTTAAACCAATACCGTGTACGGCCCAGGAGACGTTAGGGTTATGGTGAAATGAGCTATAATATGCAATCAGAGATGCTTTAGCTTGTGAATAGGGTTTATCTTACGTTACTCCATGGCAGATCTGCTTTACGCGCAACAACGCTCTCCAGGCAAGCCCTTCTGCTGTGACTTTGCGGTAGGTATGCACGAATAAGCAAATCACAAACGATAGGGTTTACTACTACTACTGCTACTAATTTATTAAGCAGAAATTAAAATATTATTTACAACTCTTCTACACACACACACTTAATTCCATTTTGACAGACAAGAGAGAGATGTTTCGATAAGCAAAAATCGGCAGCTAACTCGCTGCACTTCCACGCATGACCGTGGGTAGGAAAGGAATGCGGTTCTCTCGCTTGTCTGTCACATAGCTGCAGTCAGTCCTGCAGTTTTCATATTTTACTTTTAAGGTCCAATGGACCAACCAATTAGCATAAAATACGGAATATTCTTCCGTCAAATACCTTCCACAGAGCTCCTGCATAACCTGTGTTTGAGCCTGTGTGACATATCCTGCCTTGCACTACATGGCTACCTCCAAAACGCCCCCGGTGCGGACTCTCCCCTTCCGAATAACACTCTTCCATCAAATTATTCATACAATTTATATAAAGTACAAGTTCATAATTAAATAGCTACAATCAAGGGGGACACACCATAAAATACAATACATTTTTTGTTGCTGATTTACCAATTAAATTTACCATTTGTTATCACTTACAGTTCAAAGTACATCTTATAGTTAATTACATACAGACATACATTATTCAATTTGTAAAGAATTACATTCAAGTATCTAAAATATTTATAAAATTCATAAAAACCAAGTTAGTTAATACATACATACATAGTAAAATACATAATAACTCATTGATTAAAATGTAGTTGATAAGTTATCCTTCTGCTCTCAATGATTCCACTGGCATCCTAGTCCTCACGAACTGTCTCGAGCTACCAGGCTTCACTCAGCATCCGAACTGTCCCGTGTCAAGTTCCCATCGTACCTTGGTCAGATCCACTCATCCACTCGTTCCTCTAGAGAACAAGACTGCACACTACCACAGCTAACCTGTGAATACCGCATACTGTCTCGACTCTCTCTTCCAGGTATTGACAAAAACTGACTCCGAGTTAATTTGTCTCCCATTCCTCAACTTGTCAAGTTCAGGGGACTTGTGCCATAGACGACTGAGGTAAGCCTCGCGGTCCCAGATCCGATTTCCTTCACCTTTGCACCAATCCCTACGGGACTAGCATTGGACTCATGACTACCGACGACAATTTGGAGCTTACGACTGTCTGTAAGTTAGCTTCAGCAACGTATCGGTCATCCGCTGGGCTTTCGGAGTTTTCATATGGGCTGTGGTGCCTTGGCGAATTCAAGAGTCATACATGACTCGAGATTTTTCAGAGGAAGTACCATTCGATTTGACTTCCATTTGTGACTTGTTCCTGCAAGTCTTTAGCGTTTGCGTTATATTGACGCTTGGATAATTTCACTCGACAACCCGAGTAAATTATTTCCATCATATCTCTGCTTCAGCAGGGTTGCATGGCAATTATTGTATCTGCGCATGGTTGTGGCCACCGTTCCTCTTTTTTACGGCTTCAATCTTAAAGTGCTGTTTGTAACAGAGACTTTCTGACTATTGGCTGGCTGTCTCTTTTTTATCGCCTCCTTGGGCGTAGTTGGGATCCACATATACTCGACAGCCCGAGTCTTTTGGTTGTGGTCCGAGTATTGTTGTTCTGCTTCAAAGGTGCAGATTTCATCTCGTTCCTCAGAGATGGAACGAATTAGTTTCTGTGTAGTTTCATCGGACTTTGCTCATCTCTCAATATGGAACGTTTAATGTCCGTTTGTCCCAACGCTTCGATTCCAGCGGCGTCGTAAACTTTACGGGATTTGGTTACTTCTGGATTTTCTCTTCTTTGGCATTCCAAATTTCTAGAACATTGTTCGGATTATATTGGCGTGCTGAGTGGCAGAATCAACTTGTAAGGGTCTTGGAAAATATATCTTCTTTACTGCGCAGTTTCTCCATTAACGCCTTACATTGGAATTTCTACACCTCCTGCCTTTGACTTCTTTCGACCGGTCTGCCTTCTCTTTCTTTACTCCACCGATATCTTCAATGTTGCTGGCCAGCTTAAAAGATTTTCGGTGCTCTGATTGATCTCTTTTCTGGAGATTGAATCCCTTCTTAGTTCCTCCGCTAGGGCATGGGACGATATTTGGGCCACATTGACTTACGTCCTATGTATT
Organism: Entomobrya proxima; assembly: GCA_029691765.1. Lineage (NCBI taxonomy): Eukaryota > Metazoa > Arthropoda > Collembola > Entomobryomorpha > Entomobryidae > Entomobrya > Entomobrya proxima. The sequence goes on from CM056171.1 coordinate 45,529,883, forward strand.
TTCAGTTTCCACCTCCTGTTTATTAGCAAGGCCCGTGCATTAACGAAAAAATTAGTTATTATGGGAAATAACTTCTAGGATGGTGGTTCTCCGGAGTTTAAGATTAATTTTCCGTACGGTTTCCTTAGTCTGGAGTCCTCCGCTCCTGATATATTTGTTGGTTGCTAGCATTTTATCGGTCCGTATTCATGTATTCCTTGTTAGAACACGGTGTCTGGAACTTGTTGTCCAAATTGTGGAGTTGGGGATTCTTCCTTAAAGTGATTTTGGAATCACTAAAATCCAGTTCTCCTAAATTTTCGACGTTTTTCTCTCAAACGTCCTATATCGAGGATTTTGGCTTCTAAAGTGGTAGTTCCGGCGAATTCATAATCGCCTGGCACTGAACATCCACCGATCAATGTTTTGCTTCTGGAATTTTTCGTTCGGACCCACTCCTAAGTCCAATGTGTCATCTAATACAATCTTGACACTCTTCATGTTCCATCATGTAAAAGAGATTTTGGAACATCTCGTTATTAAAGTTGTATAGCCATCCTCTTTTTTACTTGTGCGTTTCCTTCTAGGAAGCCTGGACATCACTTCAGTGTGCCCTGCTTGCTGGGGAGTCTGGAACGTCTTGAGGATTCTCTTGCTGAAACCCTCCGTTCCTCATATTATTGTTCCTGGTTCCGGTTTTAAGGGAAAACCGTCCAATGTGTAGCCATTTCCGACCTTGGTCCACATCATCTTTATTTTTCTTTTATGTGGACGTCTATGTTGCTGCTGAACTGGCCAGGTCCAGTCTTACGTCTTGAGCGCTCTTTATATATCGGGTAGTGTCACGCACATCCCGTGAGCCGTGCTTAGTACAGTGTTTGCTGACTTCTCGCATGTGAATCAAACCTTCAGGTTGTATCCACCAGCTCAATCTTTTCATATAGATCCATCCTCGACTCCCCGAGGATTTGATGGATCATGTGTCCACTCGTACTGAATAAGGGTATCCAGTACTTAATATTTCCCCGTATTCGTTTGGATGCGGATTAGCCATACGTTTTCTTGCAGATACTGGGATATCTGCTGCTCAGCTTTCTTGTGTACCTCCCTGTCATCTCCTATTTTCGACAAGACCTGTAGGCTCGTATGTCCTTACAATATTCTATCTTCATCTGTGGTTGTGACATTACTCGTGAGAGAACGTCTTCTAAGCCTTGTTTTCTTTTTAAGGGTTGGTTTGGCGACGTCTTCGTTTCTTGTTGAGTCGGGTTTCAACTTGAATTAACCATATGGTTTCTTCTGGAGCATTTCCTCCGACGACTCGTAATTTCTTTGCGTTTCGGGCTGACTTTTATCTTTTGATTTATTTCAGCGCAGATAATTTTGTCCAACTGGTCTGTTCTGTGACAGACCTTCACGACGGTGATATCTTCCATCCGCCGCTGTTTCTTAAGTTGACGCTACCATGGTGGATTATCTAACGATGGTTTATGCGCCTTGTAAGTTTTTTCTGATTTCTTGGGGACAACGGTGTGGGTCTGCAAACTGATGTTTCCGTTGTATTGAACAAGGCTGCAACCGCCTTTTATGTTCAATGTATTGGAATCTTCATTATCTAGTCCACATTTTCGACTTAACTTCTCAGACGACGAGTGTTTTGAGTTGGTCAGTTCGCCTTGGCTTCTGCTGACTTCTGCGGAACGCATCATATGTCTGGAGTATCTCCTGCTAGCTAGGTGGGAAGATTTTTACGAAGTATGTTTTGAGCTCAAGTTAGTCTTCCATCACCATTCAGAGATGCTACAGACTTCTGACATTGTCCTCGATTTCATATCTCGGGGTGCCATTGCAGGTTCTCCACTCATCTTTCAGTCGATTGTAGATTCAAGTGCCAATTTAGACTCGAGCTTCTGCCTCAAGTCGTTTATATCCATTTCTAAGTTAGGTTTCAGACTTCCGCTCACGTCGTCCTCTTCTGCGTTTTTTACTCCAGCGCTGGGTTATCTTTAACCCTTCGGAATAATCCTCCTAGATTATTTTCTTCCATAACAGGAAGTTATCTGTGCCTTGATTAGCATTTCAGTCTGTGACTACTGTGCGAGTTCCGACCATGGACTCCTGTAATTATCAACACCAGAACTACCTCTGTTATCAAGACAATATTCTTTTGTCGTCGCCAATTCCAATTATTTCTTAGTTTTTCAGCTCTCGTTTCCTTTCTCGTAGAAGTTTCCGGAACGTCTTCCGTTTGAGGGCTTCGTTGTGTGCCTTTAATCTTATTGTCCAATAAAAGGCACTTAAGGTGGTTCCATTTCCGCTGGAACTTTTGGGAGTACTTGCTGAGTTGTACTTTACTCTCGATGAGGGATCGGAAGGCATCTTTGTTTGTAGCGTTTTCATGTTCATCTTTTTTCTTCCTTGAGATTTGATCTCTCCGTTGGTGGTGGTTTGGTTTGTTTAAAAAAATGATGATTCGACACTAGAATTCTTCAAGCGTCCTTGTATCATTATTTGAATCTTCATATTTCTTGTCCAGACGTGCTGCCAAGAGTTGAGATTCATCAAGAAGTGCTGCTTTTAAGTTCTCGTAAGTCAACGAGTAATTTTTCTGATATTTAGCCAAGTCTGTGGTAGGAGTCTCATTGTTTCCTAGCTGGACATGCCTTAGCAATCCATAGTACTAAGCATTGCTTTAATGGTAGCCGTCACGTCTGCGCGTGGATCGAAGTCTCTATGGAACTCCTTGGAGCTTCAACTACATCACGACTACCCGTGGTTGTTGAGCTTTTCTGAGTTAAGCCTTGCGACTTCTCGCCTCCTCGTACAATCTTCAATCCAATTGGTTGTATAGAACAACCTAAGATTTCGATGTTCAGTTCACACTGCTTCCTGCGTCTTCCGTGCAAGGTTCGAATCATTTCGGGTTCGGAATTATCTCTGCTTGGTGTGGTGTCTCTCTCAAACTCATTTGAGGTTTCTTCGGTTCGCCATTTTTTTCTCTTAGCTGCCTTTGGTGACTTAGTTGGTCAGTCTTCGTGGACGGGTGCAGCAATCTCTGCAGGGTGTTCCTTCAAGTTCCCAACTTCTGACCTGGCCGCTATTTTCTTCTGAGAGCTTTGTCTTCCACCCTTCAACAGTCCTAGACCTCGTCCTAGACATAATTAGCTGTTGATGCTTATTCTGACGTAATATTTCTGATTCCTTTCGGTGCTGCCTGGCATCTATGCTTTGCATCGATATTTTCTCCAGACAGAACATGCAGTCTCAAAAGACTGATTTGTCTCTTAGATTTACATTTTGGACATCTCAACATATTGGGTGGAGGCGCGGGTCATTATCGTTCGGTTGCATAAGACGTGCGGCAATACTTCCATTCATAACTTCAGGTGTTGTCCGATACGGCCATTTAATTTCCGTATTTAATCTAGCGTGACCTTGATAGCTGCCACGCATTTTATGGCTGACAGAAGGGCTTGTACTCAATCGCCGGACTGCCCGCGTATTGTGAGTACTGCCGTTTTATTCTGTCACTGAGATCTCCATTTCCTTGAGTTTCAGAGCTTCGTCTGCACTCTCGTTTTACCCCATATGAGTTGGGACTCCACAAATCTTTGTTTAATATTTTTGGTTGGATAGATCTTTTGATAGATCATTGGTTTGATTTTGTAGCCGATGAAGTACTTCTCCGCTTCGAGGAGGGGTGCTGTTGTAGTACTTTTCCTTTGATGTACTGCCAATGTTCCTTACGTAGGTTTCTGTTAAGTGTAAGTTAGTGTGAATTACAGAACTGCCTCTGTGTTGTCACTTTACCCCATTGGTTTGGCTTTTGTAGCCAACTTGTTCGATTCCTCATCGCGGTAATCAATTTATTTTAGTTGACTTAGTACTTCCAGTCTCATAATGTTGTGTTCGGCACTTGTGGATTTCCTAACTTCTCTATGTAGAAGTTTTAGTGAGTTACAGAGCTACCTCTGTTTTTTCTCACTGCCCAGTAGGGGTTGCATATAGTGGGGCTTGGCTTCCTCCAATAATGTTATTTTTGTAGTACTTTTGTGTACTCTCCATTTTTAGGGGGGGGTAGTGTCAGGTACTTTAACAATTTCCAGATCTGCACTGGTCTTGATACATTTCCCTTGACACTAGTAGTTGAGTACTTTGATGCGGGAGGGTGTTGTGTAAGGTACTAGTACTATTTCCAAGTCAGCACTTGTGTACGTACATTTCCCATTACAGTTTTTGTCATGTTGACTCAAAAGTCAACTTCCCGCATTTAAATAATGTGGTGGTCCATAATAGTCCTCCAGGTATTACTGATCCTTTGTCTGCAGCTTTACTTCTTGGTTCCTTGGTTCGGTAAGCATTACTGGTATATTTGTGCTCTCAGTAATTTGAGAGTTAGTATTTCATCCACCACCTTACATGCAGTCATATAATCAAGCACACTACCGGCTTCTGGATAATATGACTTGCATTCATTTGATTCCTTTCCTGATGTACCTAACTGTCTAGTAGTTATAGTTAGGCATTTAGTGTAGTATGGTAGTATGGGTTGTGAAGTTTTCCCTTTGCAACAACTTTTCCAAGTTAAATAGGAGTGGAAATAGGAAAACTTACTATACTGTGCTTTTGTGTGAATGCAAAATGCATATAATATATATAGAGTGACACAAGCACAAAAAAATTATTTGACTACTGAGTTGCTACCATTTCTAACACCTATGTTAATTTCTTGCTTTTCATCTCTCATGTCTTTCTTGAATATCCTAATGCATATATTATATGGCTATTTGTTTGCTTGGCTAGCTTGAAGGAGGGCCATTCATAATGAATGTGCGATGAAAAAAGGTAGATAATTATGCCTTTTTGTCAAAGCCTCTAAAACGTTTTCGGACATTTGCATAGCTTTTGTCTGTCATTTTTGAAATGTATAGGTATGCCGTATAATGTTCAGCATATTATGTGCACACCTTCTCAACAACCTGAGATTTGGCGCAGCAGAAAACGTAAACAACGTTTTCTCAGACAAAGTGCTTTGTCTTTTGACAGATGCTCATTTTGCCGCATTTTTACAATAAAATAAAAATATCTAGCCATTTTCACCTAACAGCAAATTATCTAGCCATTTTTATATATATATTAAGCCTTTAGCCAGAATTGCATGATAATATGCATTATAGAAATTTAGCCTTGACTCACTACCGAGTAGCTGGCTTTTATATTAGCATGTGTAAAAGAAATATAACGTTTAGCATACTCACAACCGAGTTTCTAAACGTGAAAAGAGTTGTGTGTGATGATGATGCATTTTCCTTTTCCAGCTATTTTTAATCCTCAAGCAAACTGAGTATAAAGCTGAATAATGTACGCATCACAGCAGCAGCAGAGAAGAGAAAAAAGCATAATATATGCATAAAGATGATAAGCTTTTTATGCACCTACACTGTCACAATCACAGAAAAACTGGCAGAAAATTCGCCATGTACGGCCCAGGAGACGTTAGGGTTATGGTAAAATGAGCTATAATATGCAATCAGAGATGCTTTAGCTTGTGAATAGGGTTTATCTTACGTTACTCCATGGCAGATCTGCTTTACGCGCAACAACGCTCTCCAGGCAAGCCCTTCTGCTGTGACTTTGCGGTAGGTATGCACGAATAAGCAAATCACAAACGATAGGGTTTACTACTACTACTGCTACTAATTTATTAAGCAGAAATTAAAATATTATTTACAACTCTTCTACACACACACACACTTGATTCCATTTTGACAGACAAGAGAGAGATGTTTCGATAAGCAAAAATCGGCAGCTAACTCGCTGCACTTCCACGCATGACCGTGGGTAGGAAAGGAATGCGGTTCTCTCGCTTGTCTGTCACATAGCTGCAGTCAGTCCTGCAGTTTTCATATTTTACTTTTAAGGTCCAATGGACCAACCAATTAGCATAAAATACGGAATATTCTTCCGTCAAATACCTTCCACAGAGCTCCTGCATAACCTGTGTTTGAGCCTGTGTGACATATCCTGCCTTGCACTACATACGTTACTCCATGGCAGATCTGCTTTACGCGCAACAACGCTCTCCAGGCAAGCCCTTCTGCTGTGACTTTGCGGTAGGTATGCACGAATAAGCAAATCACAAACGATAGGGTTTACTACTACTACTGCTACTAATTTATTAAGCAGAAATTAAAATATTATTTACAACTCTTCTACACACACACACACTTGATTCCATTTTGACAGACAAGAGAGAGATGTTTCGATAAGCAAAAATCGGCAGCTAACTCGCTGCACTTCCACGCATGACCGTGGGTAGGAAAGGAATGCGGTTTTCTCGCTTGTCTGTCACATAGCTGCAGTCAGTCCTGCAGTTTTCATATTTTACTTTTAAGGTCCAATGGACCAACCAATTAGCATAAAATACGGAATATTCTTCCGTCAAATACCTTCCACAGAGCTCCTGCATAACCTGTGTTTGAGCCTGTGTGACATATCCTGCCTTGCACTACAACCGTGCCGTAGTAAGGTACATATACGGTATATGATATAGGTATATATTAGAATACCTACTTGTAAGTGCTGATAGATTTAATTTTTCCTTATGTACCTGTTAGTGGAAGTAGGAAGTACACCGGTTCCAAAGCTTCAAACAGGTACAAGCATTAATGTTCACATTACTACATATTGCTGAAAATATTCCAACTTCCTTCTTCGTGTTTCAACTAATGCAAAACTTCCTGTTTCCGGAAGTACTAGGGCCAAAGGAGCATAACGTAAAGCTCCAGCTGCAAGAAACTTCTTTTACTAGCCACTCGTAGCATTACCTGTGCGTTAAGATGAAGACAATCACAATTTTATTTTTGTTTATGTCTTTCAAAAATTGCTTTATGAAAACAGAATTGAATAATGACTGCTCCAAATGTAACAGCTATAAGCAAATCTTCAACTGTTTTCGTGCTAGGATTGATAACCATTCGGATAACTTGTCAACTTTTCGAATTGAAAACCTACTGGATATATTGTGTCAATTTACAATTGACTGCAATCCATTCTTAAATATAATGAACTACGCTGAAATGGACATTACGCCATTGAAGATTCCAGTTACCATAGAAAACGTTCACAAACGTATGGAATATCAAAGTCAGAATGCTACACATTCACACATTGTACCCAAACAAAACCAAAACTACGAGATTCTGGGGGATATAAGAGCAGTTACATATGCATACGGAACTCGCTTTGAAAACAAACTTATTTCCCGATCCTGGTGTGGCGTAATACAAATTCACCTGTTTATACCTGAGTTCTTATTAAAAAGTTGGAGTTGGGATGTAAGCATCAGATCCGCCAGCTTGCCACCAGTAATAGGTAAGCTGAGTCTTTTCGATTTGGCTGTGCCTATGTTTCACTTTGTTTTTCCGCTGGTTATCGAAGTAATTTATTTCAAACAGTTATGTGACTGGGTATCTCTAAAAATTGAAGGCACTGTAGCTGTTCGCGAAAGAAATAACTTTCCAACGACTGCAGAAAATTTAGTTTTTGTGATGGGGCATGCTCCACAAACTAATGGAAAGGTACCTGAAGTAACGTTGCTAGGACATGATCCTTTCAACAACAACTGCATGGAAGCGACTTTAAATGCAAAAATTTTTTCCCAGCTAACTATAAAAGATGTTCTTGACCAGGAGTATTCCAGACCAACAGAGAATGCAGAACTGTATGACTATGCAAATAAAATGTCTAACTTTTCATTTCTAACGAACTCAAAATCGACAAAAATCATATTGGAAAACCGCATTGACCGGTTTAATTTTGCTTTGTCCAAATTGGTTGCACACTTAATGGGAAACTATACATACCACATTCTTAATAGAGATATTTGCTACGCTTGCAGAAGTGGCTACGTGATTGGCACAGCTGAAATTGACAATTGTGTACAATGGAGAAAGCGTACTGTGCAATTCAGTCTCCATGAAGATGTTCCGCTGAATTATAACAGGTTTCAGATAGTTATACCAAACCCCTTAAAAAGATTGCGCTTTCTTGCATGCGGTCAGCGAGGTTTAAACCCGTTCCCATTTAGTGAGCTCTAAAATGTTTTTGATGGATATATATGGGCTGCAACATTTGCTACAGTCACCTTATTTGCTTTTACCATTACAAGGTCATTAAAAGTTCGTAAATATACGTATAAAGTTTCTGACAATTTATTTCGTCTAACATAAATACTTTTAGAGCAAGGTGATCCATTCCAAGCGTATAGAGTAACAATTTGGGGTGGTTGACACCCCAAAATTTTTTTTCTTCTGATTTCAATTGTTTGAGTGTTATTTGGTAGTACTAGGCCTACTAAAGTGGTCAAATGAGTTTTGGACTCCAGAGCCACTTTACTTAGAAATGGCGGCCTGTTGAATATTGAAAAATAGGGTTCAAGAACTTCATTTTTCTTTCAACCGGGATCAGTTCTGGAGCTGAAATTTTTTACACTAATTGCGAAAAGCAGTACTTAGATGGGCATCACACTGACTACTCTGTAAACTATTACTGTGATTTTATAAAAAAAATCCAAAAAATTGCAAAATTTTGGTTCAAGAAAAAATGAGTTAAATTTTGCAATTTAAATTAAAATAATATTCTAATCGCTCAAAATTGTTGCTAGTACACCGACAAAACGATATAAAACGCCAAAGACTGAAAATACGAACTTTTAATGGTAACTGTGACTTCTAACTTGCGGCACCGCATTCCCTCATGAGGTTTCTCCAAACAGTAACACAGTCCATGCATGGGCATCTCCTAACGTTTGTCAGTAAATTTGCAACAATTCTGTGCGAGTAGAATATTATTTTAATTTAAATTGCAAAAATTAACTCATTTTTTCTTGAACCAAAATTTTGCAATTTTTTGGATTTTTTTATAAAATCACAGTAATAGTTTACAGAGTAGTCAGTGTGATGCCCATCTAAGTACTGCTTTTCGCAATTAGTGTAAAAAATTTCAGCTCCAGAACTGATCCCGGTTGAAAGAAAAATGAAGTTCTTGAACCCTTTTTTCAATATTCAACAGGCCGCCATTTCTAAGTAAAGTGGCTCTGGAGTCCAAAACTCATTTGACCACTTTAGTAGGCCTAGTACTACCAAATAACACTCAAACAATCGAAATCAGAAGAAAAAAAAATTTGGGGTGTCAACCACCCCAAATTGTTACTCATATGGAGCGAAATTCAAAATATCGAATCTTGTTGTCTGGTTTCTTTCTAGGCGGGATGGTACTAAGCAACGCTTATAAAAATGATAATGTTTACAACATGGTTTTACTAAGGCTTCCCCAACTTTATGAAGTATTTGATCAACTTATAGCTGATCGTATTTCGATTTACAGTCAATTACTAACACGTTTCGTGTTTCAAAATCCGTTGTATCAACCAGTAAATTTTGCAATTTTAACAAATTATTCAGTTTTAATTTCAACCTTCATTGGACTTGGTACCCACGCAAGAACCGAGGTTTATAATGAAGTGATAAAACTTTCAATGACAGATGCTAAACAGTTTCAGAATATTGATGACATAAATATGTCACAAGTTCCAATTATGAAGCTTTTTCGAGCTTCCAGGTTTCACCCAAACTTACGACGTGAGCTATTAAATATGATTAAGTAATTCACTGGCACCCCTGGTAACTATTGGTTGGCTTGACGTCAACGATAACAAATTGCAGAACAATCTTGTAAAAGTTTTGCAACGTTTGCTCCATAGTAGACAAGACAAAATATATGAAGAAGTTTTGCTGGCTTGTGATAACAGTGCTTTAATATTGCCGGAATATTTGTCGAATGAATACATAAAGAAGCTGAAACGTTTTGGTAGGCATTTGGCATCCATTGGAAGAGACGCATTTACCAGGCCAAACATTGGAATTGAAATTTCGCTGTATGTGCCGAATTCTGTCTTGCTCTCTGCAAAACAAATTGTTGAATCTGGAATTGCAAGTTGGATATCTGAAGCTCAGAACCTGACAAAAGTTTATAATCAAGAGGTAGGAAACGAACCTCAAAGTGCTTCTTTGAGTGGTAATATTATAGTTATATTTGTTATGTACGGAATTGGTTGTGTAATAAGTGCACATATTTACTCATTTGAATATTTATCAAATGTTGATTTTAAAACTACTTGGATTTTTATAACGATGGTCTCTTTATACAAAACGCTGCAGAAGGTGGGTAGAAACTTGAAACCATTTCAAAGCGCATCTGGAAAAGATCAGTAATGGTATTTACTTGCTATTTTTAATGTGCGTAGAAAATATTTAGAATATGAGATGAAATATGAATTGACAGATATTGTTTGATTTGCTGCAGCAATTTTTTATTGACAGTTTGAAATATTTTCACCTAACATTCTCTACTAGTTACATTGCATTAAAAAATATTTTCTAGTTCACAGTTATTTCTACGACTGGTTTATTAAAATTTCCTGGTTCTATTAGTTTCGCGTTTATATGACTTAAACCTTGCACCAGGTGTAAAATATCCTGGAAAGTGACGCTGTGCAAGCAATGTGTATTTAAGCTAATAATCAATTATATTACGCCGTTGAAGCTCTTTTGAATGAGCTGTAAGTTATAACTGTCTGATGTGTAGTTTGAGTTCTATTTTAGAAATATGCATACATTCCTGTGCAATACAGTGTCTTGAGACCCCAAAAACTAGTTTTGCGCATCCAAATTGGAGTTTGTGCACATATATACTATTAATTAACTTAAAATGAGCTTTCGAATGACTCGTTACTATGCGTTGTGGGCCCACGAGTGGATGTTCTCATTTGGTATAATTTGCAACTACTTAATTTGTCATGAAATATTTTAAATTGTGTAGCATGCAATAAAATAATCGTGATGAGGCTGAATGATGCGTGTTGATGTTATGTTCTAAACTTATATTATATAAGTTATATACCATACTGCACGAAGATTGTACTATCTATTAGATAGAATTATTCACAAAGCTGTAGTTTTACCGAAATGACCGTCCATATATCTCAAATTTTGATATGCAAATTAATTTGCCTTTGAAATTTTATTTTCCTTCAAAATTCAATTTATTAAACAAAAGTGCCCTTATGACAACGCACGTGATCCTAAAGTTAAAGGCGTTTGGTTGCATTTGTTATGATAACTTGTGTCGTCCGCTGCCCCCAACGTTCCAGACTGCCATAACGAATAGAATTGACAAATACACAGCGTACCAAAGAAAATGAATTAGGACATAAAAGTTTGTCAAAGATGCTCTGAAAGCTAACTTTGTTTAAACGGGTGAAACGTAAATGTAGGACAAAATCGTAGCATTTGTTTGAATAGAACATTTGTTTTCGTACTAGAGGATAGTTGGAAGTTTGGCAACCTTGTGTGAAAGGGACCAGGCCATTCCACTCCACTTCCTTCGCATCCGTTTCTCCATTCATATAAGAACAGAATCCTCTTCTGTCTCGACATTACCCGAGTAGACCACCACAACGGCCATATTCTCCACCTCTTCTAGAAACAGCAATGGCAAGGATCTCTGTATCTGTGTCTTATCGTCCTCTACACAATCCACCCGTTTTGCCATACATTCCTCGTCCAATAATCGCTGGCGCCTGCAGGAAACAATCCCATTCCTGGAGAACACATGGGAAACAAAGGGAAAAGGGATGCAGCATACTCGAGGCTCGAGGAGAAATACAGCATGGCGGTTGTTAAGCCACTTGACACGAATCATTCCCTCCACTTACTCCACTACCTTGATTACCTCGTTCTCTTCCAGCTTAAGTACATGAGCACTCTCATCCTCCTCATCACACCATTCATCCTTCATTTTGGTTTATATGCATAATCTGTGCAATCGTCACTTCTTTGCATTTACTGTACACTGTACACCTACTTCTCTGAGCAATCTGTATTCCCCAAGATTTTTGTGGAGATTGAGGTAGCCACTTTCGAGAGGTAGTTCATTCAAAATCAAATGTGTTTATATAAGTTAGGAATTTAATAGAAAGGGACCGGGCCTAGGAAAATATAAGAACTCACTTACGGCATTGAAATTGAATTTTATTTTTAACATCTACCACATGTTTCTTTTTCAAAACTGGAATTAACAGTGAATTGTAACCAACCTGGTAATCAATAATCAACGAGTTTCAAATGCGAATTAATCTTTAAAGATTTGAACGAGGTTCTTGTTGGGGATCAGGGGCTTGAATTTGACCAGGGAGAGCAAGGAATTTGGTAATTTTGGAGTAATTTTTGGGGTTTTCAGTGAATCATGGAGGATTTGGTGGGAGGTTGGCGAAGATGATAGGAGGACTCTCAAGGACAAAGCAAGATTAAGCAAGTTTCAAAACAAAAAAAATTGCTGGAGTAGACCCGAGACGAAGTGAAAGAGTACAAAGGAAGAATACGGGAGATGACTGGGGAGGTGCATGTAATTATTGGTGCGCTGAAGGGGCTGGCTGAGGATGCCTCGAAGAATCTGGACTCCAGATTCTGGAGCAGGTAACTCTTAAAATGTTCCACACAAAGCTAAACATAATATATCGGTTGGACACGTGAAACCGTAGAAAGTGGTACTGATGGCACTGGTGGGTGGTAAAACTAAATGTACTGAGCTTACTGGTGTTTTCCTATTTCACAATTAGCGTTGGCCTTCGCAGAATAAAACATTTGCTCATTTGAAATTTAACGAAAAGTTAGATGAACTGAAAGAAAAGTTTAAAACAAGTGAATATACTTTTGTTGAATTTACTTCGTGCAGGGTAGTAAGGCTAGTTATGAGACAATTTAAGCAGAGATAAAAATAAAATAGTTTCAATCGTTTTGCAATGGAACTTTATTCATATTCGTCTAAAAAGCAGTAAAATTGACCGTTATCGGGATCTGTACAATACAAAAACTCCAGCAAGTACAAGTTAAGCAATTCCGGCGTCTAAATGCTTTAAAAATTTCTTGAAACTGAACACGCTCACAACTTTTTAAAACATATTTTTTTTATTCTACCATAAAAACATACATCATAGCTTACTCGTATAACACAATTATCTATTTTAATGGAGAATATTTCATGAATTTTGTACAATATTGCACTTTACTTTTTTCATTTTATTTGAACGTAGCAGATGCAGAAATGGTAGTTGCAATTATATAAAGTTGATATGTATACTTCTTGAGGTCTGGCCAAATACATGATGGTGGGGCCTTTAGAGATTGATGGAACAGTGGAGCGTGTTGCAATAAGCAAGGAAAGCATTTGGAAAGTTGAAATAAAGAGAAGTGGGATTGAGAGATCTTCTGAGAACCTTGTTTTAATTTAGATTCCAGGACGATCCTCAACCTGCCATTTTTATTGCATATTTTATTCAATAAACAAAAAGTTAATTGCTTAAATTGTGAAGGCTTGTGCAAAAATACAAATTAAAAAAAATACAACTTCCGTTAAACATCAGGAATATCATTCACTTTATTTATCGTTTTCTTAAGTAACTTAGAACAAAATATTAACCATTATATGTTATATCGTACTTAAAGCTACTATAACTTACAAACTAAACCTACAAATTATCAGAGTAAGAGAACCTTACAACTTAAATAAAAACAAAAATACACTGAATAAATTACAAAAGCTAGGATAAGCGCTAGCCAGATGAAGATCATCAGAAAGAAAGCAGCCTCTGCAAGATAGCGAATCACGAGCTCATCGTGATACAAAAAATCTTGATACCGAAAAACTAGATCAAACTCATTTGCATGAGAATCATGAAGACGACCAACGCATATGTATAATTCAGCTTAAGAGTTAATTTTCTTAAAGCTGGAATGTAACTATTACATAAGAATTAAGATGGAACATTCTTTGTTCAAAAATGCAATTTTAAGTTTTTTAGAGCTTTTGTGCTGCATAAAAAATTATTCTCTCGTGTAAGCTGTGTTTTTATAATGATAACCGTTGAGGCATAAATGCTTATTACCAAGTTACAGATTTTTTACTTTAAATCATTCCAGCATAAACAAAAAAGCGAAGGGATTGACTTTGTTCCATCAATTGAAATTCAAAATTTCTAAATTATACAATTTGCGCCTAAAATCCTTATTTTCATAGCTTATCGTGATTGCTAACTTCTAATTACAGAAAACGTTTGACTAAGTAAACCGAATTAAACGTTTTAAATAAGTGGATATTTTTGTCATTGGCCACATTTAGTCCACGCTTTTGTAAGTATGGCTAGCAAACAAGGTTTTGGTAAAATTAATGTGTTTAATCCTTCACATTGAGATTTTCTGAGTATACTAGTGGTCCAACTAAGCAATTTAAGGGAACTCTATTCTATGTTAATTAAATTGCACATACAATAAAATTACCACTTGTTTGGCGTTTAAATACTTCAAATGCTAATTTTTATAATGAAAGTCCTAAAATTTCTTTGTAAAGCTTCTTTATTCAACTATTTGAAATTCTAACAATCTATCTATCAATTTGGAGTAGATGCAACGGAAATGGAGAATTGGTGGAAGGACACATGATAAATTGAGGAAGCAGTGGAGCGGGTTGGACTGCAAAGAAATAGGAGTAGGAGATAAAGGCTGAGAAGCTGAAATGCACAGAGACAAGGTTGGATCAGATGGCCAGGGAAATGAGTGCGGGAAGAATGAACTGGATGACAGAGAGAAAAAGATATTGAAATCTTAAAGGACCTGCACCTGTTGGAAGCGGTTGGAGGTGACGAAGGCTGTGAAATTGTCGGTTAAGAAAGCGAAACGGAATTGGCGGGGAAGAAGGGATTCGAAACAGGAGGTACAGGGTTTTCGGAGAAAGCCAAAGGATTGGAGGAAAAAGCGGAGGAACTGAAGATAGATGATCTGAACGGGAATGGAGCAAGTTTCGAACGGAGGAATTTGGAGGGGACAAAGGTACCAGGCTGGATTCAAAGACAGACGAAAAAGTATTATTTTGAATATGTCAAGGTTGAGGGGGAATAGTCCGAGTCCGAGGGTGCGAGGGTGTACTATGGAGGACGTGGAGGGACAAAGGGTGGGAAGGCAGGGATCTTGATCTTGGTGGGAATTTTAAGGATTGTTACCCAAGGACAAATAGACAGTTCGGAAATGTTGTTGCACAATATGGGGACAAGAGGAGGACACTGAGAAGGGCTAGGGTCCTAGCGTGGAGGAGGAAGAATCGAGAATTAGGAGAAGACAACCGTTGCCTCCTCAGCGGCTGGATTCGAGGAAGGTGATAAGTTATCTGGAAGATTTGTTGAGTCACCTGCTGTGCCACAGGATAAGCCTCCTCCAAATTCCCACGGGCAACTAAATGGGCCAGTACGAATTTGATAAGCACCTCGGAAACTCTTTAGGTGACTATTACATCTAGGAATTCTTTTAGAAACCTGATAAGAGAATCTAAAATTTGGATTTTTTAAGAAAATTCTCAATGAGCAGTAACTCCCTTCGTGCACTCCAGTTTAAATTTGTCACTATTTGGTATTTATACTATTCACATTCTATCTTTTATTATGTTCCCGTTGGACACCATTTTCTGAAAGGTGGCATGCAACTTTTACATATCAACGAGAAAAGGCCCCATACCGAAAAACCTAATGTTGCCAGACAGCCAATAAAATATAAAACTTTGTAAAACAGCCGATCTCTGATGACTGATTTTGTGGCTGATTAGCAACAATAATATTGAAAGCGTTTTAAATGGATTTTGTTATTTTTTGAACGTTTTAGTTACACTTAATCGCCAAATTGCTGCACTTACACTTGCTGGGATGTCCCTGGTCCACAGATTCCGACAGTTCACAGATTGTGCGATCCCAACTATAACCAATTTATAAATTACGCCTTCTTGAATTAAAACACCGTGCCGGACTTAGCCCTTTTTATTATTTTGGTCTGTAGCCTTATGCTCTAAGTTGAACTTGCTAAGCACTGGTTCAGTGGTTAATTTTGGAAAATAAAGATTGTCCAAGTAATTTATAGTTGGTTTGGAAGATTTGAAGATTGAGACTGTGTGTGAATCAAAGTTAACGGTGAAAGCTGACCGTCGCGACGATCAGGGTGAAAGTAGTCATGCCTTCGTCTGCGAAGGAAGGATGTCGGTGTCACTGGCTCATCATCCCCATTTCGTTTTTGGGGAGTCAGAAGTAACATTCTAATCAAAACTGCTAATGCCAATAATCTAATCATAAGCGACACTGCAAGGATATAAATGGCTGAACAAATTAATGGACGTTGTCAATTTGGAACAAAACAGTTAAAACATAAAAATCCGCAACGCTTAAAAATGCATATATCTAGACTTATAATGAACGCAATTGAAAGAGTGATATGGTGAAGTATTAGTCTTTTAATAACAGTTTTTCGTAATTGTTGGCGTTGGAATAATGCGAGTTGGTTTTGTAGTAGGTTAGAATATATAATATACTTAGGTTTGATTACAAATGTATAATTTGAAACTTAAAAAGACTTTTAGTATAATACAATAATAATAATAATAGTAAGAATAATAATAAATTTCATAAAGTAACTTATTTAAGGTGTAGCAAATAATGAAAATGACAAACATTCACTTGTTATAGGAAGTTGCAGTGTATGGAACAAATTAAATCGTAATTTGGCAAGATGTCAATTTTGAAATTTCTATTGCGTATTGTCTTAAATTCATTGCACATTGAAGTTCTGTGTAAGGTATTCTGAGAACATGTGAGCTCTTTATTGTACATTTATTTTTTAAATTTATACAATTTCTATATTAATGCCCAATGTTTAGGATTTATAAAACATAGTTATGGGCACTGTTTTGAGTTCTGCAAAAAAGTGTTGTTTCAGTAAACGTCCATTGTAAACCATTCGTAGTTTTCATGTTTGCATAATGGTCCACACTGCGCTCTGCAGGTTTGCTCTACCCATCATACTGAAAACTTACAATGCACTGAATGCACGCAAAATACTTAATCTCATCGTTGGTCTCAAAGGTAGTTCATTGTTGATGAAAAGTACCCACAGAAATCGTATAAGGCAATGCAAAGCTTATTTAGAATTTCAGAAAGCAGTTGAGTTGGCAGGAACGATGAAGTTATTTCCAAATATATATAACAAACTAGCATATTAGAAAACTAGAAAGAATTTGGTTTTCTAGTAGGTATTGGGGGTAAAGACAAGAAAGTTTAATACCAAATTCAAAGTGGTTGTTAGTGTTTGATAAAGTATTTCCTCAATGAAATAGTAAACACTTGTATTGCATTTTCCAAGAAATATCAAGTAAAAAATTGTTATATTATTATTAATTAAAGCTGAAGAATCGGATTTATCTATCAGGTCAGTGAATTACCACCGCCTGCATAAAAAAACAAAGCGCTTCCGAGTCATCACAAAAATTTACTAAAATTAAAAATTTGTTATAATTAAATTGGACAATTGGGTTATTTATGATTAGTTTGTGACTTATAAGAAAACAAGTTAATAAATATTTTGCGTAGCTTTCGAAGCCTTTTTGAGAGAGGATTAAAGTTTAGCATGAGGGGTTAGGGAAATAGGGGAAGAAGGCGGTTTCATCAGCTTTCATGATTAATACTGGAAACAGGGACTGATCAAGGTGGGTAGACGTTAGCGAAACGGTCGGCTTGTTATAGAAAGCTCTCCCTCAACATGACTATGGGCTAGAGCACTGTAATAGATTGCACCCGGTCACCTCTGTCATGTTTATGAATTTGGAATACACTTGCATAGAAGCATTGGCTTCGAATTTTAGAACAGAACAAATAAACGTACACTTTTCTAAGGAAACGGGGTTTTTGGTAGAATTTTCTTTGTTCTCATAAAATACTTTCCATTTTGCAAATGATACGCAAGTAGGCAATTAATACAAATCGTATTTACTGCACTGCTTTATCTGTTTGTCGTTAAACTGCGTAAGGTAAGCTCAAAAGCTATCCTTTCTTTGAATGTCAAGATGAAAAAGCAAAATATTTTTACTTTGTCAGTTGTTTCAAGCATTAATCTGGAATCCTGGAAACGCATTTTTGGCATAATATGTTTCATGTCATACAAATAAAATATATAAAGTACAATGCAAAATTCTTAAAAACGGCAATGAATACATTTAAATGAGATTCATAACGGAATAACGTCCCATAAATAAATGCTTTCTGGAGCAATAAATAATATTTTTGTACCATGACGCATTTTCTCAAAACCAAGTGTAAATTGAGTTTAAATTCTTAGAATTTAATTTATGATTTTTTACATACTTTTGCATTTCTTGACTAAATAACTTAAAGTCCTCAAGTTCACTATATAACTAAAGCCCTCCTCGTAAATCCGGAGACATTATTGCAAACATAGATAAAATGCAAATGAAGGCAAGAGATAAAAAATTTAATGCACCATGCGATAGCTCATGCTTCGGGGGTTATATGATGCATTTTTTGTTTTTTCAAAATATACGCATCGTCATGAAATCTCAGGAGAAAGAAACGTTTTCAAAACGGGCTATATCCTGCTTCGAAAATGTCGCTTATGGGTCAACGATTAAAGCAGTGAAACACTTTGAAGAAGCAAGTAAGCGCCATCTAAAACATAAGCAAAGAACCTGGCTGGCTGATCTGTGGAGGACACCATTGTTTTCACCCATAGTGCCACCATTCCCATGTATTCTCCCATAGTGCCACATTGCTACTTCAGTAGGCATATATATTGGTTACTGAAGTAGGAATGTGGCACTATGGGGAGAATACATGGGAATGGTGGCACTATGGGAGAATACATGGGAATGGTGGCACTATGGGAGAATACATGGGAATGGTGGCACTATGGGAGAATACATGGGAATGGTGGCACTATGGGAGAATACATGGGAATGGTGGCACTATGGGAGAATACATGGGAATGGTGGCACTATGGGAGAATACATGGGAATGGTGGCACTATGGGAGAATACATGGGAATGGTGGCACTATGGGAGAATACATGGGAATGGTGGCACTATGGGAGAATACATGGGAATGGTGGCACTATGGGAGAATACATGGGAATGGTGGCACTATGGGAGAATACATGGGAATGGTGGCACTATGGGAGAATACATGGGAATGGTGGCACTATGGGAGAATACATGGGAATGGTGGCACTATGGGAGAATACATGGGAATGGTGGCACTATGGGAGAATACATGGGAATGATGGCACTATGGCAGAATACATGGGGATTGTGGCACTATGGGAGAATACATGGGAATGGTGGCACTATGGGAGAATACATGGGAATGGTGGCACTATGGGAGAATACATGGGAATGGTGGCACTATGGGAGAATACATGGGAATGATGGCACTATGGCAGAATACATGGGGATTGTGGCACTATGGAAGACAACATGGGAAATGTGGCACTAGGGGAGAATACATGGGAATGGTGGCACTATGGCAGAATACATGGGGATTTTGGCAGAATTTTGGGTAAAAGCTGGAAATTATGGTGTCCTTTATCACATTTGCGTATATATTCCTGCACTTAGTGCAGGAACGGGCCCTCTTCTAGTATAGGTATATACAAAATAATTCGGGGATATGAAACTACAAAAACATCAGGGTGTAGGTTCTCTGAATAAAGTATTGCAACGATGGCTCCCTTAAGTATCGTGAAGACGACGACAAAGTTGTTCGACGAGAAGCCTTCCACCTCAATTAATGCTGCGGCCAACAAACTCAACATTAGTCTACAAGCGATAGGACAAATTAAAGCTTAGAAGTTGGACAACAAAGCCAGCACTAAGCCGGAAGCACCAACTAGCAGTCAAGGATCAGGAGCAGCGAGCAAAATCTAGACCCCGATTTCTTTACAAAAATAACTTTCTAAGGCCCAGACCAAAATCAAAACATGCTCCAAATATTCTACTGGTCAGAGGCATCGAAAGTTTTTGGGATTCATGTAAGGCAGGGTAATCCATTCTACAAAACCCACACCGTTTACCCCAAGGTTTCAATAGTATTTGGAAAAATATCACCACTAAAGTGGCAGCATGATCGGGAAAATCGGGATATGGGGTTCTAGCGTAAGCCAAACAAGAACTTTACAGCACTGGATATAAAGGCACCAATAAATCTTAGTTTATGTGAATATTGTTAACTATTAGTTGCACTAAATGGTAAAAAACATTGCAGTTCAATAAGACTTAAATGTTCCAAAATACCACAGTTTCAAAAATGTCTCCGGATTTACGAGGAACCCTTTAATTTACTTCTAAAAGATCAAACAGTATTTGACCTATAAATACACTAATTGTCTTCAGGAGCAACATTAAAATAAAGAGGTTGTAGTTGATTAAAATCCATCCAAAATGACACCTGATCAATGTCGTCATCACATTCAATTTTGGTCAGCATTGTTTTTCGAACCTAAAAATTTCACAACATAAGTTTAACACAAGTTTAAGTTTACGAACGGTTTCATAGGTTTAACGCAAAATCCGTAAAACATTTACTGAAACCACTTACTTCTTTAAGAAGCTGTCGAATTTCCCATCTGTGAGCTTCACGCATAAGCACATCTGTTAAGGTGTAGATAAACCAACTACCCAACTTGATATCCCTGTTAGCCTCTGAGCCCGGAACAGTTGGAAAACAAGCAATGGTGTCCTTGAAACTAGAAATTATTGATGTTTTCTTAGCATCAGTAGGTACACTTTGACATGCCTGAAAAATAAAAATTTTGGGTTTATTGTTTAGTTCCACGCAGTTAGTGAATTTGGCCATAAATTCCCAAATGTCAACGTCCTCTCCATCAGACATGAACAATGTTCCACTTTCTCCGTGTGTACCAACAAACACTATACATGACTGCAGTGCCGGATTTTTCTTGAATTGAGCCAAGAATTTCTTCGTTTTTTCATCCAGCTGGTCACTGGTGAGCGACCCTTCGTGACATTGCGTTTTGTAGCCTAGTTGACTCCATAATTGTTTCATGTATTTACTATCATTTGTTGCACCAAGTCGGTTATGTCTGGTGTCGTGAAATTGTGTAATATTTAATATCAAGGCAGCGCCAATTATATCTGGGTCCAGTAAATAGCCGTCCTAGAAAGTTAAATATTTATGATTTTATAAATTCAGACTTGTTTATAAAATAATTTTTATTAGCGTGTTCAAAATTACATCTGCGGGAATTGTTGTCTCTTTGGGTCTTGTCACTTCTACACTAAGTGGCTTCAAGTTCTTAATGAAGTTGTACTTTTGATCGCTTCCATCATCACGCATAGACTTTTCCAACAGCTCTGCTATAGTATTTTGGTTGTTTGCTTTAAACGTGCCATTAAGTAAGGTCATGCACTTGGAACGTTTTTGTATGATATCCCAAAACATGGAATTTTTTTGGCTTGACGTGTACATGGGATTTCGCTGTTGACAAATTGTAAAAGCTCCCATAATTGTCTAACAACTGTTATAATAGGTTTAAAAATATAAATATCCAAATACCAGTTTTTCCGCTTCTTCCTTGTTAATGATGCGATTTTGTAAACACTCGTTTATTACAAACTCAGTTAATTCGGTATCTTCCACTAAAGATGTAAGGTTGGATATTATGAATTTTTTATACTCACACATGGTAAAAAAAACTAGGGTGCTTTATTTTAATTTAAAATAAAAATTTGCGTGAAGTTCTGAAACATTAACTTAGACTTATGATCTGCACAGTTCTGCTGGAATGTACGTAATAGCTGGCTAAGCTACTTCTTTGGTAAAAAGTAAACAGTTTTACTTTTGCAATTCAATGACATTTTTCCGTTTTATTTACGCCTTGTTTAACAATTCATCATGCTTGTCAAGATAACTGTATTTGTTGTCCCACTTATCGTTTTGCATATACGTCCTATGTGGCAAATTTGTTCATTAAAAGTTGGTATAAAAACTGATATGGTAAATACTATTCTGCTGTATACATTCCAATATAATATTTTTTTCATGTTTATCACCAGTGAAATAGTGATATCATACGTAAACAATATTAAAACATCAGGAATTAATTTAGCCTAACATACATTCACGTTTACAACTTTAATAGGTCAGCACAAAGTATTCATGATATGTTTTTGCAATGCTGATACTACTGAAAACATGAGTATATAATTCTAAAGTATTTCCACTTTCTGGTAATACGCAGTTATAGTGGAAAAAGGTTTTGGTGTGTGTACCCTTTTGCTGTGTAAGGTAGACAACTCTTTGACCTGAAAACATATCACTTTATGAATTGTTTACAGTAGCCTAGTTTACGTGCAGTGCAAATTAAATGTTAATTACCCTGGATGTTTTTGGCCAGCAACGGGATGATGCTGGTGTCTACTTAATGCATTCCAACTATTTTTGATACATGCGATTCTGTGGCTTCAATAAATTAAACCACAAATGAAATTGCTTAGCCAACCTAAACTAGTTAAAATAATATAAAAGTGTTTATTTGAATGACAAGTTTTGCTGCTTTGCATTGACAAAAACGTAATCTGCGCATAGTCTGTAAATGTCTGCGCATATAACCGTTATGAGCACATTTTACTGTCCAGATTGAATTAGTTGTAAGTGACCTACATTAATTCATACATAAAAGCGATTACAGCTGAACAGTTCTCCCAGCTAACTTGACAAAAATTGAAAATGTCTGGTAAGTTATATTATAGGTCAAATCAAAATAATAAAGCGTCTAAATAATTTTGTTATTAAAATCTTCTGTTTGTTTAGGTCGTATTCAGAAGGATTCTTTTGTATCATTCGGAAAAAGGAATGTTCCGAAAGTGAAATGGGAAACGGCTAAAGCAGACAATCTACCAGGTAGGATTTATCCGTACGTGCCTGGAAAATATATTGCCCGTGAAGAACTAGCTACTGGTATGTCCATAGTGACACTTTGGGACGCTTATTCTGAAAATTCTTCGTCGTACCAAGACCAAGTACGATTCAAGAATCATAAATATCAGACTAGAGCACCTGTGAGCTTAGTGTGAAAATATATATTGTTCTATTGCATTGCAGTTAAAGTTTTTGATAGCTAAGAAAGACGACTTGTGCTGGAAGCAAGCAGAACCAGGCAAGCCTCTCCCTACAAGGGCGGTTCATGTTGACACAAGTACGCTCCCTAATATTTACGTTGGGCGTAACGACAAGCTGGAAATTGGAACGGTTATCAAAAATGCTGACACTGGATTCTATGAATTTTTCGTGTTTTCAAAATCGACAATGGAAAAACAAACTGTAGAAACTGAGAACTATGAAGTGCTTTGCACAGTTTAATCAATAAAAATTTGGTATTTAGTAGCATTTGGGAGTAGCATACGGGCATCGCTCAACAAAGCAACTAGACCACTTTTCTTAAGGACCTAAATGAATACACATACCAGCGGGTCGGGGACGGGGATCCACTTTTCTTTGCAAACGGTTTTGTGTTAGTTAGAGATGCTTTTGATTGAACAGAACAAACCTATAAACAAGAGGATGACTATAGCGTGCTAACCTAATGGGGGTATTGGTAATGGAATTCCTTGGCACATTTTCGTTATGTTGTAAGTTGTAAGCAAGCAAGTATGCTCTATGGGCTGAAAAAGCCTTGACCATATTACCGGAACCGTTGGTCTCTAGTTAATTAGTTTTTCTTCAGCAAATAGTTTTTTGGCAACTAACTATTTCCAAGGTAATTAGATTTTTTAATTAGGCATTAGCTTACTTATCTAGTACTTAGCTTACGTGTTCGGGCTAAACCAGTAAGTATGGATTAATTTTTATACTTAGCTGTATTAGTAGCAGCGTCCAAAAATTTACTGGCTGGCATGTTGAAAATCTAGAGTGTATAATCCGTAATAGGTGAAGTTTACTAAAAGAGGTTTGGATAAACTATGAAATTGCCCTTCCATTTACCTTTCTCAGAATATTAAGACTCCCATTCAATTTGTCGTATAAAGATGCTTGTTTGTATAAAATCTAAGCAGTGCAATCTTAAATATGTGAAGTTTAGTAAAATAAGTTTGGATAAATGAAGAAATAGTGTTACATTGTGTAAAAAAGTGTAAAAGCGCAAAACTAAATTATGCAAGTTTTTATAAATGTCAGGAATTTGAATTTTACAGCAACATTAATGTGCTTACAATTGAAAGATTTAAAACACAAAATTAAACATTAATAAAGCTCTTGGACTTGGCATTTAATACAAAATTAGTATTTCTTACTTTTCTCCCATCCTAAAATGTTCTACTGTCATCGTTTATACTTGTCAAAGCTAATTGCTTTGACGTTTACTACTTTTAGAAAAGTTTCTCTGTTAAGCAGGAATATTTCCTAAAATTATATTCAAGTATATAGTGCTTTTTCCAAAATCGATACTCCTGGGTAAAAATATTTGATCTATGTTTTAGATAAGAAATAGATGGGAAGGAGGTTTCTTCTGAAAGTAGAAAAACTAATTGCTAGCATAATTACCAATTCAGCTTTACTTGGAATAGTATTAAATAAGTGCTGCTTTACCTCCTCGCGTGCTGATGTAGTTTGCAAGAAAATTAATTTTACCTTGGTTTTAACACTTCTTGAACCAGTCAGCAGAAAAGCTGATATAAGTATTTTGGTGTGTCACTCTCTGAAAAGGTTTGGTGGGTGAGAGTACTAAATAAGGAGCCTTTCGCGTGAATCCCTTCAGTTACATAACATTTATTTACTAAGCCACGCCATTTGCATTTCCTCAATCGAACGTTCAACATTTTTGGCTTATACGGAAGATTGAAGTAACGTACAGCATATTGTTACGTTTGTCAGGTATTAACCCAAAAGACTGTTGTTAAGTGCTCGTACTTATTTCTTGCTACTTTGGTTAATCGTGTGTATCAATTAGCTTCTCTTGTATACTTAAAATAAGTAAATTATTTACAGCATTTACGGTATAAAAACTAAAAAGAATAATTTGAACTGGCGTCAATACATAACTTATATTTCGGTCTTTTTTTACGTGAGTGAGTAAACACTACAAAATCAAACTTCGCTTGGAAGTTACTCCTGCTTGTTGGTTCCCCATTAAGCATTTAATTTAACTACCTGATAATTTTCGTAAAGCTTTTCACATTTTGGTTTTAAAATGTTAAAACCTATTTTGTTTGCTATAAATTTGCTTATTTGTTTTATATGGCCTGCATTTTCTCAAAAGAGATATTCTTATTCAATTTCAATAACTAACTTACTCACCAAAAAACATACTCCCCAAAACTTTGATTATCTTCCTGATGGTGAATATGAAGTACTACAAAACTCGGACATAAAATTGGTTCAAACAATTCACGCAAACTTTGAGAAGAAAAAGAATTCCTTTCCAGTGATACAAAATCTTGGCCAGCTATTGGCCCCTTTGTTCACAGCAAAATGTCTGATGGTTATTACCAATTATCCCGATGTAAACTTAAAATTACCAACTACGTTTCCAGTAGTGCTACGAAGTTTGGTTCCTGCTGTGTCCACCATATATCGGCGATCACCTAACACCAATCCAACACATGGGAAAGAACTTGTGACGATTTCCAAGGGACTACACAGCATAAATGACAGTTTTTATGATAAATACGAATGGAATTACCCTTGTAAACTCTCGCCATATCTAAGCAACTTATCGGAATATACACAAGTCTACTGCGTTGCCATAAATATTGTCAAATTTGCCGCTGCTACAAAGGGTTTGAAGTGTGCGGCACAAATTGAATTATTTCGGCCAGATTATGGTTACAATAGTGAATTACGTTTCTTTCCCTTAGTTCCAATTTTGGGATTGTTTAGTAAAACAGAGTATGATATCTCTTTCTTCAAAAAGATTCTTCACATTTATTTTGACATTTCTAATGAAAACACGACCAAAATATTCCCCTCAATCATAAAACTCGATTCGTATTTGTCTGCGAAATTGCCACAAGATGTGCCCTGCGTAACTCATTTTCTGGTTAAACGGAAGAATTTATATGAACCGGCAGCAAGTATAACTCATATTTCCATTTTATTACTGGCACCTAGTTTGGGCGGTCATATAAGAGACCGCACTTTCTTATTGAATACCTGGTTTCAAAATGTTTTTGTCCATTCAATCATCAAAATTGCACTACCAGCAAATCACCAACAAACAATGTGGTACTATGCTGAAGAAACAGTGATTGGTTATAATTTTCCCGACTTTCTAGGAAATTGTGAACCAGAAAACCTAGTTTTAAAATTTTTTGGCGGAAAAAATTTCAAACAATTAAATGAAGTACTACAGTTATACTCATACATTACTCGAGATTTATCGGGTAATTACAGTTACCGACTGGATGACCAAAATGTCTGTGAATTGAAAAAACTGGTTAGGAGGCCAGGACGGCAGGACTCTACCGCAACATTGAAGACCAACGTGCAATTTTATGACGAGCAGGAGCGCAATGAATTTTCTCTTTTCATACATGCTTCGGTTGCAAACCTTCAGTTTGTTAGTTGTGGAAAACGCCTAATTTCTCCATTTCAGTTTCACGAATTACTTGCGGCTTACGAAAACTCTGTGTGGCTCTGTATAATGAGCTCTGTGCTGGTTGTGTGTATATTTCCTAATGTGACCAGGGGAAGCCAGATATTGCGTTCACTACATGCAGTCCTTAGCAATCTTTTATCGATTTACAAGGTTTTAGTTGAGCAAGGGGATCCGTTCTCTGGAGTATTTGTGAAGTTCTCAAAGTTTCGTATTTGCACCGGAGTGTTTCTTTTGATGGGAGTAATTCTAAGCAATGCATACAAGAACGTGAATGTGTACAATTTAGTGCTACCTCGTGCTAGGGTTCCTATTGATACGTTAAAACAGTTGCTGCATAATAAGTTCACAATGCTTGCAAAATGTGAACGGATTTGGTTTTTCGGAGAAGAAAACGCATTAAAAAATGAAAGCTGGCAAAGATCTTTTCATCTCCACGGGAAACATTATTGGATATTGTCTACGTTTAATCATTTAGATTATGTCAGTCTAAAGCCCAAAAATAAGCTGGGGAAAAAGTTCATGGAGGACATGAATAAAATCTCTGATCGAAGTTATTTGCTTAACAACACAGTTGAATTATTTGCTCAAAGTGAATTGGACCCTGAACCTGTTGGAAATTGTACGCTACAAACCAAGTGTGAATTTCGTGGCGAACGCTTCAACTACAAGTGTTTCAGAGATAAGGAACTTGACGTTTTAACACAGGAGCTGAGAAATTGCAAAAATACTGCAGTTTTTTTTACCAGCACCTCTAAGTACAAAAATCACGAAGGAGCTTCAGCTTGGTGGCATTCCAGTAGATATTAGCTCAGAAATGTACACAAATGTAAGCTTAAGGATTGACCCATCGGACATTGTGCCTCCGTATGTGCTACGACGCATAAAAAGCATTAATCATCCTGGTATTCTTGAATGGTGGAGGAAAATCCTGGGCGTCGATAAGTTTGATCCATTGCAAATGCCATTAAAACCTCCAAATATGAAAGGAAACCTTTTGGTGATGTTTTTGGTTCTGGCTGCTGGTTTAGTATTTGCGGCTGTTTGTTTCCTCATTGAAATTAGAAAACGTGTTTGGTGGGCGTTAGTTAATGCTATAAGTTTTCTGGTACACCAGGTACTGCGGTTTTTAAGATTACTCAAGAGTGATAAGATTATCATACTATATTCGACATATAGAAATCAATAAGTGTCGTTAGTAGTGCTACCTTGTTTAAATAATGCGTACAATATATCGAATACTTGGTTAGCTTGTATATAGCTAGAGTAGTTGCGTAAAAGCTGTATTTAGGCAAACTGAAATTTATTTAGCTATGACGTCGCGACGTATGTCACATAATATATGGTAAGATTTTCTGACATCAAGGCCCAAGCAGCATGCACAGTTAAAACGTGTCCACGAATAGTTTCATCTTTGCTTGCCTAACAGCTTATATCTTCAAATCATATTTGATAAAATAGGAATATTGTTGTTTTTATAGGATATTAGGCTTAAGAACATGCATAACTTATCAGAAAACCCAAGCTTAACAAGTAATGAATATATTTGATTTACAGCCACCTAAAAGTGCTTGGAATCTGTTTTGTACAAATTATATAAATTGATACTGATCCCAGCAGAGAACTGCTTTGTAATTACAGTAGTTATTCGACGCTCAGTCTAATATGCCAAGTAATTACTAAAATGATTACAACGTAGGCTCTACTTTTTAACAACTTTTATTAGAATCTTCAACAAGCTACATACAACTTCTCGATCTCGACTGACAATTACTAAAGACATTGGACATTGGGATCACACTTCCTTTTATACCCTTCTCGCCTTGCCCCGTGGCTCCCCAATAACCCCAATTAGCTAATTACACGTTTCCTTAGGAAATAACCTAACTACTGCAATGAATGTGCAGTCGACGGACCGCAGCCCCAAACAACTTATTACTAAATATACCCACCCCCACACAGACATATCCTAGGTGAATAAATACAACATCAATAATAGGCGCCGGGCAATACTCCGGTGCCAACAGTAGTTAAATACAGTTTTAATGACATACTAACTGATTTCGGTTTTTTCTATAATTACAAATTTTTGTGACACACATACAATAAGTGCACGGACCACAAAATTGTTATCTAAATCTTAGCATAGTTTAAATTACCTTTCTACATTTTCAAGTCATTTTTCTGAGAAATTCTGGAGTATGCTCCACCAGAGGTTCAGTTGGACGATTGTCCATCTCGTTTTGTTGCTAAAAATAATCAGGAAATGAATTTTAGACAATTAATTATTTATTAATTAAATACTTATTTATTGATACAAATTATCAATTAAAAATTAATTATTTAATTCTGAACGCAGGCTAAAGGTAGATGGAAAAACTTTTACAGAAGTTGAAAATGTGCTGCAACTCAGACCTTTTTATGTCAATAAATTAAATAATATTTAAAAAAATATATATAATATTAGTATCAATTACTTCAAACATACAATTTTACAAACATTCTCTGGAGGAAAATATGTAATTATTTGGTGAAGCATTCGGAACAACAACTCAACAATCTCATTAACCTAAAGATCATATGCATTTTAACATTAATTTGATGTAACTATTATTTTTTCTATTATTTGAGTTTTTTTAGTGCTTTCTTTATTTAAAAGACGTTTTTGAGATAGATCGGAAAGATTAGACTATTTTGCGGGTCTAGAATGCGGTAATTGTCTCTAAGTTGTAGTGTAAATAAATGCACTGAATAAAATATCTTCAGAATAATTTTCTGGGTTCAGTCATCAAATAAAATATATGATGTACTTTACTTAATTAATTTAGTTATTATTTAATACAATGCAAAGGGTTTAGCTTATAAAGTTCCACTTTACTTAGCACAATTAACTCATTGATAAGCCACTCCCAGATCACCTGGCCTTTTTTCCTTGGTTTCAATTGGCTTGCTCTTCCTCTACAGATCACTCTGAGCATGCGAGTTTATACATAGCTGCATTGGCCTAGATGCACTTTTATGCAATGCTTGGGCTAGACCAAATATTTTTTCTCTACGTCGTATTGGCTAGCGAAGAAATGTGCATCCGGGCCATTTAGTTGCACTGTCTCCTCATGCAGCTATGCATAAACTCGTATGTTCAGAGTGATCAGTAGATTAGGAGCAAGTCCATATTTTTTAATGAGATTGTTGAGTTTTGGGTTGCAAATAATGTTAGAGCAATTTTTATTGAATTCTTCAGCCAAAAACGGAACATGACACTTTAAATAATTTTAAAGTTTCTGTATAATTGCCCTTAGAGAGCACGGCTTTCAAATATAAAATTCTGTTATCATTTCAATTTAGCGCAGCCAACTTGCCAGCATCATAATGGCCAGCATAGTTTCAACACCCATATTTACCGGTTTATTAGCCCAATTTGTAGTGTCCTCAGTCTCTGTAGTAGTCTGCGCTGATGTTCCTGTTACACCACCAGAGCTTGTAGTTGGGTTATTTCCTTCAGTACTAGTGGGATTTCTACTTTCAGTTGATGTTTCAGTTACAACTCCAGAGCTAGTAATTGGATTATTTTCAGTTGTTGCTTCAGTCGCAATTGGCGTTGTATCCTGTCCTGGTAAATACGGTGTTGGTAAATCAGTCGCATCCATTAGGGTTCTTAGATCCAAATCCTGAGAACATTATTTATATTTAACTACAAAATCAAATCGTTTAATATAAACAAATCTCAAATTATCTATTGATGTTACCCTTGTTTTATTTGACAAATATGTGAAAATATGTTCCAGGGAAGGGTGTAGCTCTTTAATGCCATAAGCCAGTGGGTTTCTTAGATAACGACTATACGTATTCTGAAATTCCTCTTCTACTTCCTGACCAAATTCATTACCCGCCCGTGAATCATTCCATTCTGCTCCACCAAGCAGCCTTCTTGCAAACCTTAAGTCTAATGCGTAGCCAAACTCAACTGAATTGAAATTTAGTTTGTAGTCTTGGCTAACTCCTACATTTTCAAATGTAATGGCTTCGTCAGACGTATTTGTTTGAAGCATGTACAAACCAGCTCCTTCAAAGAAGATCGTGTCTTCTTCTGTACTAAGTTTACCGATACAAGAAAAGTTGCCTGAGGATTAAGATTACATTAAAGTTTATATTTAACTTTAACATTAATGTTTGTATCCATAACATTGCCATTGTCAATTATGTAAACTAACCTGTAAGCCAGTAAGGGTCCCTAAGAGATCTAGTAACCCCAAACATGTGACCTGCAAACGCAGAAGTTGGTTGTATGGCTTGTTGGGCGTTCTTGGAGTATCCAACCATTCGCTGGTCACTATAAAATTTTCAGTTAAGGGTTTTCTTAAACTGTTACATGAAACGTTTTAGGGTTTATGTCCCAAATAAAATTCTTTTACTTGAGTTCGCAACGCAGCCAAATCCAAGATGTCTCTTCTGATTGAATATACAGTGTACCTTTCGCAGGAGTGGGATCTAAGTTGTTTTCTTTTAACCATGCTGGATATGCTTCCATAGTTGTTGTAAGATAGTTTTGAAATACTTCGTCGCTTTTTTCTAGTCCGTGGCTCCCTGAGATGAAAAGTATTACTTAGAAATGTTGTTTACTACAGATTTTCACGAAAACAAGTAAATAATAAATTCAGTATTCTTACATGCCGCAAAGCAAATCAGCAACAAGCAGTTTATTGTAATTTTGTCCATATTTGATGCAATTTTTAGCGTCCGTTAAGCTTAGTGTGTGATTAAGGTGTGAAAATTGAAGGATATGAGACAGAACACTAGTCGTACCATTTCTTATCGAATGTGATAATAATGACAAGAATATATGATAAATCATCGTTTAATTAATCAAAAGATTAAAGTGACACCGGACGTCAAACAAATTGGCAAAAGTTTACCCACAAATACATGAAAGTGGTTTTTACGATAAAAGTTACATTGCTATTGGAATACTTTATTAGAGCTCATATGATTAAATATTCCAGTGAATAAGTGTATACCTGATGTAGTAACCAAGTGTTTGCTACAATGAGAAACTGAACAAATGCTATTATTAAAATGCAATTATTATGAGCTAACATTTTATAACTGCATAACAAAGCCCGTTAACTTTAACTAGTGTTGTTGAGCATTCTGTCCCTAGATATTAATTGTTAGTTTGGTTGAAGTGAGCGTCAGTGGCGCATATATTTCTGATATCACCAGACAGGCTTTATGACATTTCAAA
Source organism: Entomobrya proxima (assembly GCA_029691765.1). Classification (NCBI taxonomy): domain Eukaryota; kingdom Metazoa; phylum Arthropoda; class Collembola; order Entomobryomorpha; family Entomobryidae; genus Entomobrya; species Entomobrya proxima. The sequence goes on from CM056171.1 coordinate 45,561,650, forward strand.
GATCAAATGTTTCCTTTTTTTTCAGTTGTGTAATCAATTCCTGGGCTGACTTTATATTAAAATGCAGTAATCAATCAACACCATATTTTATCACGACAGGAAAAAAGCTTTTAAGCTTTAAGTACTTTTATTTGACATTTACTCTTAATAAGTTAATTCGGCTATTGGTTAGGTTATACAGAAGTGAGTATCAGTGACGTGATAACATCAAACTTGTTTTGTAATATTCGCAAAATTGCTGGTTGCCTTTATATGCATTAGCGTAATTAACACTAATATACTTAGCAATTTTGTTAAATAAATAAGCTTTTGGAATTGGTGCATGTAAAGGTAGCAAAACATGCAGATTCAGAGCTGCTGAAGACGATAATATGAATATAATAATAATAACCCGATCCGATGGTCTAGAGCCGATTTAGCCTGGTCTAGAGCCGATTTAGCCTGGTCTAGAGCCGATATAACCTGGTCTAGAGCCGATATAACCTGGTCTAGAGCCGATATAACCTTGTCTAGAGCCGATATAACCTGGTCTAGAGCCAATTTAACCTGGTCTAGAGCCGACTTAGCCTGGTCTAGAGCCGATTTAGCCTGGTCTAGAGCCGACTTAACCTGGTCTAGAGCCGACTTAACCTGGTCTAGAGTCGATTTAGCCGGTCTAGAGCCGACTTAACCTGGTCTAGAGTCGATTAGCCTGGTTTAAAAATAAAGTCTACAGGCAGACAGACGGACGGACACCGACATCTGCAATAGCTCCTCTGCTGAAGCAGCGAGCTAATAAGGACAGGCTTAGCAAGGACAGGTGAGATAACGTCACGTCTATAGCTGTCCTGAAAGTCATAAAGTCATATCCATCTTTTAAACAGCAAACTGCTATACGATAGATCAAATCAATCAAATAGATAATAAGACTGACCGAATGTCGGATTTAATTTATGGTCTATGTTGTAATTCTCTATGTATGGCCATCTGCGTCAATAATACTGTAGTATTTAATTGCCGGTTTGTGTGGTACCTCAGCGTCATAAATTTTACAGAAGAGCACAAAGCTAGTTTTTATTTCTTATAGGTTTTATTAATTCTTAAGCGATTCGAAGATCCATTATACTATAATACTTAATTAGTATGTAAAATCCAAATTTAAACATTTATTTTCATACAGTAAAGAGATTCTATCAAACGACGTCATCTTTGCAGTTGCATAGTTGCAAAGGGTTGTATTTATTTAAATAGGCTATGTATATTGTATTATTTTTAGTGCTTAATACAAATGATAACCCTTTGCACACGAAAATTGTAGAATACAAATTCCTGAAAAATTGGTTGTCGAAAGAGACAAAGAGCATGTTTAAGCAATTGGTACATATTAAAGGTGAGAGTACTATTTAGATATGAGTGTTGGCCACGGTTTTTCTGGACAATTGGAGGAAGAAATATTAACAAATTTGAGAAACGCTATAATATGAAATTATTCATATAGCATATTTTGTATCCTTTTGAATACAACCTTTTCCTATTTTGCTAATGCTAGTGCTTGTTATCAGAACAAGTTTAAATACATGCAGTAATATGGCCGACCACCTATCAGGTTTATTTTACAGCCTTCCTGATACAAGTTTTCCATCAAACGGCGTTTTACCTAAGCTAATGTTTACCACAGAATAAGATCCGTGTAAACTGAAACAAATGTTTAAAATAAGTGGATATTTTCCCCAGGTCACATTTAGCTCACGCTTGTAAGTATGGTTTGGAAACAAGGTTTTGGTAGAGTTCATGTTTAAACTTTTCACAATAAGGTTATTTAAAACTATCAAACAATCCAACCTTATTTTTGCCTACATTTAATCTTTACCTATTAGGTAGTCAATCAATTGCAGGTACTACTTCCCTGGCTTCAAGTACATCAAATGCTTATATTTTTCCTAAAAGTCCAAAAATTAACTTCTAAAGCTTACTTTTTCCGTTAAGCTTGAGTCACCGTTTCAGCGGAGTTATTAGAGATCAGGAAGGGAATGTAGATGATTTCGAAGGGACTTGGAAGGTAGAGCAAAAGTAAAGCTAGCAAACCCACGGGCACTGGATCGAGTACAAATGGAACTAGACGGGATTTAGAGACGGAGACAGAGTTCGACAAACAATATTAATCTGAAGGGGTCAACGTCTAAGAGCAATAGTTCAGGGGAGTGTTCTGGGAGAGGGAAAGACAAGAAGTAAGGGATTTTGGAAGGATTGTTAAGGAGTGCTATCTCAAGGGGAAGTGGACGGAGGGAAAGAGGCCCGGGGGCGAAATGCTGCTGGAGGATCAGGTTGACAAGAGAAGGAGCCGGAGTAAAGTCATCGTGTTGAGGAGGAGACAACAGGTGCCTCGTTCTCCACAGAGAAGGGATTGGAGGGTGGAGTTGAATGGCGTTGAGGATTTGTTGGGTCCAAAGCAAACAGATAGGAATTAGTCGGAGCACGGATACAAGATTATTAGAAGGAGGGATTGGCAGGTGGCAGAATTGTCCCCAGAGCCCTCAGGTTGTGGTGATTCCTCCTCAAAAGAATTGTCAATCTCGTGACAGTTGTAGTCCCGTCCAGTATGTGGGTTTCCCCTTTTTTGGGGACGGTACAAGCATGCTCTCGAATCTCGAAGTCGAGTCGAGTCTAGGGCTTTGGCTTGGTGGACCACCGGAGACTGGACCAGGGCACTGGGCCAAACCTCAGCTGCACAGGGGGAGATGAATATGAGCATTCCAATGACCAAGAGTTGTCCAAGGATTTTACTCACAAGCTATTCGGTGGCCCCTTTGGAGTTGGTGAAGGTTAAGAATGGCTGGGACGATAAGAATATTATTGATGGCAGGTTTGGATTCGGATTGGGAAGGGAAGGAAAAATGGTGGGAAATGCGAAGTTAGGTAGGAAACTGGAGGTGAATGTGACGAAGAAAGTGGACACGAGGTATTGCTTTAGGAAGTTTAAGAGAAATTTGGTGAAATGTCCCAATAATATTTGACATGTTGGTTGAAAAATGTAGGCAATTATTTGCGCCTTACATTCCCAAAGTTTTAAAAAAAATTTACTGCGGGATACTACCTAAAGCATGTCCGGAGTTTCCTGCACCTAAATTAATATCTTTATTTTGAAAAACGTGAACCACTGAAAAAACAACCACGCAGATTTTTGAAAACTACATACTTTAAACTCTACTAGAATACATGTTTTATTGAAAGTTATATATGTTTTAGTATAAGTTTAATTTTGCTTCAGAAAAATCAAAAAAAATCTCTTATTCCTGTTTTCAGTCAGTCAGTTTTTCATCTGAGTTGTCTGGTATGCGTATATATACCAAATATAGTTTATGTGAAGTACCATTTTGTAGTACTATATATTGCAACTGTTTTGGTACCAAGACCCTGAAATTTTGGTGCTTGTGTAAAAAGTAAGGGGAATTACAAAAGGACGATATCCAAATAGGGCCATTTTTGGCCCCAAAATTAAAAGTCAAGTTTTTGCATTAGAATCATAAAACAACCAAAAAGAATAATTTTAGTGAAGGTTTCACGTTGATCTGACTAATATGTCAAAAGTTATGAAGTTTTAAAAATGACGTGTTCGGTGACCTGACTCCAGCTAAAGGTCAGCAACTGGATTTTCTTAAGTGGCCATAACTTTTACACTACGGACCTGTGCTCAAAGGTTTAGGGGTCATTCGAGAGACTAAATATCAGTAATTGCCATCCACATATAGTTCTGTAAAAATGCTGTTCTTTCCGTGATTTATGGGTGACCCATCATACATGTACACCGAAAAAATGCAGGTGTATACATTAAAAATCAGTTTGCACCTAAACGGTAGAAGCCACATGTCAGCAAGGTACATCAAAATGAAACACTAAATTAGGGCTATTAGAAACTCTGTACCCCTGACGAGACTCCTTGTACGTTAAAAAATATGGGGGTTTTTGCGCAATTTTGGCATAGTTTTTGAGAAAAACGGGTCCGTTCTCTGTAGTCCTAAAGAGTCTCGTCAAGGGTACAGAGTTTCTCTTAGCCCTACTTTAGTGTTTCATTTTGATGTACCTTGCTGACATGTGGCTTCTACTGTTTAGGTGCAAACTGATTTTTAATGTATACACCTGCATTTTTTCGGTGTACATGTATGATGGGTCACCCATAAATCATGGATAGAACAGCATTTTTACAGAACTATATGTGGATGGCAATTGCTGATATTTAGTCTCTCGAATGACCCCTAAACCTTTGAGCACAGGTCCGTAGTGTAAAAGTTATGGCCACTTAAGAAAATCCAGTTGCTGACCTTTAGCTGGAGTCAGGTCACCAAACACGACATTTTTAAAACTTCATAACTTTTGACATATTGGTCGGATCAACGTGAAACCTTCACTAAAATGATTCTTTTTGGTTGTTCTATGATTCTAAAGCAAAAACTCGAATTTTAATTTCGGGGCCAAATATGGCCCTATTTGGATATCGTCCTTTTGTACTTTTTCTAACAAGCATTTATTTTTTTCAAAAATGTCGCTGAAAAACTCACACAATTAAACAATTTTCTATTTTAATGCATTAGATTGTTAGAATTAAGGAAAAAATACATTTAAAAATTATACTGCAAAAGATGCTGTGCAGAGGTGGTTGCTGTACATATTGTAAATAAAATGGTAAATATGTAAACTTTTGACGGTTTTGCAAACTATCAGAAGAGCAATAGAGGATATTAGGCAGTAAAACTTAGCAAAATAGAGCATTCTGAACTTTAAAACTCGATTCATTTTTCGTTTGTTTTTCTTTTTATCCCCATTTAAAATTCGTCACTCGTAAGTACTGTGTAGTAGCTAAATTCCAAATACGACAAAAGAGCTCTGGAATGGCTTTTGCTTAAGTTAAGATAGCGTGTTTGGGACTTCTTGTATGCATTTAAGTTAACCTTAGCAGGAATCAGTTCACAGAATGTCACAGGTGAATAGGTAATTATAATATTATAAGTGGTTCACAAAAACTAACTGTAACTAGTGGTTATCTTTTAGAGATAATCTGATCTTTTAGCCTACCATTTCCCTTTAGATTGGCGTGCAACGAAAGCCCGTCTTCTTTCATAAAACTTGTCAAAAAAAATTCTAATTTTTTAAATTTAATTTGACTTCCTGTTTTTTTAAAGAGAAATTCTAACATATAACTTTCAAATTTCCAAATATGCCGAATATAGAAAAAGTTCTTTTAAATGAAATGCCTTGCTGAATATTCGTACAAACACATAGTCGACAATTATCTATTTTAGTTTCAATTGTTCGCGTACCAAAAAAATTCCAGTGAGACCTTAAAGTTACTCAACGAAACTTGTAAGGCAAACTTTACTTTTTTAGATGCCGAAGTCTTAAACTAGAGACTCCTGTTTGAATAAATGAAAATTTAACAATTCTGGAGCATTTATTACTTCCAGTTTGAACTTCTTGATTGTTCTCGATTCACAAGGTTCGATTAAACGAAACCAAAGGAAATGTCCCGGAAAAATTGCTGATCCAAAAGCATGAACTGGAGAAGATGCAACGGAAGTGGAGGGACGATGGACTACGTACATTTGATAAATTAAGGTAAAACAGGAGCCTGTCGGACAGGAAGGAGTCGAACTTAAAATGCAGAGAGGTTAAGTTGGATATATGACCAGGGAAATTAATGCCCGGAAGAAGGGACTGGATGACCGGAAGCAAAGAGTTGGATCCTGAAGCAATTGAAAGAGGAGAGGTTGGGGTGACGATGCGATGGCCCTGGAATTATTGGCTAATTCCAGGGCCGTCGCATCGTCGCCAAAAGGATTTGGCGGTGATGGAGAAGGAATTGGAGGTACAAGCTATTATCAGCGGAAGCAGGCTCTATTAAAATGCTGGAGGTAGGCGGAGCCTAAAGTTGTCTAGGGGGTCGGCAGGGTGTGAGCGGGTGGGAACATTAACACAGAGCAGTATGTTCAGTGTTCATGTGCTGCTCGCTCGCTCCACCCTTTCTCTCGAAGAGCAGCATTCACATTGAATGTTGTGCTCGTAAAACAGCATGCAACTGCTTGCTCAATGCAAGCTATACACACACATGCATGCATACATGCTACCATATCGTGGTAGCCGATGAACACGTGCCATGCATTGCATCATCATGATGCAATGCATGGTACTAGCTGGCAGCAAATCTTTTGGTCTTAATACCATTCGGGCGGTGACGGACAGATTTGCAAATTTTTAATTAATTTAAAAACAAGCAATTTCACTTAATTAGTGTAATCAAGGGACTGAGGCTGTGTGGGGAGGTTGAGGGTTTTTTAAAATTCTAGCCAAAGTTTGTGGGGAGTACGGTGTTGGTTGTGGTTTGTGGTGTGTGTAGGGGTAGTTTGCGGGGTGTTGGTAGGTGCTGGGGGATTCGTTTCTGTTGGGTACTAGGTAAGAACCATTTTAAATTTTATTTTTATTAATTGTGTGTTAAATTTGAATAAAAAATTAATGAAAGTGGTAGTGTAAACGGGTCATCCCAAAAAAAACGTGTACTAGAAAAAGCCCGTCAACACGCAATGCTCAAAGTTCTACCATTATGCATTGCATTACTAATGTACGAAAATTGGCTGCACAACTAGGTTTAAGGGTTTTGCTTAAATTACTAAGGTTTTTAATGTTAATTAGGTATTTATTAAATTATAAATATATTCGTAAAATAATTAAAAAAATATAATTTGAAAATATTTAAAATATTAAGATCGGAGTTCAATCATGGGGCTAGACTAAACTTATTAAACAACTACCCAAGCTTAAATTTATGAGAAATTAACTAATTAAGCAGAAATTAATTCTTATACAGTCTGTTTAGTACATTAGTATTGCAGTGCATTAGAACTTTAAGTCATATTGTCGATTTTAAATTATGTTTAATTAATTAATTATGAATTTAAATAACTAATTATATTTATTTAATTAATTAAATTTATAATTAATTAACTAAATTCATAACTAATTAAGTAAATTTATTTTTTCAACAGGAATTTGTTCGAGTAGATTTTGAGAAGTTTCAAAATGGGAGATAAACGTTGTTTTGTTGGTAGGTTGCTAGGTGAGACTTGTAAAGGTAAAACGGTTGCAATTAAAGAAGTTGGTCGGCACAAAGTTCCTATAATTTTGGATTCGCTTGATCCGGGTGGGGAGGGCGATGAGAATAGCTTTATTTGTCTGAATCATGCAAACGATTTAGGCAAAAACAATCCTGTAGCTTGTTGCAACAAGACCTCCCACCAAAAAACTTATTCGTACAAGTATAGGCTTCGCAAAATAACATTGCTTGAATATGTTAAAAACTACAAGTCCAATCCAAACGTAGTAAAACCTGGGGCTTATCTCTGCTTTGGTCCACAAACAAAGCAATGTTTTGAAAAATTCATAGTTGAACAGGAATCCAATTCTCTCAGGGATGAGGTAGATGCTATGGTAAGCAAGGAAGATATATTCTCTGCTCGGTCTTTCGTTTCAAATTTGAATTCTCTGCTTTTGCACTTAGGGGGGTCTCCAATAGATTTAAAAGATAAAAATGAGGAAGAGCAGAACGATCATCTTAGGGATCCGTTAGGGTATTTACTAACGGGATTAGTTCATCAGATCAATGAGATTGGGTATAATCTTCAAGGTATAGTAGCATCGAAAGAGGTTCAGATTAAAGCCGAGGCATACGATAAGTGGGTTTCTTTTATCAGCAACGAAGTTAGTAAATGCAGTAGCTACAGTGACAAAAAGAGGGTACTAGCTTTTATTCCACCTAATATTTCCACTATCGAAGCAGCACGTAAGTTTGGAGTTTCAACCAACACAATATCAGAGGTACAACGCTTACGTATACAGGGTGTTTTAATTAATCCAGAGAAGAAGAAAGGTCCAAAAACATTGTCTAAAGCTAAGAAAGATAGGGTAGTTGATTTTTATTTATCTGGTAGTTGTTCAGCTGTTTCCTCGTGTGCAAACGATTTCAAGACTGTAAGGTTTAAGGACAAAGACGGTAAATTCAAATCCATGAAACTTCAGAAACATTTCATGAACTGTTATTTGATAACTGCACATATGGACTACATGAGAGCTAATCCAGATTATCCAGTTAGCTATGCAAGTTTCAAAAAACTCCGCCCAAAGAATGTCATTACCGTTGATAATTGTCCTGCGCTTAATGTGTGTCTTTGTATTAAGCATGAATATGTTAGGCTAATGTTCAGAGCTCTCGGTTTGTATGAGTACTCCAATATAACTCATAAATTTGTTTGTAGTCCAGATTCAAAGTCCTGCATGTTCCGAAATTGTGCCGATTGTCGGGAAATTCCGCAGTAGTTAGGAAGGAACTTGAGGATATAGTGAATGCTAAGTATAAGAACGGTGTAAATATTTCCTTTTTTCAGTGGGAGACTCGTCAAATGTGTTCAAGGCCAGGAAAATTCTTTCCAAAACCCAATTTATCGATCTTCTTCTTCAAAAGTCAGAATCCCTTTTGCAGCATTCTTTTATCGTTAAGCGCCAGAATGCATTTTTTCAAAATTTAAAATCTAACCTTCCTACAGACAATTCAAAGGCACCAATAATAGCAGACTTTGCACAAAATTTCACCACTTTAAGTGATAATGAAGTGCAGTCAAGTTTTTTTAGTAAAAATCAAGTTACATTACATCCATTCGTTTTGTATTATTCTGAAAATGGCCAACAGGCTCGCCCTTATTCTTTTTGTGTTGTTAGCGACGAGCTACATCATATTACAAACACGTTCTATGCCTTTAATCAGACTTTCATTCAATATGTTCAGAAAAAATTCCCCCAAATTAAAGAAGTAGATATTTTTACTGATGGATGTGCAGGGCAGTATAAAAATTACAAAAATTACTTCGAAGAAGATCATGGGTGGAAAGCTAGATTGCATTTCTTCGGTTCTGGTCATGGGAAAAATTCTTGCGATGGCATAGCAGGGGTTGTAAAGAGGAAAGGTAGAGAATGTTGTTTAAGGTGTGGTGTTTCAATTAATAGCAGTGAGGAATTTTACAAATGGGCTACAGAACACGAGGCTAGACCAAAAGAGGTTACGTTTTTCCACGTTAGTAAAGTAGAGGTTGAGAAAATAGTTGAAGAAAGGAATTTGGAGGTCAGATATAGTACGATTTCGACAATACATTATACACAGAAAACGCATAGTCTTAGGGTATCTGCAGACGGAAGTTCCATAGAATTGTTTGAGCTTTCCAATGAGAACAGTCCACTAGTCACACGCCAAATTAAATTAGATCCTGTTGTTGTGGTTCCACGTCCTGTCTTAGATCCAGTTGTTATTACTCCAAATAGGATAGGAGATCATTTCATTTGTATCTACTTAAACCAGTGGTATCCAGTTCAGTTATTGAAAGTTGATATGGAGGATGAAGATTGTGAGGTAGACTTTTACAAAAAGACGGTTAGTGGGCACTATATTAAGGAGCGACAGAAGTGCTTTGTTCCATTTTCGAGTATAGTTAAGGAAATAGGGTCTCCGCGAGCTCGTAAGCTGTTTCTTCCTGAAGATTTAGTGAAAGATATGGATGAGTTGATTAGGACTTTAGTAGAATTTTCTGCATTTTTGGACCAAATACTTACTATTATATATTTATAGTTTGTTCCGATTTCTAGTTGTTTTCTGAGTACTTGTAGTTGCGTCTTCTTTTTCTTGTAGTTGTACCAATCCACTTCCTTTAATGTTTTCGGCTTTAACTTTTGCCCTGTAGTTCTGGTATCCGCTTTTTTGTAACTTTCGATTTCAAGTGTTTCTGTAGTAACAGATTGGTTCATATTATTCACACAAACTGTTGATGGTTCATAAATTTGCATACATTGCATTGCATGCATTTTCTTTTCTGATGTTCATTTCCTTTGTTTTCTGCTTTGTTTTTATTTGGTTTCGTTCAATTGCATAATCGTAAGCATCGCATATAAAGGTGCCATCACATTTCGATCACCATTTCGTGTAGTCTCCACTAGGGTTGAGCTTCAGGCGCCTGGAGAATACCGTACACCAGTAAAAACAACGGTGGGTGGAGCGTCGCACCCGTTCCAAATTCAACCTGGCGACTGCGCGCCGTGGTGGTGGTGTGGTGGTTTTGATATATGTGCTTCCTGTCTTCGTTTCGAATTTGTTCTTCAGGGTTTGAATCTGCAAAGTTGCATCGCATAACATGGGTGGATGACCGTCCACCTGTGGCCCGTTTAGTGATTGATTGGCTTGCTCTACGGGTTCAAGGATGTGGCTTCCTTGCTGAGGAGCGGTTGAGCCCCGCCTTGGACTTAGCAAAGTCGAAACCCGTAAATCATATGAATTGAGTATGTTAAGTAAACCTTTGCAAAGTAAACTTCATATGAATTTGTGTGGACAACAAGCAAGCCCAGTCACTTTAATACTGAAATAGCACAAATACATATTTTCAGGAATTTGGTCTTTAAAGTCTAAATCTTAGGTATTTAGACGTAATTTAAATTAAGTGCGCGTTATATGTACAGTCTGCAGTAATGTTATTGCTCTACGTAAAAAGTACACAAGTACCCATTTTCAAGGATTTTGGATGTAATCAAACCTAATTATAGTTAGGTTATTATACGTAATTAGGGAACTAGTTAGAGCAATTTTTATAGTTTACAGTAGAATTAGTGTTCTACGATATTAGAGGTGCCTAAATACCAATTTTCAAGAATTTTGAACGTTACCGAGCTTAATTGTAGTTAGGTAATTAGACTTAATTAGGGAACTATTTAGTGCAATTTGTTCTGTTTACAGTAGTATTAGTGATCCACAATAAAAAAGGTACCTAATTACCAATTTTCAAGAAATTTGCGCTTCATTAAGCCTAATTGTAGCTAGGTAATTGGACGTAATTAGGGGACTAATTAGTGCAATTTTTACAGTTTACAATAGAATTAGCGTTCTACGTTAAAAGTGGTACCTAAATTCCAATTTTCAAGGATTTTGGGCGTTACCGAGCCTAATTGTAGTTAGATAATTAGATATAATTAGGGGACTAGTTAGTGCAGCTTTTACAGTTTACAGTAGTATTAGCGTTCAACAATATACGAGGTGCCTAAATACCAACTTTCAAGAATTCTGGGCGTTACCGAGCCTAATTGTAGTTAGGTAATTAGACGTAATTAGGTAACTATTTAGTGCAATTTGCTATGTTTACAGATGTATTAGTGCTCTATGTAATAAAAAGTAACTAATTACTAATTTTCATGTATTTTGGACTTTTTGAAATCTAATTGCTGTTAAATAATTAACTAATTAATTAGTGCAATTAACGGCATCCATAATGCCTTAGGATACAATAGTATCCTGAGTTGTGGTTGCACTTAATGTACGATTAAAGTTTAAAAAATTCATCTTTGAGTACAACATAAAAATGCACAGCCTAACACCATCGTTTTATATATACTGATTCGTCTGATTCTGAAAAAAAAAACAAAATGGAGGAGTAGATCCACCCCCTCTGGCCTGTGATTGGCTGTTAGTTAATTAGCTATAACTCGTGTGCGCAAACTCAGCTAAATTTGGTTTTGCCAAAAAATTGGGTTTTTTTTGTATGGCGAATCCGATAAAACAAAAATTAGCGTTAGCTGAGCTTGCGCAAGCAAGCTGGGGACAAATTGGGGGGTTTGGGGGAGGTCTGGGGAATTCTAGTACACATGGCTAGAAAGATCATTTTTACTTTGATAAGTCGCCCTATTAAAATTTACGCGCAGCATACTACGGGCCTTTCTAGTAGAGCACAACTTGTCCCACTTATGGAAAATCTGCCTGGGCATTTTAATAGAGCCTGCTTCAGCGACACAACCTGACGCATTATATATTTTGGTTTCCTAATTTAAAATAAAGCATTTTTGATCCGGGTATAATCCGGGGCAGGGTAAAATTTCAAATTTTTGCCTCTAGACCAGGGACCCGGACTATAGTCCGAGGCCGGCTATAAACAGAGGTCCGAGTATAAACCGAGTTTTTACAGTATTCTATTCTATTTTTGACGAGTATAACAAGAATGACTCAATATCAGAAGAACAGAAGAGCAATGATCCATTAATAATTTTTATGAGTCAATAAATTGACGACGTTTTTACGAGGTACCTACATATTTTTGGTGTGTATAAGTTAGTGGTCATAGAGTACGAATATTAACATGATTAACCATATATTTTAAACTGAACATGAAGATATTTTCTTCTGTTCGATTTTGTTTTTTCTCCCTTCAACGTGAGCTTGTTTCAAATTAACGATTGTCAATTAGGAAAAAGACAAATTCCGATCCATGTTCAGTTGCCATCTAATCCTTTTGCCACCCAATGCGTTAAATATTTCATGAATAATTTATGCACTTAAAAAATACATTTATGAAATGTTTACACACTTTCTTGATCTTGTGTGGATTCAGTATTTCTTTAAATAATAATAATAAACGGCTGCTTGCTAAAGGATTAAAATTGCTGGGCAAGACGCATGAAAAAAATTGTGTTCAGACGGATAAATTATTTACTAATCTTTGTGAGGTGTTTGGAAATGGATGATGTGTGGTTTTTGAGTTTGTCAAAATTGAAGTCCACGTGTTTTGTTTTTGTAGCACAAACTAATTTAATGGGGTGTTGTCTGATGTATTCGGTTTAACAATAAACGACCCAAATTCAAAAGGTTTCAAGTACGTATCAAATTAAAATTTTCAATGTTGACCGCGTATTCAATGATAATGATAAAATAAATATTTTATCATGAATCTAAAAACCAATGTTTATCTTGCTACGACTTTAGCTTATACGTAATACGCAGCCAAGCAAATGTATTAAAATATTTATCCATGCGAGGTTTTTAAATCCAATCATTTGATTCCAATGGACCATGTAAAAGCATTCTAATACAACAAAAAAACTTATGATTTCACCGTTAGATGAAAGCGATGACAACAACATTGCTTGTTCTTAGTACACACTTTTTTGATACGTTTCATACGAGTTTACCAGTTAAGAAAACGTCAGCCGATCAAACCTAAATTTGTATATGTCTATTAAAGTTTATTTCTACATTAGTTGGACTTACGTATTCTTAGTTGGTCAAATAAATTTCCAGAGAAGAAATAAGTACTAACTTGTTCTTATAATATCCGTCACGAGAACTTATTTGCTTTTCCAGTCTTGCCACGATTAGAACTTAAATTGCTTTCTGGATAGCGTTTATTAAAAAATCTACACTCGCAAAACAAGGTACTAAAATAATAACATTTCAATTTGCGTGGATAAAAATATAATGCTATGCTTTAATTTTAGTCTGTTTTGACCTCGGCGCTATACTCGTGTCGTCGTACAAAATGTGGCACTACATTATTAGTTCTTTTAACAAATTCAATCTCTAATATACTGGGCAAGAAAAATTTAAAATGCTGTCGTTTAAATTATTTGTTGTGTGCGGTAGCTACTTTTTTACAATTCTTTTTGCAAAAACCACAACACCAGGGATTCTCTGCTACACAAAACGTGTTTAGCCAGCTGACAAACGTTCATCTTAGAATAATTTTTGACGCATCAGTTGTTCGTAATTCGCAAAACACAATTTATGATGATTTAAATGAAATCGTCCACACAAGTAAATTTCCGGTTTCTTTAAGTAACACACGCTCTTGGAGATCTGGATATTACAAACTGAAAATGTCGGCAAAATTAATTAGTTTCTTTGTGCATTCGAGAATTTCATTAGCCCATATTCACTTGCAAACACAAGTTCACAAAGTGGTTTCTACAATGAAGTATATGCATGATGAAATAGCTTTAACTAATCCTAAGTATTTGATATTGTGCATTACTGACACGAGTGATAGTTTGTTCATTAACTCATCTTATTTTCTTTTCTTTACATATTATGAGTTTAGATATTTACCTTACACTCTTTCCTTCTTTGTTTTGGCTGTAAAGCCATCAGAGTTTTATTTATTATGTTTTGTCTGCAAAACATATAAAAATATATTCAGTTTAAAAATTCATCAACATTCTCATAGTACACTACTGACTAAAAGCATAAAAGCAAATTTTAACAATGATATTATACACAGTGATTTGGACGCAGCTGAAACCCAAATCCAATTTACAAGCTGTGCTCCCGCCAAGGACATTAGAGTCTATATTCCACCAATTGTCCGATGTGTTCTCGAAACTCTTAGTAATGAACTAAATTTTACTTACATCGTACATCATGGAGTGACTCTTAAAAATCGACCAGCAATTTATGCTACCGTTGCCGTAACGTCATTTTATGTAAATACTTTAGTTGGACAACGAAGAATGCAACCTCTCGAACATGCATTTGCATCTAAACAGTGGGCTTTTATTTTTGTAAGGCCGGAAGTGGATACATTTGGTGCAGCTATTACTGGAATGATTGACGTTTTGATGTGGCTTAGCTTGGCTGGCGTGTATTTGTCTATACGAATTTCTGTAGTGATATCGTTAAGCAAATAAGATTCAAATATAATGTGTTATATAATGTGAAATGAATACGTTGACAAATTCTGTTTGACTAATGTAAGCCTTGCTAATCAATTACAAAAATGTATAGTTTATCCATTTCGGTGTACAAATAAAAATTAGTAACCAATCATAATCTGAAAAGAGATGAATACCATACCAATGTTCTTTACATTGTGTAGTAGTGCTGTTGGAGTAAAGGATAACGTAAAACAACATAAAATAAATCAGAGAATTACATGGTGACGTTTGTAATGTAGTCAAAACGAAAATCTTCACTTCACAGCTTCACAGTGTTGAGCTGTGAGAGCACTTAGAATTTGTTACCAGTAATGTGACCTGCTCGTAGTTCTCTACTTACCCGCTCTCCAATAAAGTTGTGTATTGTATTTTTATAAAACTTTTCTTAGTATGTGACAAACGGAAACGCAGATTGTGAGCATATTATTTTCGAGTTAAAATCCATTCTGCGGGCATAAAAATTATTGACACGTCAAAAATTATATCTTACTCATTAAAAGATTGATACATACATAGAAGGAAATATTTAAACTGAAAAATTTCCAGTGGAAGCTCGTTTTTGTTTAAAGTATCGAAGGAAGGGTAATCGTTACAATCTATCGCAAAGTCAGTGGTAGTATTTTGTTTCTATAATGCTATTTACTGCTGCTAGCTGAAATAACTTCATGCTCGCATTTAAAATTATTTATACATAAAAGGTAGTCAAAAGTAAACCTCCTTTCATGTAGATCTAAATTTAAACCTTCATGCCTTACAATTTAGCCATCATGTATATTCCTTTCTTTATGGAGTGGTAGAAAAAATATTACAGCGTCAATTTTTTTAAACTTAAAATTAGAAATCATAAAATTTATTTGAAGAAACCAATTTTTGTAATTTATTGGGTTTATCAAAAATACTATTTATATTTTGTTCGAAAGGAAACCTAAGGTGTTCAAATATATCCATAAAGTGTTCGAAGGGTTTCAGGGAAAGTGTAAGGTGCTCCAAAGAGTTCCGATTGAACAAAACAACTTTCAATGAAAAGGATTTGTACAGGTTGGGATTCTTGGGATCTGCGCTACATAATTATATTTCTTTTTAAGGGTTCAATTTACTGCATATCGCATATGGATTAGTATAAGGTTCAGTTGATGACATAATGTGATCAGATCAAAAAGGTAAGGATAAGTAAAATTCTTTGAGAAGGTAAATACGAGAAATTAAATGGAATAGAAGACTTTGTTACCATGGAAATTATGTTAGTATTATTTTAAGAAATCTCCAATTATGAGCAAAGTGAAAATAATTTTGCATTTATGCTCAAAGTCAGTCTCACCACCATCGTGTACATATTGCATGCACCGTTGACATTAATACTCACCTTCCTTAATTTAGGGCAGCTTTATTGGTGGGATCTCGCTAAGAAGGTGAAGCGGTAAACGAAATGTACAGAATGTATGAACACCATTCATCTTCCAAAAGAAAACACTTCATTACTGGGCACACGAAATAAAAGCTGGATAAATGTTTAAATATAATAATACGTACTCTCTTTATTCATCAGTCACAGACGGTGACTCACAGTAGAAATACACTGGAGGTGACGCTACTACTAAGTAGGAAATTAATGTCACTCCAAAACAATTCACAAACAATCACATCACATTTCAATAACGAAGCTAAAATGACTAATCAAGAGAGTATTATTAGAAAACTTCTAGTTCATGATTTCTGATAGATTACATGCCTGTGAATTTTGTTGATCAGAAAGACTAAAAATTTTAAAGTCCTAGGTGGTTTCAGGCGCCGTTGGAAACAATGCTAGCAGATGCCTTTATATAATTATAACAGATAAATCATCATTACGGAAGCATGATAATATAAGTCCTACGTCTAACGTCATATACGTAAATGTAGAATGGACATAAGCTTAAACCACCAACACCAACCAAATAACACAAAGAATCAGCAAATCGGAATAGACTGTAGAATACAGGGAATGGGCCCAGATTTTGCGCCAATTTTTTAATCGCTTCAATTCTGTGGTTGAGATCCACGACATTTCCTGGATGTTTCGTCAGTTGCGAGACTTGACATACCATAAGTTCTTGAATGCCAGCAATCCGCCGTGTGTCGCCAGTCTCCAAGGAACTTGCCACCAATTGGATATTATATTAGTAAGTGATTCATGAGTGCGTCGTGCCGCCGTATCAATATTTAATACCATAAAGGAATTGCTTTTCTTTATTTAGTTTAACTTAATTTGAGAAACTTTTTCTTTTCTTTAGCATCATAATGTACATATTTCTATCCGGTGTTTAAAATGTATTACTTATTTATGAGATTTTCTCTGCGTAATGTGAAAGACGCCAATATGTATTGTTTTAATATAAATGCCCGAAAATAGTACCACCAAAAACATTATTCAAATATCATTTTAATATATTTCAGAGAGCTGTAAAAAACAAGAAAATAAATATTTTTCATACTAGTAAATCTACGTACTCCCAAGTATGTGGACCTAGTCAGATAAATTAATATACCTTACCGCCAACAAGAGTTCATTGTTTCTCGCATATAGTTTACATTACAGATGTGCTCCAACTTTAAAAAGCTAGCATGTTATGTATTTGATTGCGAAGTACACCAGCTTAAGTATTGGTCATAACTAATCTAAAAACTGAAATGAAACTGTAGTATCAACAGGACAGGGTGACTGAGATTGTCGAAATTGTGACTTATCTTCAAAACATAAATGGTTTTTGTCATTGCCTCAAGATAATGCAAAGTTCTAACATTTAATCACTCAACAATTTCTAATTCATACAGGATAAAAGTTCTAAAAACTTTCGAAGATTTCATTGGTGTGTAGCAGAAATAGTTTTGTTTTGTAAACACTGTACTTCAATTGTAATACCCTGATGCCAACACATAAGTTTTAACCTCTGCTGCAAAAGCTATTGACAAATAGAAAAGAAATTATTTTACGGCTATGTGTTAATGTAGTAGTGTAGTAAATCATACGCCTTTTTGTCTTAATAATTGACCTACGTTTTGAAAACTATTTTATTATTGTATAAACAATATGTTAAGTTTTGTTAAGCGCGCTACAAAATGAGCTCATAATTTAATTTATTCCACAAATTTACATAAATGCAAAAATTTACAAGGTTGCGCGTCGACTTCATAAAGATAAGGTTTTGAAAAAAATCTACCATCGAATAAATTGGAAGTCATATTACCGCCAAAAGATTTCTTAGCTTTACTACAATTTGCGTTCTAATTTATGCAAATCCGTAGAATTCCTGAATAACTAAATATATTATTTACGCAACGCAAAATCCATTTCGTTTGTTGTACAGTGTGAAAGTTTCTCCCACCAAAAGTGCAGTGATACTTCAGTACACCGGCAGTGTGAATTGGCTTGATGCTCGTTTATCACCAATGATTTTATGGATCCAGATGCACCCTCCTTATATGAACCGTGAGGTTGCCGGATATAGAAAAGCAATCCAAACAAAAACTGCAACTGAACGGCTTTTCCCTGGTATGGGATAATATGTGAATGTGTAGATCATGCCGTGTACGAAAACTAGATATGCAGAACAAACAGGAGAAGGTTTTAACACTTTCCTCTGCAAAATAATTTTAACAAAATTATTACAGTATACAAGAATACAAATAAACCAGAAGTAAAATTTATTTAAAAAACCGTACCATGTTTAGTGTTTTGATGCTTACTTAAGCCCCCTTTACTATTAAATCGCCTCCCACAAATAGCGCAGCGGTATGGTTTTTCTCCTGTATGCGTTCGCATATGTGTTGTCATAGCTGAACTACTAGTAAAAGATGAACTGCAAAGAGCACAGCTGAAAGGTTTTTCGCCAATGTGGATTCTGGTATGCTTAATTAAGTTACTCCTTGCTGAGAACTGTTTGCTGCAGAAAACACATGCAAATGGTTTTTGACTCTGATGAACATTATTTCTGTGTTTATACAAGTTTCCTTTTTCTGCGAAGGTTTTATCACACACATTACATTTGTATGGTTTTTGCATTTGGTGAAATCCATTGATGTGCATATTTAATTGTGTCTTTCTGGCGAAGCACTTATTGCATTGAACACAATTAAACGGCTTCAACATCTCGTGAACAGCTCTGACGTGTTGACGTAGAGAACTTTTGTCAGTGAATGATAGATTGCACTCGTCACATTTGTAGGGTTTTTGTCTTTCATGAACTGCTTGAAGGTGCTTCCGTAAAGTTTGCCTATCCAGAAAACATTTGCTGCACTTCTCACATTTATGAGGCTTCTGCTGCTCATGAACACCTTGGATGTGTCTAGTTCGATTAGATACCTTTGAAAATGTCCTATTGCACTTATCACATTTGTACGGCTTCTCACCTGTATGGACTCTCATATGGAGTGTGAGATGGTCCTTCCTTTTGAATACATGTTCACAAATTTGACACCTGATAGCAGGCATCTTGACTCGTTGTAGTTGGCACGAAATACAGTAATTTTATTTGTTGTTGAGTATAGAGCAATATAACATACACTATAATCTGACTAAGAAAATTGTGAAATTATTTCTTGCCAAGAATCGTTCTGGCAACTTTATAGAAGAATCCGTTCAATAAAGTTTCAAAGACTTCTATGTCATGCAGACAAACGAAACAGTACTAAGAAAATTATTATGAGCAGTTGGATATTTAAGTATTATTCCGAACGGATTTAATGTACCAAAACTGCAGCTATAGCGTAAAACCACGGACAGCTTTCGTAAACTGGCTTTATTTCATTCTGTATGCTTGCCAGCAGTATTTGCTAGTTCGTTAAACAAGAACCTATTCACTTATCGGATTAAGGTACCTCTGAAATACCTTTCCAAAACGAAGTTAATAATATTTTTATTTTAACCCTGTGACAATAGTCGTGCAAATTTGGGTAGATAGTATTTTTATATTTTTAAGCCCTAGTAAATTCTTTCGCTTTATCAAGAAAATACTCAGAAACAGAGCTTAGTGAGTTCAAGCTTGCATAAATACTGATACAAGAACAAACATGCTAATTTAAATCACACTAAATGGGGTGTACAAACTTTATGCACGTATTTAGGGGAGTTTTGTTAATCCTTGCCTGTTTTTGTTTCAAAGGGCTTTGTGTTAAAAATACTGTTTGGGTTTAGATAAGCTGCACACTAGCTTGTTCGAACCGGTTTCATAATATTGAGTATTACAAATGCAAGGTTTAACAAAATCCTTGTTAAAATGAGTGCGCAAGCGACTGCTAAAATAGTTGTTATTTTGGTGGTCGATGTCGCTTTTATGTCTCTTATTATTTTTGGGCATTTTTCCCGTTGGACGTGGGAATTTAAGAGACATAAGGGGAATTGGTGTAGTTTGAGGGGTCTTGTTGGTGGTTCCCATCGATGTAGAATGGTTCCTATCTGATTCCAACCCGCACCTCGAAAGGCCGGCTTCGGAATCAGGTAGGGCCACTCTACATGCACTCTCCTTCCTTACTTCCAGTCTGCACCCGGTTGGGCCGACTTCGGAAGCACCGCCAAGGAGGATGCTTTGATGGGTAGACCCTACAGGTAGACACCCATGCCGTAACACGGACACCTCCTGCTCTCATCCATCAAAGCATCCTCCTTGGCGGTGCTTCCGAAGTCGGCCCAACCGGGTGCAGACTGGAAGTAAGGAAGGAGAGTGCATGTAGAGTGGCCCTACCTGATTCCGAAGCCGGCCTTTCGAGGTGCGGGTTGGAATCAGATAGGAACCATTCTACATCGATGGGAACCACCAACAAGACCCCTCAAACTACACCAATTCCCCTTATGTCACATTTAACAAAATCCTTGCATAGTTAATTCGAGGAAAAAGAACAAACTTAAACTACTTTTGACTTTAAAATATGAATTACATGTAGTATGCTAACTAAACTGGTTTGGGATTAACATCGTCAAATTATATGTTTATTCGTTTCTAATTGCCGTTTCTTAAATTCAATAAGCAAATTTTCAGTGTCTCAAATTAAGTGTGACTGATTTTAACGAAGTTTTGTTTTCAGATTGGTGTATAGTGCTTATAGTACTAATTTGTTTATTTATCTTGTAAATACTAAATACTAAGCGGTTAACAATGTTTTAAACAAAATTTTAAAAGCAAAGTTGGCTAAAGTTTAAAGATTACTCGATAAAATAAATATCTAATAGGTGGCTACGTGACAGGCATGGCAAGTTTTAATCCGCTTTAGCGTTCTCACAATCCTACACATACAATAGTATTCCATAGTTCCAAGAATTTCTTGAAGAGGCTGCATTGTAGCAGACAATTAAAGTGAAGAGCATTTATCAGGTTCAGTTTTACAAATGAGATTTTGCAAGTATCGTACATTTTGTAAATTATTTGGAAATGTAATTGATGCAAACTGGGAGTTTTGCCTAAATAGTGGGCCTCTCTCTACATCATCGTTTGCATATGACTTATGAAGCTAGTAGTAAGCACTTTCACGCGTATGATACTAGGCATGTACCTAACAATGTGCATTTACTTCTCTTTGTTTGCAGGCTTGTTTACCGATTCCATTGTTTTCTTAAGCAGCTTTTGAGTACTTAGTTTAAGGAGATTTACAGCGGCTGATGAACCACTCTGTCAATGAAACGCCACCTACAAAATGCACTTTGAGATGTATATTTATGTCTTTTAAAAGTACTTTGCTGCTAATAGAAAATGCTTATGACAGCAATTAATAGCTTTACAATACAGTTTTTCGTAAATTCCACTATTTCAGTCCCGACAAGTTTGAGGTTATACGAAAACTGGTTATAAAATGTGCATGGTGTGAGAAAAATCTGATGGTTCTTTCCAACTACAACTGTAATATCCATGTCAATTAAATAGCTTCTGAAAAAGGACTGAGGACAGTTTGCAGAAATTTTTATCAATTAATTAAAAACCGACAAGCATGTCACATGATGTCACAAAATTTAGCATAACTTGAAATAATAAAATAATTAGCTTTTGCGCATTTTGTAGAAATCCCTAGATATAAAATAATTAAAGTCTGAAAAAAACAAAAGAATGAAAAAGATCGGTTGATAATTTTAGCACTAAAACAATGAACCAAATAGGCTCTGAAATCACTTACTGGGTTTTAATGTAATTGTTATAGCCTTTTACTGATTTAATCTGGACCTACCTTGATAATGTCATGGCCTTAATAGAAATGTTTTAGATATCTTGACGTCCAGACAAAGCATGTTTGTTGCAAATTACTTTTGGAATAGTGCTTTTAAATGCTTCAGAAAACAACAACTCGGATAAAGTTTGAAAAACTACATTTTAAATTCGTAAAAAATTGCGATCATTCATTGTAAGAATTACAAAAAATAAATTTTGTTCATTAAAGAAATAAATTGTGGAAGTGGTCTTTGCCTATTAGCTTGCTCTCTATATCGGACATCTTTGGTATGAAAATTTTAAGGCAACATTACTCAAAACTTCACTTAACCGACCAGTTTTATCAAAAATGAGCCAGATTTACTAAATGTTTGCTTCCCAGCTTCTCTTTGCCCTTTCATTGTAAAAATAAGCATATGCAGTTATCCATCCAGTAGAGTTTGCCATCATAGCTATAACAAAACTACTAAGTGGTCAACAACTTGCTCAAAATAACTCGATGTGAAGAAACAAATTGTACATATTGCGATTGGACAATGATAATATGCACCAATTTTGATGTATTTGTAAGTAATTAAGCATTTTAATGCCTTTGAGTGATTTCTGGTATTGATCTCCCGTTCAGGAAACATGTCAAACGTTTTTGTTGCTCTGAATACTGTATTTCTTATCGAACAATATCCAAATGCAGACCAAGCTGCATTTATGGTAGAGAATATCCCTGCAATCAGCCCAATCCAGAGACCGTTTATTTTTGTACAATCGCGTGCTATCCTACATGTAAAACAAAACCAAAGGTAAAATGGAGATTGCCGTTTGATACATTAAATACTGAATATTATGCTGTTTTGAACCAGTAACCGGAATAACCAAAGGAGGAGTAGAATATGCAAATGATGCAAAAAACCACGAACAATCCAAATTCAGTCAAATGAAGTTTCCATTCGTAAAGGCCTAGATTGAATTTGCTTCCCTTTACTACATGAAACCACGTATGTATTGCAATACCGGTTCGTGAAACTAAAGTATATCCGTAGAACAAAGTCACAGTAAATCCAAGAACTTGAATATGTGGTTCATTTTCAGGAATGGTTTTCCATATAAATAAATACAAGTGGCCCAAAGAGTTAGAAATACTATATAAAAAATCAAAAGTGGCTAAAAAGAGAGGAAATCTGTCTGAAATGTCGATTTTGGTGGTCTTTCTGCAGCAGCGCTAAACCAAGTTATATACAACAGCCAGACAAGATATTGTGGATATTAAAAGTACTAGTAAAGCTACTAAATGAATTGTGTTAAAAGCCAAAGCATTGTCTACTAAAATGGCCGACGCACCTGGCTTTATCTCAGACACTGGGGTTAGCCACCTAGAACGGTTCATTGAAAACTTGCAGTTCTATGATGCTAACACTAGGAAAATCTGAAAGTGTAATATCAACTAAAACGCAGTACAGTTTATACCCAAACAACAAATTAGAGATTAAAATGAGGAAGCATTACCATCAAGTGTCATTAAAACTTTTCTGACATACTTTTGCTTAGTGAGCTTGCGCTGTCTGTGTAGAAATGTTAGAACCGCAGTTTCCGGTACGCTGCACAATACTCTAGGTATAAAAAATGTTTTTAAGTAAAATTGAAGTTATTTTGGGTCAAAATGGATGACCGTTTATTAAGGAAGTTTTTGCAGTTAATTCATTATGTCCTTCGATTATGACAATGGTACAACTGTCCAAAAATGTGACTAGCTAATGCGCATCGTGAACTTTATGTATGTAATGTGTAATCTTGTTTATATCAAGTCAATACTTGTAGCTTTTATAATATGGCAAGAACTCATAAATTGTTTTGCATCCTCCTGACTTCACATTAAATATTTCGTAAATCAGGAAATTTTAACCCACAAATGACAAACATTTGCATGTTTTGAAGGACATGACCCTAGAACAACAAAACTTTTGAACGAATTGAAAATTTCCATGTTTGCAACAGAGCTTAAAAATAACGTAATCCCAAGTAAATATTTTTTTAAATTGAACCTTTAACGAGGAGTGGACAAAACATTAACACAATGCTTGTAAAAGTGCAAACAAAATGTATTTAGCATTTTTATTGCAGAAATTTACAGCAAAAATCATTTTTTAAGATAAATCAGCTAATAAACGTTCTAGTACAGGAATGATGCACTTCAATTTATATTATCGGGTTAACGATTTTCTGGCAATACTAACTATTTAATATAGTTTGAAATGTATTTTGCAAACCTGGGTGTTATGTAACTGGGTAAGCAATTTTCAGTAACTGCTTCAAGCGGTCTGCTCGCTCGTGACATCTTGACAACCGAAGCATAAACATTTTGCTATAAAAATCACCAAAATTTTCTTATCCTACTTGCAAGGTCGATTTTCACCAGCTCATTGCAGTCAGCTTAAAAGGAATTCAAATTCAATCCCGGAATATTGCTAAGTTAGGGGAGAATATTTCCCAGCATGCACTGAAGAACCATAATCAGAAGCTGCCCTTCAACGGTCATACAAGATTCTTCAATTACCTAAAGAGCATATTTTGGTGCGATTCAAAGTCGTTTGCTTTTTGGTGGAAGTGGATATAGTATTTATTAATTACAGATGTACATGGAAGGGTGAAGTTATTTTGTAATTATGTTTAGTTCCAAAGGTGTAATGGGTTGTGTTGTGAAAATCGATAACGTCAATAGACTTTTCTGAACTTAATATTGCTTGATAATAGCCTTTAAGCATTTTTCTTCGTTTACGACCCATTTCTTTAAAGTTACTTATAACACCCAATTATTGCTACTACACCCAGCTACTATTGACACAACTCATGACGGTGGCCGGCACTATTATTGCCATCATTTTATCGCCATCACTTTATCGCGATCATAATATCGCCTAATCGGTTTATCGCGGAATCATAATATCGCCATCACACTATCGCGATCATAATATTGTCTAATCACTATAAGGGAAGCCACAGTTGTTCATAAACTCCCTTTTACCACCCTTACACGAAAAGAGACAATGATGCCGCACCAGGAATGACATCCCCCTCCTTCACCGATCAATCTATATCCGACGCTGATACTCCTCTAGATCCAAAGGGCATCAAAATTGGCCAGGTCCCACAATCCTCCAATGTCCATCATCCCCTCCAATGGCAAATGGAAAGAGCCGTAGGGACAGGGAGGTTCATGATTCTGTAACAAACTTTTTCAAGACTGATTGCTTGAACTTAACGCCAGAATTTAAACATAACTGCCCGTATAGAATTGCCAAGCCTGCAGATACATTAAATACATGATTGCCATTTCGGTATAAATCAAAAAAAGCAAAATAACAAACCATTTTCAAACAATCTTTTAGCTTAGATAATATCAACCTAGGACTCGAAATGTTCTTCATGCTTAACTATCCCGTTTAAGTTTACAAAAATGATAAATGTACAATAGAGCATGACTCTACTAACCTGTCTGTACTAACCAGCAATTGCTTGAGTTACTTCTGACGAAGAAATTTAAAAAATGCTTGATCGTTTGCTTACAGGGAGGATTTTTGTTAAAGCAACCAGGAAGATTAGACTTTGAATAAACATTTTAAGTACTTTTGCTAAAAAGTTGGCGAACGTAGAGCCAAGTTATAAAATTGCAAAAAGCGCAAATTACTACTGGACTGGCTAGTTAGTATATGCTTTTATGAAAATGGCGAAACTAATTTCCCAAAAGCTAACTCACTACTTCTGACAATGTTAACTACCTAAATACACAATAGGTAGTATGGAAGATTTATCCTGTTAGAAATTTATCTACTTATAATCATACTTACTACTTGGCTATTGAATTGTCACGTTTTGCTTAATCTTCTTATTGCAAGGATTTCATTTAAGTTGCTGCTAGAACCGCTATTCAATATTAAATTTTCAATTAATGTGAAACATGTCTTAGGATGCCTCAGCATTAAAAACTATTTAGTTGGCAAATGTACAAGAGCAACTCCATGGGTTATATGTAAGGCCTGAAATCGAATTTTTAAAATTGAAATTTCGACTGCAAATTCTGATTGCTTAGCAAAAATGGTATAAACAATGTGCATTTCGTTTTTTCTGAAAACGCAAAATAGCCGAGTTATACAGCCATTAAAATTTTTGAGATGGGTCCATTTAAGCTTACTTGTTGGGTGCCCCAGGTCCATGCCCGGTAAGCCTATATTTTTGTAAAAGGACTATGCAACCTAAGGGCAAAAATTTTGACCTCCCAGTTTATTGTCGATTCTGATAGAGCTTTAGAAGCTCTACAATTTTGCAATTTAAAGTATGTCATTATCTCTTAACGTTGTTGAGATATGAAGGAGTTTGTAATTTTCGCTCCCATAAGGTCCCATAGTAAACACACGTTTTTCAAACTCGTGGCTACCCATCGCGCCCACTTTTGATTTTCAATTTTGATAGCATTTTTAAAAGAGCGTTAAATAAGGATGTTTTTCAGAAGTTACTGGAGTGGTCTTCTTGCAAACGTCGAAGTTGTGGTAGGTCAAACTTGGAGGTGTTTTTTCGGAACAACTTTCTTCTAAATCGTTATAGCTTCCACCACACACCTCCGATTTTCAATGTTAATAATAATTTGAAAAGAGGAATTTCTATAGATTCTATTGTAGAAAAAATCAGGACAATATGTTTGTATTTGCAAAAGTTATGAAGCTTTAACCTTGGAGGGGCTGTTCGAGAACCCTCAAAAACAGCCCTACTTCAAGCCAACATTTGATCCCCGGGCCCACCTTTGATTTTCAATGTTAATATCAATTTCGAAAGCGCTTGTTTAGGAGATAAAACTGAGAAAAAACTGGAGTGGTATCTTTCCAAAACCAAGACTTATCGCACAGAAGATGCTAAAGTATCATCTACTCACAGAAATAAACACGTGTTTTTACATTGAGTCGTCAAAGTTTGCAATTTTGGAAAGATACCACTCTAGTTTTTTCTCAATTTTATCTCCTGAACAAGCGCTTTCGAAATTGATATTAACATTGAAAATCAAAGGTGGGCCCGGGGATCAAATGTTGGCTTGAAGTAGGGCTGTTTTTGAGGGTTCTCGAACAGCCCCTCCAAGGTTAAAGCTTCATAACTTTTGCAAATACAAACATATTGTCCTGATTTTTTCTACAATAGAATCTATAGAGATTCCTCTTTTCAAATTATTATTAACATTGAAAATCGGAGGTGTGTGGTGGAAGCTATAACGATTTAGAAGAAAGTTGTTCCGAAAAAACACCTCCAAGTTTGACCTACCACAACTTCGACGTTTGCAAGAAGACCACTTCAGTAACTTCTGAAAAACATCCTTATTTAACGCTCTTTTAAAAATGCTATCAAAATTGAAAATCAAAAGTGGGCGCGATGGGTAGCCACGAGTTTGAAAAACGTGTGTTTACTATGGGACCTTATGGGAGCGAAAATTACAAACTCCTTCATATCTCAACAACGTTAAGAGATAATGACATACTTTAAATTGCAAAATTGTAGAGCTTCTAAAGCTCTATCAGAATAGACAATAAACTGGGAGGTCAAAATTTTTGCCCTTAGGTTGCATAGTCCTTTCTAAAAATTGAAATTTCGAAAATCCAAAGGAAGGTCATTGAACACAGTCTATAGGAGGATGTTCATGCGAAATTTCACCACATTTGGTCGATCCATGGATGAGTTAGGACTTGCCCATTGGACCCATCTCAAAAATTTTAATGGCTGTATAACTCGGCTATTTTGCGTTTTCAGAAAAAACGAAATGCACATTGTTTATACCATTTTTGCTAAGCAATCAGAATTTGCAGTCGAAATTTCAATTTTAAAAATTCGATTTTAGGCCTTACATATAACCCATGGAGTTACTCACAAGTTATTTATACAAATGTACTCTGAGAATGGTCAGATTTATTGCATGGGCATTCTGAAACGTGGCCACAGTGCGAATATCCGCGAATCTCCGTTTCCTCTGGAATTTGAGTCAATTTAATTGTTTATTTATACTAACCTTTATACCAAAATTATCCAAAAATTTATTAACCAAATTAGGACATTGGACATGGTCAATGCATTAAAAAATCTTTTCACTTATTTTTATATACCTAGGCTGTCAAGATAAGTGAAAGTTAACTAGTACAATCCTGATGCCAGTATTATTTTTCAGTCCATACTCCGACTACACCCCGCAGCAGGTAATGCTTCCTCCGCATTCTCATGGTTCGCACTCGCACTGAATTGGTTCGTAACTACTTGACTTGGTTTTTCAAATACAAAAACCTGTGGTTATGAAACATATTTCCTTCATTCAACGTGCGCAAATCTTTTACCAAACTCGTTGAGCAAAAACTGTTATCTGTGAAATCTGATTCACATTTTTTGCTTAATAATGTATCATGACATCACTGAAATTGAAATACATAAATTTTTACATATATATACTAATCCTAAAAATTTTAATAAAAACCAGTTGCTGTGCATAAAATCAACATTCTAAGAAAATGTCAAAAAATGCTTTGGAATAACAAGTGCATTGTGCATACAATTTTACAAGACAGTAATTCTCAAAAATTGGCACATAGCCAATATGCGTTGATCCAAAGCTGTGATTAGCCAGTAAAGAACCTGGATGTTTCTCATTATTTACCAAATATTGAATTGGTTAGTTTTTAAAAGTAAACCTTTATTATTTCAGAAAAATCCTAAGGCCTGTCGTGAGAATTACTGTAGACACTACGACTGTGTTCTACTCTAAACATTTGCTTAACAAAGTTTCACAAATTACGTATAACTGTTGTCTGAATGCACGTTCCTAAATACTAATGGGTGATATTAAGGAACGTCAGAATGAGGAAGGTAATTGATATGGTGGATTGATCCTAACTGGTACTTTTTTATTCCCTTGTTTCTCTAGCCAGGAACTGCTGGGGAATTTTGGGTGCAAATGGACAGACCATTTTCACGAAATCTCAAAAATTACCCAAACGTTAACATGTCTCTTAAATGACAAGCATAAGGATACCCGTCATGTAAAACGAAAACCGTCTGCTTTATCCCCCTATGATTTTTGGCATGCCCCAGAACCGCTGCTGTGCCATACTCTTGCAGTATATTCAAGTCAAAACCAATCAAAATATGAACAAGTGTGTTACAAGATGACATTTATATTAAACTTCATAACTTGTATGTAATTTAGTTTTTAACAATTCGGGAGCATCTCCTAGCTGCAGTAATTTTGTTTGAAATGTTACACTTTACAACAGCGGATTGTTTTAATACACATAAATTCAGAAACTGAAATTAGGTAACGCCCTTCAGTAAGCAGTCGACGTTTGGCTGCGTATTCAAAATCCCTAGATTTGATTTCCGCCCTCAGTGACAAGATACTACCGTATAGTTTTACTTGCAGTAGAAAACTTCTGCAATTTAAAAGATATCTTATTGAACAGTTTCAAGTTTACGGTTATGAAATAATTAACAGATCAAAAAGTAATGCCAACCGTAATGCTTGAGCTTAGCCACTGTAATGCGCGGCTTAATAATATGTAAGGCCATAAATACTTTTAATAATGATGTCCTTATTTTCAACAAAGTAGTGTTAAATTTGCTACAAATTTTACGTTTGCTATTATATTAAGCCAAATCAGTCATTTATTTGTAAATGCAGCATGCAAATGATCTATCTAAATATAACGGATTTCTTATCAACATAGCTGACTTTGCAATTAGAAACAAAACTATAACTAGAATAATTCTATTAGAATTTTACAGACGTTCCAAGAACTTTACACTTTACTTTAGTATAAACGGTTTAGCATTGATTCGGTGTTTGATTTTTAAAGAATAAATGCTTATATTTATGAATTTGGAGATTGCATAATAGTTTGGCATATTCCATGATCTGGAAGAGGTGAAGTAACCACAATAAAGGCCGGATTATTTGCAACGCTATAACCCACCTAATGAAAAGCTATTTGCAAATATTGCTTTTAAAATCGTTCCAAACATCATTATTCATTGTTAGTTTTTATTGTACCTGTCTCCACCCCTTTTTCTCCACAGCGGTTTATGTTGAAATGACTCAGATATGTAAGACGCGACTGGCTAAGTAAATCTGAAACGCATGTTTCTGATGTACGAAAAAATGTTGCAATGCAATGATTCAGGACCGCTTGTGATTTTGTGGAAGTGGATATGGCTAATTTACTGGTAGGTAATTTATTCAGGTATCCGGTAACTTCATTGCAAACATTTCATTGTGAACACTTTATCGCGAATATTTCATTGCAAACACTTTATCGCAGAAACACTTAATCGCAGAGTCATTTCATTGCGAACATTTCATCGCAAGGAAGGTTCATCGCAAGGGAAGTTCATTGCAGGGAAAGTTCATCGCAGGGAAAGTTCATCGCAGGGAAAGTTCATCGCAGGGAAAGTTCATCGCAGGGAAAGTTCATCGCAAGGGAAAGTTCATCGCAGGGAAAGTTCATCGCAGGGAAAGTTCATCGCAGGGAAAGTTCATCGCAGGGAAAGTTCATCGCAGGGAAAGTTCATCGCAGGGAAAGTTCATCACAGGGAAAGTTCATCGCAGGGAAAGTTCATCACAGGGAAAGTTCATCGCAGGGAAAGTTCATCACAGGGAAAGTTCATCACAGGGAAAGTTCATCGCAGGGAAAGTTCATTGCAGGGAAAGTTTAACGCAAGGAAAGTTCATCGCAGAGATAATTCATTGCAAGGAAACTTAATTGCAGGGAAAACTGAACGCAGAACAACTTAATTACAAAGAAACGCAATTAATATTTAAAGGAAGTTTCCACACGATGAAGTTGATTTGCAATTATGTTTTCTGGCAATGAACATTCCCTGCGATGAACATTCCCTGCGATGAACTTTCCCTGCGATGAACATTCCCTGCGATGAACATTCTCTGCGATGAACTTTCCCTGCGATGAACATTCCCTGCGATGAACATTCCCTGCGATGAACATTCCCTGCGATGAACATTCCCTGCGATGAACTTTCCCTGCGATGAAATGTTCGCAATGAAATGACTCTGCGATTAAGTGTTTCTGCGATGAAATGTTTGCAATGAAATGTTCGCGATGAAGTGTTCGCAATGAAATGTTTGCAATGAACTTTCCGGTAATCCTTGCCTTTGAACCCTTGACCTTCTCCGATTTCTATTTTGTCCAGTCACCTCCTTGACATCGTGACGATGTCATCGTCACCTACCCATAGCCAAAATATCCGGCAGATTCCCCCAAGTTCCCAAACCACGAACCAACTGCTCCCCTTTATTTTACTCGATACCTACCCTTAACCTCCACGGATCATTTCCTTGGTCAACTTCACCATTTATTTACCACACCCCCGATTCCAGTCCAATTGGTCAATAAATAATATTCTTATCGTCCCAGCCTTACTTCACCTGCACCAACTCCGAAGCGGCCACCGAATAGCTTGTCAGTAAAATCCTTGAAAAACTCTTGGACATTGGAATGCGCATCTTTATCTTCTCCCCGGCAAATCTTCCGGGGTAAAATTCAAGTTTGGTTCAGTGCCATGGTCCGTTGACGTTGACCCCTCAGATTATTTATTGTTTGCCAAACTCCGTCTCTTAATCCAGCCAACTTCTGTTTGTACTCGGTCCAGTGCCCGTGGGTTTGCTAG
Source organism: Entomobrya proxima (assembly GCA_029691765.1). Classification (NCBI taxonomy): domain Eukaryota; kingdom Metazoa; phylum Arthropoda; class Collembola; order Entomobryomorpha; family Entomobryidae; genus Entomobrya; species Entomobrya proxima. The sequence goes on from CM056171.1 coordinate 45,593,047, forward strand.
CTTCACTTTTGCTCTACCTTCCAAGTTCCTCTGAAATCATCTACATTCCCTTTCTGATCAGCAATAAATCCGCTGAAACTTTGACTTAAGCTTAACGGAAAAAGTAAGCTTTAGAAGTTAATTTTTGGACTTTTAAGACACATGTAAGCATTTGATGTACTTAGACGCCAGAAAAGTGGTACCTGCATTTGATGGACTATATTATGAGCAAAGATTCGATCCTGCCATAAAAGTTGTTGTACTGTTTAAATATTGTAGTCTCAGTGTCAAAGGTAGCCATGAATATGAATTTTACCAAAGCCTTGTTTCCAATCCATACACACAAATGTGGTCTAAATGTGACATGGCAAAAATAATCGCTTATTTTAAACAGGCGCCGCGGAACGGTATTTGCCGAGGGGGTGTACTGAATTTTTTTCAATTTTATGATAAGATGAAAGACTTGAATTGAAGAAAATCCTGGCACCACTATTTTAAGGAGTTGTCACGTTGTATAGTGTAAATGGACTCGAAACCATTGAGTTCCGGCAAAATTGTAAGGCAAATAAAACCTAAATATTATGATTTTGCGTTATCCCTTTTCAAGTTCGTCTGTGTAGCTTAACAGTTTGCTTAACGGTAAGTTTATGCATATACATAAAGATAATTGTATGCACGTGGACAAGAAAATTAAAAAATTCTTCAGTTTTTGCATCTGTTTACAAATTGTAATAACTAAAATAGATAAAAAAAATTTGCTGTAGTGCCTAGATAGGAATGCGTGGAATGTAATAAATTGTAAAATTCTCCAAATGTTTCAAAAATATCGAAGTAACAATTTACAAATAGTCTTTTATTAGGATTTTTGGGAAAGCTTAAAGCGTGTTGATAGATGATAGAAGCCTGGTTCATGACAGGAGGATTCCCGGGTGGATATTTTAAATCTTAACAGAACTTCTGTTATCTCTATTATTTTACTACCACTACTGCTTTACCAAGTTATGACCAGATTTGCTTGCGCAGGGTCCGATTTTTGCGAAAAGATTTTGCACAAATCTACTTCAACATTGACATTACTATGTTTTATGAAATTGGATTTTTACAAAATATTTTTGCAAAAATCGGACTATGCGCAAGAGAATCGGGACATAACCGGACGGGTAAATAAGAATACTTGAGTCGCTCTTTCGAATGAGCGATTATTTGTAACCATTCTGTTTGTGGTTACGAAGATACGAGGTGTTCATATAGCATGGTTATGCTTATTGAAGCGGATTTTTGCAAAATATTTTTGCAAAACTCAGACCACGCGCAAGCAAATCCGGACATAATTGTACTGTGGCATAAAAATTCTTCAGTTGTTCTTTCGAATGAGCTATTAATTGTAACCATTTTACGTGTGGTTCAAAAGTTAAGGCAGCGGCCCAGGTTAGTTAGAACTCGAATAAGGTCCTTTTATCTTGTTTATGCAAATTAGTTTTTCGGCGAAATTCCGGGGTGGACTCTAGGTTTGTCGGTAAGGAGTCCTATCCTTGTTGGTAATACTTATCTGTCATAATACGTGCTCACTGAAAAGCTTATATGTCGACCCCATTTCCAACCTTAGGTAAGTTCGTTAATTATTGGTTTCGATCTATAAATTTGATTAATGTTAGTAATCGTGTACAACAAATGTCGTTGGTAGTCCTGGGAATCTATCCTAGAAATACCCATCCAAGTGGTCTGAATACAGCTATCGGCGCTGAGCTCTACATACAACCAGAAACCAGCTTACCGTATTTTTGCTTTCTATTATCGAATTGCAAAAAGCTATCTTCTAGGATTCTAGATAGCACAATACTTGCTGGAATTTACTCTAACTTCTGCGAAATTTATTATGCAAATATTTTAAATTTTTTCAAATTCTGAATAAATTTACAATGGACTAAAAAATGGGTTCATGGTGTTTAAGAAGTAAATCTGCTTCATGACTTGGTGAACAAATCATGCAAAAATTTGAATATTGTTACAATGAAAATAGTGACATAACATAAATCCCTGGAATTTTGTCCAGCTGCAGTTGCAGATTTATAGCAAGCGAGTTAGGACACGGTTGCGATTCTTCTACAGAATAGGGTGGCCCAATTCATAAACCCTGATTACAAGTTAGTATAACGAAAACTCTTGGTTTAGCCATAAAGGGAGAACATATATATTTCACATTATGTCCACTTGCGATGCCTGGTGACAGATTATGGCACCGACGTTCCTACAAATAAAAGCATAAACTTAATTATACAGTTCTTGTTTCCTCTTAACCAATTACAAAAAACTATCTTTCAAAATTGTATATACATGGTACTAAACTCCACACAAAATACAAAATTATGCAAATTCTAAAATTATTTAGCATGCTAAATCCTGATTCAAAAGTTTCGAAACAAAGTTTACCCCACTGCAACACTAAAAAATAGCGGAGTTTGGTGTCAACAATCTCGCCGTTAATCGAACTAGGGCACAGCAGCGGTTTTGGAATATCTAGCAAAACAAAAACGTGGGTACGATTTTTTGCAGTTTAAACTGCAAATGATAATGATGAGTTAATGTAATCAACCTCTAAGTCATGAAATGAGTTACGGTTAATTACTTTTAGGATATCTTTTATTAGTCTTTATTTGTTTACAAATTTTTCTTAAAACTTTTTTGGCACATTTTACCCCAGAAATACGCCTTTTTGTCATAATAGTTTGACCTACATTTTGAAAACTGTTTTATTATTGTATATACAATATGTTTAACATTTGAAGCACCCTAAAAATGAGCTCATATATTAATTTATTAAACAAATCCAATTAAATGTAAAAATAACAAGGTGGTGCTCCGATTTCATAAAAATAAGGTTTTGAAAAAAATCTGCCATCGAATACATCTGAAGACATATTACCGCCAAAGGATTTCTGTTTTCTTGCAACTTGCCTTCTCATTAATGTAAATTCGTAGACTTCCTGAATAACTAAATATATTATTTACACAAAAAGAAATTTCCTTTTCGTTTTTCGTACAGTTCGAAAGTTTCTCCCACCAAATGTGCAGTGATACTTCAGTACACCGGCAGTGTGAATTGGCTTGCTGCTCGTTTATCACCAATGATTCTAAGGATCCAGATGCACCCTCTTTACATGATCTGTGAGATTGCTGGATGAAGAAAAACAATCCGAACATAAACTGCAACTGAACGGCTTTTCCCTGGTATGGGAGTAAATGTGCTGGTGTAGCTCATGCCTTGTACGAAAGCTAGATATGCAGAACAGACAGGAGAACGTTTTAACACTTCCTTCTGCAACATAAATGTTAACAAAATTAATACAGTATACACGAATAAAATTAAACCAGAAGTAAAATTTATGACAAAGACCGTACCGTGTTTAGTATTTTGATGCTGTCTTAGCTCCGTTTTAGTATTAAAGCGCCTCTCACAAACATTGCAACGGTATGGTTTTTCTCCTGTATGCGTTCGCATATGTGTTGTCATGGCTGAACCAGTATTAAAAGATGAACTGCAAAGTGCACAGTTGAAAGGCTTTTCGCCGATGTGGAACCTGGTATGCGTTATTAGGTTGTAGTTTGCTGAGAACTGTTTGCTGCAGAAAACACATGCAAATGGCTTTCGACTCTGATGAACATTATTTCTGTGTCTATACAAGTTTCCTTTGTGTGCAAAGGGTTTATCACACAGATTACATTTGTATGGTTTTTGCCTTAGGTGAAATCCATTGATGTGCATATTTAATTGCGTCTTTGTTGCAAAGCATTTGTTGCATTGAACACATTTATAAGGTTTCTGCTGCTCATGAACACCTTTCATGTGTCTAGTTAGATTAGACACAATTGAAAATGTTTTATTGCATTTATCACATTTGTACGGCTTCTCACCTGTATGGACTCTCATATGGCGTGTGAGATGGTGCGTGGTTTTGAATACATGTTCACAAATTTTACACCTGATAGCAGGCATCTTGACTCGTTGTAGTTGGCACGTAATACAGTAATTTTATTTGATGTTGGGCAAAAAGAAATATAATATAAGCTCTAATCTGACTATACAAATTTGTGAAATTATTTCCTGCCAAGAACCGTTTTGACAACTACATTGAAGAATCCGTTCAATAAAGTTTCAAGGACTTCTGACAGTGCCAAGCAAACAAACGAAAGTGTACTAAGCACAATAATTAGAGCAGTTGGATGGGTTTACGTGTTATTCCGAATGAATTTATTATATGTACCAAAACTGTGGCTACAGCGTAATACCACGCACAGCGTTCGTAAACTGGCTTTATTTCATCCTGTATGCTTGCATTATTTCCTAGTTCGTTAAGGAAGAACCTATTCACTCATCGGATTAAGGTACCTCTGAAATACATTTCCATACCGAAGTTAATAAGATTATTTTTTAACCCTTTGACAATACTCGTGAAAAATTGAGTTGACGGCATAGTATTTTTACATTTTTAAGCCCTCGTAAATTCTCTCACTTTATCAAAAAATACTCAGAAACTGAGCTTAGTGAGTTCAAGCTTGCACAAATACTGTTAATAGAACACACATGCTAACCAAATCACATTAAATAGGATAGTCAAACTTTATGCACGTACATATTTAGGGGAGTTTTGTTAATCTTGACTTTTTTTGTTCCAAGGGGCTTTGCGTTAAAAATACTGCTTTACTGCTTGGGTTTAGTTAAGCTGCAGGATAGCTTGCATGTATCTGATTCATGTTTCTGAGTATTACAAATGTACCTAACGCAGCTCTTTACATGCATACACTCCCGTAATGAAATGTTCCTTCCGTTATTAGTTTTCGAAAAGTGAAAACCGGCAAGTCCAGCCCCTTTCTATTGTTCTCTTCTGTTCTTGGAAATTTTGTGTCTATTTTTATCGTGCAAGTCCGTAGGGCAAGTAGTAAAGTTGAATTGAAAGGCACTTCAAAATATGAATTACATGTAGTGTGCTAACTAAACTGGTTTGGGATTAACACCGTAAATTACATGTTTATGCGTTTCTATTCGCCATTTTCTAAATTTAATAAGCAATTTTTCAGATGTCAGATTGGTGTATAATATGTTTATATTACTAATTTGTTTATTAATCTGGTAAATACTAAATACTAAGCGGTTAACAATGTTTTAAACAAAATTTTAAAGACAAAGTTGGCTAAGTATACGGATTACTCGATAAAATAAATATCTAATAGTAGGCAACGTGACAGACATGGCAAGTTTTAATCCGCTTGAGCGTTCTCACAATGCCCGATGATCAAGTTAAATATTTCGGCAAAGTGTAATAATAAAATGTAGATATGCAGAATTAAAATGGTAAACTATTAACAGCAAAGGTACATTGTTATTCCAGTTAGGCCATACTCCGGATTATTAAATTTGAATTTGTATTCTAAACTCATGGAATTGAATCTAGTTTGTAACTATTTATTTAACTATAATAAAGAAAAAATATATTTAAAAGTTTTTTTGCAGAGTTTTTTTACCTATGTGCCTACCTCCTATTTACACATTAAACACAAAAATTTTATTGTTTCTTGAAATTGTTACTGAACCAGACAGTCCCCTCTTAAGGTTTGGGTTGTGAGCGAGACACGGTGTAGTGAGAACGAGATAAAAATTGCTGCGTGGGGGATGCGTAGTAATCCCATACCTTAAAAGTTTTACTTTAAAACGCCGGTAAGTGATATGATTATTTCATACATTAAAACGCACCTGAGCGACCTCGTAACTTGACCAGACGTTTCGTATATACCTGAAAATCTGTTGACTCGCATACACTAATAGCCCGTAAAGATGGATGTTGCCTTCCATTTTTTATCTTGCGTTTTGTTTGGTAAGTCATTAAAAAATCTTTTACCTTTCGTTTTAATCTTGCGTCTGACAGAAAACTTTTGCAGTTTTGGTCATTTAGCCAGTAAAGTTGGTTTTTGATTTTCGTGTTCGAATTTTTTGTCTGGCACAGAAAATTTCGTCGGAGTTATGGTTCGTTGATTATAGGGCCCGGAGTCTTTCAAAGTCTTTCATTATTGTCATTCCTTTCATTCAAAGTCTTTCAAAAGGAATGATGTCTTTCAAAGTCTTTCAGATTTTGAAAAATGTCATTCCTTTCATTCCTTTCAGGTGAATGAAAGGAAAGGAATGGAAAGGAATGACAAATGTCTTTCAACATGCAAAATTTTCCATTTACGATTAAAAAGGAATAAAACATACCGGAACTTAGTGAATTGTTATTAAAACAAGTTTAATTAACAATTTTTCACTTTAATTTAATTGGTTTCAATTTCAAACACGACTGGAATAATTTAAACCCATAACATCACACTGAGCTAAATAATCGAAGAATTCCTTAGTTTTTGTTAATTAAATATATTGATTGGACATATTTACTGATTTATTGGATATATTTAACAATTTGCAATTATTGAAGTTATGTTTTTGACCAATTTAAATATTTTGCAAAATTTTGCATTTGAAAGGAACGGATTCCTTTCAAGTCTTTCATTTCCTTTCCATTCCATTCCTTTCAGGCTTCCATTTCATTCCTTTCCTTTCATTATTGGTTTTGGAAAAACGTCATTCCTTTCCATTCCTTTCAGTGAATGAAAGGGTAATGAAAGGAATGAAAGACTTTTTTCCTTTCATTCATGAAAGACTCCCGACCCTAAGACATTCAAACAGAGCTGACAGCAAAACCAACACTTTTTAAAATATCATAGAAATTTTATTCAATACCGCAACATGAAGTTTCTCCTAACTTTGATTTTCTTTGTTTTTGTCAGCGGCAAAGGCCAATACTTTGATTTTACGATAACTTTTTTCTCAAATGTTATAAAAAGAAAAAAATCCCTTCAATGAACACTATTTTTCACAGGAGAAGATTCAACAGAAAGCAAATGGAGACGTTTCAACGCAACTGAGTTGGAGGAGTTGTGTAAGCAATCATTGTAAAATAGAAACTGAAACATAATTTGCATTTATTATAAGGATTACAGATGGTTAATAAATTAATGCTACGGTTAAGTAAGATTTTGAAGTTTAATTTTAAATTGAATATTAATCAAACTGACGCAAATGTATTTCAGTGAAGGGCGTTCCAAAGTCGATAGAATATTTGGGTACGTCGAAGGATGGCAAGGTTATTTTCAATGACAATACTGCATCCATAACCTAGCAAGAAGCTCGAACCAATTGCGAATCGCATAGTTTACGCTTATTGGCAATTCAGACCGAAGAACAACTGGACTTCGTAACGTCTGCCGCAGCACCTGGAGGTAAAATTTGCTACTGTAAATATCTAGAGTTGTTTGTATGGATAAACCTAATTGTAGTAATATTTTCGATAGCTTATTGGGTTGCGGCTCGGGAAAATCGCCTTTCGGCCAACTCCTTTGTCTGGGACAAAGATGTTAGTGTGTCGCCCAAATATTATAGAAGTTGGTCTTGGCACACCGAAGAAGAATTCCCCTACCTTTTATGCTTAACCATTCGGAATAACGGACAAATGGAAGCCATTCAATGTTACAGTAAAAGGTGGTACCTATGTGAAGCCTAAAAACCTGAAAATAAAGCTGTAATAAAATAGCTGGTTTGAAGTAAATAAACGACTTCCTTTACATGTGCTAGTACATTTTGATTCATGAAAATCCTTGATTCATCAACCATGTATATTATGCATTAATAAACAAGATTTACTAATCAAGTATACATCAAGTAGCACTTAATTCCAATCCAAAATCCAATCTTTATTTAATTTTTGCAGCACATAGAATATAAGCATTTCAAATTTAAAGTATGACATATCTAATGTTTACTTGTAAGCATTTTACAATTACTTTAAAATTAACAAGAACGAATAACAATAACATATCATAACATAGTGGCCAACGTACGCAAGAATTGGCAATGGCACAAAGCAACTTTTCCTGCCGAGCGATCTTCGTCGCCAATAAAATACGTCTGTCGCATACGCACGTATATCCTATTCTGAGCACAATCTGATGGTGGGGCTGGGGCTTCCCAGCCTAATTGGGTTTGCCGCCTTAGACACGGGTTTGCATCACGTCGTTGTAGTATTGGTTGCTTATAATTTTTGTTTGCGCACTACAAAAAGCAATATTCCGGCATCAGTAGATAAAGTCAACATTTTAATTTAAAAGAAATCATGCAGCTTTTCAGGAACGCTTATGATATCAAAGTTTGAAAACTACTTGCAAGAGGTTAAACAACTTATTTCGGAAATTACGTTTCCAAATGAAACACGCAAAAATGCTTACTAACTTTTTTTAAATACCCAGTTTTTGACAGATTAACGACCAAACAAATTCTCCCAAAAAATTCTGTTGGGTATGAAGGTTTGATTTCTTATTTACTATTATACCCAAATTCTTAGTTTTCTTTGATTAAGTTAGTACAAACTAGTACATTCTATAAGTTCTTAGGAAAACACTTTTAATAAATTCAGTTATTTATTAGCAAACCACACTCGTGTATATAAATGCCAATTTCTAGATTTCAATTTATCACTGTCGTTCGAATTTGTACGTGTATTTGATTGTAGACGATAATGTTCGTTATGAATTTCTGCCGCGGCCTTATGATCGTGTAACGTTAGTAAGCTTTATTTTTGGCATTATATAGGGGATTTTGAAAAGTTATGCTACTGGTTTAGACGCAGGCAACAAAAATAAATTAAATAAAGGTCTTATGATATGATGAAGGAAGCCATTACTGGGGCTAATTATGAATTGCTTGTTAAATTTATAGTAGGTAAGTAGGTCGCAGTGGTTTTTACTGTGTACTTGACAAAATTTCATAGCAGGTATAATAAACAAAAGGGTATCCTTGTTTTAAAATTAGCAATTAATTTCCTTTGATGTACACCAAAGAAAAATAATAATAGATGAACGTTTTTTAAAAGTTTTTTTCTTTCAACGTTTTCACATGTTTTTCAAATCTCAAACAAAGGACCAGGTGCAAATCATTTTAGAATGAAATAAAATAGATTATACTTTGTGCAAAAATCTATTGCCACTGCTTTTTATTACTTATCAATTGGACGTTATCAGTTCTTTTTCATAAGGACGGCTTCTGTCTTTGGTCGTTGGTCAAAACCTTGTCTTTTTTTGTGAGCCTGTTAATTCAATAGATACCAACAAAACAATTTTCTCTTCAGTCTACCGCCTACATTAGGATGTTTTAACTGACACGTTTCTGCTTATACAATTGTTATTGGTACCACAATGAAATACTTATAAAGAACAACAAAGATCCTGCAAAATACTATAATATATTCGCATAATTAAAGGAGAAATACCGACGTTTATCATATCAATTTGTGAACTTATCGAACAGCCTTATTCAACTTATCGAAAACCGTAGAATTACACAGTGTTTATATTTTTGGAATAGAATAGCCTTGAAATCAATTTGTACGGAGAAATGACAAAAACAGTCACGTAGGAGGTTGTTATTTAACCACTCTGATCATAACAAAACCATTTACCTGACAACACCAATGTGTATTCAAAGAATTGTTCATAAATTGAAGCAAAATGGGGTTTGAAAGTGGAAAAATAACGATTTAAAGGGTTCCTCGTAAATCCGGAGACATTTTTGAAACTATGATATTTCGGAACAGTTGAGCTTTGTTGAACCATAATATTTTTTAACATTTAATTCAACTAATAGTTTACAAAATCCACACAAATTCAAATTCACTGATGCCGTTGTATCCAGTGCAGAAAAAATTTCGTTCGGCTTATGCTATAACCTCAAATCCCGATCATGTTGCCCTTTTGGTGGTGATATTTTTACAAATAGTATAGAAACCTTGGAGTGAGCTGGGTGGGATTGTCGATTAGACTACCCCGCCTTACATAAACCCAAAATGTTTCGATTCCTCTGGCCAGTGCAATATCTGGAGCATTATCGGGTTTAGCTACAAAATCGGTGTTTTGGGCTTCCTGGTATGAGTTTTGTTTTTGGCCTGGTGTGAAGTGGCCATGGCCGGCCAGAATAAAACTTTTTCACAGTAATTATCCCTATCAATAACTGGAACCAAGCGTGCCCTCAAACATTCCTCCAGGTCCTTCTTTCTTGTCATATCCCCTCTATAACATAAGGTTCGGAAACGCTTCCATTTTCGTCAATAGCTAGTTTCCCTATCTCTGCTTTGAACATTTTTGTATTTGGCTGAACTTTTTTGGTTTGCGGGACTAGTTTAGGGTTGGAGGCATAGAAATATTTGTTTCCAGGAACACCTTGAGCATCCCAATGGGCGTAGGCTATGTCACAAAAAACTAGGGTGTTAGAAAGTTTTTTTGTTAAACAAATCGTGCTCCAAATTTTGCAAGCTGCTCCTGATTCTTGAAAAGCAATGGTGCTTTCTGCGTAGTGCAGACTTTGATGCGCAACTTCTGAGCTTTAAATTGTTTCAGCGCTTGTGGACTAATGTTGAGTTTGTTAGCCGCAGCAATAATTGAAGTGGAAGGCTCCTCGTTGAACAACTTTGAAGTCGTCTTTAAGTTTCCAATAAGAGCCTCGGTTGCAATGTGTCCTTCAGAGATCTTGCACCCTTTTGTTTTTGTAGCTTCATATCCCCGAATTATTTTATATATACCTACCTTGCCCTTACGTTCTTTTGCAAAGTGTTTCACTGCTTTATTCTTTGACATACTAGCGATATTTTCGAAGTAGGATATAACCCGTTTTGGAAGCGCTTCATTTTACCGTGATTTCTTGACGATGCGTTTATTCTGGAAATCCGAGAAATGCATCATATAACCCACAAAGAATGAGCTATCGCATGATGCATTCAATTTTTTATCTCTAGCCTTCATTTGCATTTTATCTCTGTTTGCAAAAATGCCTCCAGATTTACGAGGAGGGCTTTAGTTTGGCTGGAGGTTGAGGCGCCACTAAACCAGATCCAGTTCTGTTTAACTGACAGACAATTCTGTGGTTTATCTTGTCACTAGCCAAACTTATCTGCAATTCTGATCGTGATTTATGTCCAGTGTCTGAAATAAACTTTATTAATAGCTTGGAAACTGCAAAAAAATTTAATCCTATAATATAATATATAAAACAATTTTAGTTGACAACAAAAGTCTAGTGACATTTCTTTTTAAAGCATTTACAACAAATCATAAGATCAGGACAGAAACAAGAAGCAATTAAATTGTGAAAAGCAGTAACAAATTATATTAGTTCAAACAAATTAGGGAACAGTGGCAAGGTATATACCAGCTATAGGTAAGCTTTCGACCTATTTATACTCCAACATTCAAAAGTATTTGAGCAAACGTTCCACAAAATCTAGATATACGATACACTACCACCAGCTCAGCAGAAAAATCAAATGCTAGCGAATCAACACAAAACTAGCTGATTACGGGTCAACCCCCGAATCATTTCGAAAACGACTAATTAATTAAAGATGATAATTAATTTCAAAGGCCCAATATGCACGCTAAAGGTCATACGCACCTGCGTAACGCAGAACAACATCCTGACCGACTTGAACCGCTAATCGTCTAACCACTGAATCTAATTTGACAGATAATTAGCACCACCTCCAGAAACAAATTATGGAACAATGTTCTCGTGCTTTTGCTAAACCCCACCTCTTTTCCTGCAACTAACAAATCCTCACACAACTCATCTCATTCCTTCAATCTCCCAGCTGAGAAGGCCCCTGTTGTCCGGGGCTTCTCCTCCTCTATGAGGATCCTAACCTTACCCCTTCTCAGTGCCATCCTCATGTCACCCACATCCTGCAGCAGCGGCATTTCTGAACTGCCTCTTTCCCACTGCCTATGTATTTTCCCCCGGGTAGCTATCCTTAACAATCCCTCCAAGATCTCTGTCTTCATCCTTTTGGTCCCTCCACCTACTCCACAATACGGCTCCGGAGTCTTCCTCCCAACCTTGGTCCCTTCAAAATCATTCTTTTTCAATTTCCGTCTCTATTCTGCATCTAGCCTAGTTCCATTTGTAGCTGGTCTAGCGCTCGTGGATGTCCTACCCTCACTTTTGCACTGCATTCCAAGTTTTTCGGACCAAAATTCCATCCATTCTCCTTTTGACAATCAGACTGCTGGCAACAGTTTTCAGTTCCTCCGCTTTCTCCTTCAGTTATTTCGCATTCACAGCAAATTGTGTACTACCTGCCTCCACTTCTTTACCCTTCGCCGCCAATTCCAATAAAAAAGTTTTAAAAATGATTTTCTGGATTTTTATATTGAAATCCGCATTTGATATAGTTCAACGCCAAAAAAAGTGTACGTCAATTTCATGGACCAATCAAAATGTATAGATTGAAATTTTTTTATTTTTGAGTGTATGAATTATTTATCCAATCAATAATATAATGCTCAGTGTGAAAGGATTAAAAAATAAATTTTAACAAAATCTTGTTTTTCTTGCTAACCATACTTACAAGCGTAGAATAAATGTGACGTGGAAAAAATATCCCAATTGCTTTCAATGTTTCTATTCAGTTTTATACCTACTCAGTTTTCTCAAACCAGAAGTTAGCGAATACGTTACTCTAAAACATGTTGTTAAAGCAATAATTGTATAAAACGCACATTTCTAATTTCAAATAATGGGAGAAATTTAATACTTTTGCATACCTTAGTATATAATGGATTATACTAATTAGCACCTTTAATTATAGATTGCACGTATTTTCAACGGTTATCTTTAGAATAGAAGAGATTTCAATTCCTCCTTCCAGGAAAATTATACTTCTGAGCTCACTAATTCCCATCTCTTCCCCTCCACACCCCTCACCTCCTCCCCCCAATTCCAACCATAAGGAAGTACCTGCTGTCTCCTCTTAATTCGTGGCTTCTCTTTATCCTGTTATGATTTTCTTCTCATTTAAGGTTATTTATTTAAGGTATTTGTTTATAAAGTTTTCTTTAAACTTTTTTTGGTTCATTTTACCCTGGAAATATGCCTTTTGTCTTAATAATTTGACCTACGTTTTGAAATCTATTTTATTATTGTATATATACAATATGTTTATTATTTGAAGCGCGCTACAAAGTGAGCTCATAATTTAATTTATTATACAAATTTACTTGTGGATTTCATAAAAATAAAGTTTTGAAAAAAATCTACCACCGAATAAATCGGAACTCCCGCCCGAATTACCATTAAAAGTTTACTCAGTTTTCTTACAATTTGCGTTATATTTTATGTAAATTCTTTGAATTCTTGAATAACCAAATATACGTCGAGTTTCCCAAAAAGAATGAGAAAGGTTTCAATATGCATAAATTTGAGGGTAAGACCATCGAGAAGCTTGTTACTTTGTGAGTTGATAAGAGAGTCATAAATAATTATTTGTGCAAAAAATCGTGACCCCAACTTGCTTCTTTTAAGAGAACCACATATCAGAAATTTAGGATGCAAAATTTTTTCCTGTGGCATACGTGAAAACTTTCTTACTTTAAGTTAGAGGGTGTTACAACACAGATTTGTACCGTCAGATAATAAAAGGTATGCATTATATAATCCACCAACTCAGCAGAATCTACTGCAGGTACATCTGGCTCACTACTGCTACTGGTATTTTTAGTGTCAACCAAATTTGAAAGTGATCCAAAGCAAGAATTTTAATATTAAGTTCAAAAATGTTAATGTTCTTCTGGGAAAACTGAAAGTATATGTAGCAAGTAAAATAGCCTAAAATTTAAAGCAAGTCATGGGCTCTCCGAATCACATTAGCATTTTAAATTATATAGAAGTATGTAGTTGTTACAAGAGACTTTAGAAAAAACAAGCTCAAAATTTCACGAAAATCGAGTGCACCCATTTTTTGAAAAAACCGCATGTCCGGGTCTGTAGGTAGGATAATGCTTAGAATCAAATGAAATGAACAAAAGATACCTTGACTTATATCAACACAAACGAGTGCCAGTTCATAGGTTTTGTGCACATCCATAAAGAAATACAGAGCCCGGAAGAAGTCAATGCTCAAAAATCGGTAAAATCCCGAAAAAGTTACGTTTTGTGAATGGCTTTGCTACTTTTGTACTAGCGGATATTTTTCCATGCTTGAAGCGTACGCTTGTACATAAGTGCCTGGGCTATACGTATTACTAATCATATTAACCATTCTTATTAATTGCTTTGAAACACAAGCAAGGCAATCTTTCTGGAAAACTCCACGTATTATTTACGCAATAAGAACATTCCTTTTCTTTTTTCGTACAGTGAAAGTTTCTCCCACCAAATGTGCAGTGATACTTCAGTACACCGGCAGTGTGAATTGGATTGCTTCCCGTTTATCACCAATGATTTTAGGGATCCAGATGCACCCTCTTTACATGAGCCGTGAGGTTGCCGGATAGAGAAAAGCAATCCAAGCAAAAACTGCAACTGAACGGCTTTTCCCTGGTATGGGAGTAAATGTGCTGGTGTAGTTCATGCCGTGTACGAAATCCAGATATGCAGAACAGACAGGAGAAGGTTTTAACACTTTTCTCTGCAAAATAATATTAACCAAATTATTACCGTATACATAAATACAATTTAACCAGAAGTACAATTTTTTACAAAAACCGTACCGTGTTTAGTGCTTTGATGCTGCCTTAGTTCCCTTTTACTATTAAATCGCCTCTGACAAACATTGCAACGGTATGGTTTTTCTCCTGTATGCGTTCGCATATGTATTGTCATGGCTGAACTACTTGTAAAAGATGCAATGCAAAGAGCACAACTATAAGGTTTTTCGCCGGTGTGGATCCTGGTATGCATAATTAGGTTACTCTTTGATGAGAACTGTTTGCTGCAGAAAACACATGTAAATGGTTTTTGATTCTGATGAACATTATTTCTGTGTTTATACAAGCTTCCTTTCTTTGCAAAGGTTTTATCACACAGATTACATTTGTATGGTTTTTGCCTTTGATGAAATCCATTGATGTGCGTATTTAATTGAGTCTTTGTTGCAAAGCACTTGTTGCATTGAACACATTTAAACGGCTTCAACATCTCGTGAATAGCTCTGACGTGTCGATGTAGAGAACATTTATCGGAGAATGATCTACTGCAATGGTCACATTTGTAGAGTTTTTGTCTTTCATGAACTGCATTAAGGTGCCTCTGTAAATCTTGTTTCGTTGCAAAACATTTGCTGCACTTCACACATTTATAAGGTTTCTGCTGCTCATGAACACCTTTAATGTGTCTAGTTCGATTAGATACAATTGAAAGTGTTTTATTGCACTTATCACATTTGTACGGCTTCTCACCTGTATGGACTCTCATATGGAGTGTGAGATGGTCCTTGGATTTGAATACATTTTCACAAATTTTACACCTGATATCAGGCATCTTGACTCGTTGTAGTTGGCACGTAATACAGTAATTTTATTTGCTGTTGGGCATAAAGCAATAAAATATAAACTCTAATCTGAATATACAACTTTGTTGTGAAATTATATCTTGCCAAAAATGTTTTGGCAACCTTTTTGAAGAATCCGTTTAAGAAAATTTCAGAAACTTCTGACGGTGTCAGGCAAACAAACGAAACTGTACTAAGAACAATACTAAGAGCAGTTGGCTGGAGTTATGTGTTATTCGATAGGATTTATCCTATGTACCAAAACTGTATCTGTAGCGTAAAACCACATACAGCTTTCCTAAACTGGCTTGATTCATCCCGTATGCTTACCAGCATTATTTGCTAGTTTGTTAAGCAAGAACCTATCCACTCACCGGATTAAGGTACCTCTTAAATACCTTTGCATACCGAAGGTAATAAGATTATTATTTTTAACACAGTGACAATAGTCGTGAAAATTTGAGTTGACGGCATAGTATTTTTACGTATGTAAACCCTCGGAAATTCTTTCGCTTTATCAAAAAAAATACTCAGAAACAGAGCTTAGTAAGTTCAAGCCTGCGTGAATACTGATACAAGAACTAACATGCTTACCAAATCACACTAAATGGGGTAGTCAAACGTTATGTATGTATTTGGTGGAGTTTGGTAATCCCTAATTTTTTTCAAAGGACTTTGCGTTATAAATACTGTTTGGGTTTAAGCTTCTTAGGTTGTTTGTATCGGTTTCATGCTTCTGAGTATTCCAAGTGCAAGATTTAACAAAATTCTTGCCTAGTTACTTCAAGACAGTAACAATTTTTCTACTTTAAAATATGAATTACGTGTAGTATGCTAGCCTTAGCTAAACAGGCTTGGGATTTATACCGTGAAATTACATGATTATGCGTTTCTAATTGCCGTTTCTAAAATTTAATAAGCAATTTTTCAATGTCTCAACTTAAGGGAACTGATTTTAACGAAGTTTTGTTGTCAGATTGGTGTATAGTATGTTTATAGTACTAATTTGTTTATTTACCTGGTAAGTACGAAATACTTAGCGGTTAACAATGTTTTAAACAAGATTTTAATGGCAAAGTTGGCTAAGTTTCCCGATTACTCGATAAAATAAATATCTAATAGTGGGCTACGTGACGGGCATGGCAAGTTTTATTCGCTTTAGCGTTCTTACAATCCTACACATACAATAGTATTCCATAGTTCCAAGAATTTCTTGAAGAGCTGCATTGTAGCAGACAATTTTAGTGAAGAGCAAACAAGACAACCTTACGAAAATGCAACTTTGAGATGTATATGTATTTTAAAAGTACTATACTGATAATATGATATGCTTATGACAGCAATAAATAGCTATAAAATAGAGTTTTTCGTACAAAATACAGTAGGCTACTCAATTTCCCGGATACGTGTAGTATGTGCATACTTCTCATGTATCACATAATCGAGTGCCTTGTCCAAGAGTCCCATCTTTACTCAGTGGTTTAGAGCAACACTCCGGCAAAGTGTGGTCGCGGGTTCGACTCCCGCAGGTGGCTCAGATTTTTGGTTCAAGCCATCTCTCAACACAACTCTCCTACGTTCCCATCCTTTCGTAGAATGCAACGACCGTTCATTCTATATCAATACGTTTCCTTCACCTCCATAAAAACCCGGTCCCTCTCTGCCACTGCAGCCTCCTGGACACGGGAAACAAAAGAAAAAATGTAAGTGCATGACCGTTGTTGAGCTATTTCACACAGATCATACCCTCCACTTTGACCAATACCTGGATAACATACTGGTCCTCTTCCTGCTTGAAATACAGGAGCTCTGTCATCCTACTTATTACACCATTCATCCTCCATTCCAATTGATATGCACTCATTAGTGCAGTAGCTTTGGTGCATTTAATGGACACCTTCTCCTCGGTCTAATCTGTATCTCCGGAGATATTTGTGAAACTGGAGGTTGGTACTTAAACAATAGATCCAGCACTGTCCTTCAAAACAACTTACAAATACTATTCGTAAAAACGAACATAGGAAATGATATTATAGTTAACTTAATGAGAATTCTCCCCCGACATTAAAATTGAATCCATATAATTTGAAACTTGGTTTTCTCAATGTGCTCACCCCACTTTTTTCTTCTTCAAAAATGAATTTGCCTTCATTCATTAAATTTTAATACAAATAGGTAACTAATCTGCTAGTAATCAACTTGTGGAAAGTTATTAAATGGGAACCTATGAATAGCATGAAAAACGATAAAATCCCAGAAGAAGGAAAAGTTATCGGTTGAGACTGCCAGTGAAGGACCCAGAATTAAAAACTCTCTGGCACAAAGCAAGGCATTTCTTCCCCTAAAATCGCTCAACATGTTATTATCCAATCCAACCTTGTTTTTCATGTGTCTGTCTCTCCGATGCACTTGTCTATTTCATTCAACTCAGAAACAAACCAGAACTCAAACTGAAATCGACTTTATTAATACGCAAGTTCTGGTTCTGGTTAAAATGAACAAAAAATGTAAAGCCAGACTTGTTAAATAATATTTGAAACCAATGTTTGGTGCACTGGAAAGCCACAACTAAGCAAAGCAATCACTTTGTCATCATAATGTATCATTGAATGATACAGCAACGTTTAATCTTTTGCGGAACTGTAGGTAGGACATGTAATGACAGATGACTATCCAGTGACTTTTAATATGATTGAAATATTAAATATTATACATATTGATCGCTATAGAGACAGCGGATTAGCGAGTGTTAAGCTGCAAGTCGTGTGCAAGGGCATATGCTTATTCGTTGGGGTTTCTAAACTGGGTAGCAAATGAAAACCGTGTACTACTTTGCATGTGTAGCTCTGTAATTTTTGCTGTAACATTAAAATTACAAAACCAGTTCCTTTAACAGTTGGCTGGTAAATTACTTTCCTGTGCAATTTTCTTGAAATTAAAACTATATTTGTTGAAAATATTTTCTCATTGAAAATCTTTAATTCAATATCAAATGAAATAGTCAATCAACGAATACTTAAACATGCATAATTTATGTTTTATATTTAAATAATACACAACAAAACGGGCAGTCAAGCAATATAAACACTAATCTCCAAATTTATTTAGTTTCTTTTTAGTAAAGGTTAAAATTTTAGGATTACATTTTTAGCACCATCTTTAAATGACCCGTTTTACTTGTCTACAAATATTTTAAGGGTTAGTGGTATTCTTTTTAAGCTTCAGTTCATGGACCTTGTCTTTTTTAAGCCTTGCTTTTGCAAACGTAGTTAAGTTGATCCTCGTTTATGCATGATTGTACCATGATTTAAGCCTAAAACATAAAACATATCGGCAGTTACCACGTCTCAAGGGAATTACGTTCAAGGTATTAAACAAAGCTTCAAATGCTCAGCAATCAACCTTCGCATTTAAAATAAAAAAGGATACAAAAAGTACCTATGTAAGAATGGTTGTTCTTTGAATTAACATAAAACATTTAAAACAAGGACTTCTGAACTAAATTTACCATTCCCGGAAGGTTCTCAAAATGTGTACCAATGCTCTCTAAAATGCATGCGTGACGTATGGCTCGTTGTACACGGCAACGAATTTAAATGCCTGTCAGGATTTGGTGGGGTGTTGTACTAACATAAAGTTCTTTTAGGTTTAAATATCGTTCTTTTAAAGGTTTGTCCTATTTTTACTAATATCTCCATCGAATTCTTCCTTACGTGCACGGTACAAGGACCTTTATATGCACCGAAGCTAACAAGTAGGAGTTTAGGTACTATATTTACCTTGGATCAAACATGTCAGTCGCAAGTTTGCTGCGCTTGTGCATATTATCAGGACAGTGATATTATTCTTTGATTGCTGGTGCTACTAATGTTTGATACATAACACGAATTTATTGAATATTCAATTCGACAATTAGAATTGAAGTTAGTGCATAACGAAAAGCACAAACATTTATTCAACAATTATTTATTTATGTCTAGAAAGCTTGAATATATAAAGCTGGCGTTTTTTCACACAATCGAGATTAAGATGAGTTCCGAACTCGTGGCACACTCGTATCCTTTGAAACAGTTTTTTTTCTAATTAATAAAGTTTGTTAAAATTAGTGTTTAAATCATCAAACTGAAGTCTGTGCCATTTAACTTAATTAAAATGGAACAGCAGACTGCACAAAAACAGCTAAAATGTGGAAGCCGGAACCAAGTTAAAACCGAAAAACTATTTAAATGTGAGCTATGTGATAAAACGTTTACACAAGCTAGTAATTTAAAAATACATATTGAAGGAGTGCATTTAGGCCTAAAACCATTTCAATGTACCCAGTGTGAAAAGTGTTTCTCAGTCAAAACTAGTTTGGCCACACACAAGCTTTTGCATACTGGCGAAAAACCGTTCCAGTGTTATTTTTGCTCCAAAACGTTTGCTAGAAAGGTTGCATTGTATTGTCACCTGCGCACACACACTGGAGATGAAAGTTACACATGTACACAATGTAATAAAAAATTTCGGGAGAAAAGAAGTTATGACTGGCACGTCAGATGTCATCAAGGTAGGAGTTTTAGAAAAAAAAATTCTTAAGCGTTTCTTGTTGTAATTTAAATCTTATGGTATTGTTCCATTCCAGGAACCCAAGACTCGGGCTTCCAATGTGTTTTTTGTCATCAGCCTTTCATGTCATTGGCAGTTCTTCATAATCATATTCGTTCCCACATAAACGAAAGACCTTTCCAGTGCTCAACCTGCAGCAAGGAATTTAAAACCAATTCAAATTTATTTTCTCACATGAAAGATGCACATTCGAACAAAAGGCATTATTCCTGCAATCTTTGCAAAAAGACTTTCAAGAAACAAGCTCACATGCAGGGACATCTTAAATCGCACTTGGGTGAGAAACCTTACAAATGTGAAGTCTGCGGGAAAGATTTTCGCTCCAATGGTGAAATGAAAAGTCATGCTCTAATTCACTCAAGTGAAAAATTATACAAATGTAACAATTGCGACAAGTCTTTTAGACAACCTGGTGTATTAACGAAACACAAGTTGCATGTACATTCTGAGAAAAAGCCGTTTAAATGTTTGGACTGTGAGAAAGGGTTCAAGAGAAAAGCGGATTTAATTAGGCACGGGAGAGTTCATAGTGGTGAAAAGCCGTTTCGCTGCCAACACTGCAAGGCTCAGTTTTCTGACATGTCCAACTTGCATAGACATACCAGACAAGCTAAGCGTTGCTACAAAGATTAAAATCCAACCATTTCTGATTCCGTTCCACCAAAAGCCTACTTACGCGATAAAATATTACAAAAAGTTGTGTGCATAATAGTTGCATGTTGCCTTTTTCTATAAAATTATATGGCTATGGAATCTGTTTGTGAATTCCACTTATGTCAGGCTTAAAACCATGTTAGATATTGATACACAATCAGGTTAATTTAAATGTATTACGCAAGAAATAATAACTATCTAGAAACTAAGATTTAA
Organism: Entomobrya proxima; assembly: GCA_029691765.1. Taxonomy (NCBI): domain Eukaryota; kingdom Metazoa; phylum Arthropoda; class Collembola; order Entomobryomorpha; family Entomobryidae; genus Entomobrya; species Entomobrya proxima. Next base: position 45,613,899 of record CM056171.1, read on the forward strand.
GGGTATATTATTATGTACAAACCAATAGGGATCGTAAATCAAAAGCAATTTTTTGTCATACCTTTATATAGTTCTAGATGTTCATACCTTTATATAGCTAAGCATTAATTAATTTGTCTAAAAATTAAACTAAAATTATATTAGCTTTTTACTACTTATTTATTTTTTCTGAATTATTATACAAAGGTTATTTGCCTAATTAGTAATAACAACACACATAATCTATAAAATGATATTATTTATTCGTTTTATTGACTTTAAAAGATAAATGTTTACACTGAACTGAGCATTGGAACAATATTTGTTTGAATATTTGGCAAATTTACATTTCAAATATCACCTTAATGATGCTTATCTCATGATTCAACTTAATGCATAAACAAATTGTTAACTCAGAAGACATAATTTTGTACTCGCACCATACAAAAATACATACTATCCTAGTTTTATATTGCTAGACAGTTACTTTTTTCCATTGAGTGTTTTATGGGTAAAGAACCATAAATAATTTATATCTATACCATTTTACAAACCTGACAAAACCGATTTAGCATTTACAATCGACGTTTGAGGTCCAGGTTTCCAACTCCACACGTTTTAGGAAAAAGGCCAGCCTTTTGACGAGTGAGTAATAATATGTAATCATGTTTGCACGGAATTGAGTTTGAGGCGAAAACACTGAAAATACAGAAAAAGATAGACACTTAAATATACACGAGATTAGGTTTGAAATAATTTAACTAACATTAAAAAATAACAGCAAGGAGGAGGGCGTGACGAAAATTCGCTAAAACTCTCTGACAGAAGCTAAAGCAAAACTGAATAAATAGTTTATATATATACGAAATATATGTAGTGCATAGTGCACAATTCAACTGAAAGCATTGGCGTACCCAGGGGGTAGGCACATGGTGCCCATGCCCACCCCAGACTGGTGCCCAAAAAACGAAAACCTAACTATAGACTTAAATTATAAAAAATGATATAAAAAAATGAAAAAATATAAAGCAAACTTTGAACCATTTAGACAAGTATTCTTGTCAATAATAAATTTATTCGTCGTTTATCATATCTAATATCTAGAATTAAAGCAAACGTTTATCATAACAAATTGCAAGGTCGGCTTTTGTCGTTTGCGGAACAATTTGCAGTTTTACGACAACCCTTAGTATTAGTCGCAGAATAAAAAGTTGGCGAATAGTTAGGGGAAGTTACATATTAGTAGGGCTGGGTTTACTGACTGTCTCAGCAACTAAGGCAACTGTTCAATGAGGCGCCATGAGCTAATTTTCATATTTTTGTAGAATTTGGCATTTTAATATGTTGGTTTTTCGAACTTGTTTCTCGTGGATCCAATTTTTCAAAGGACTCGTGACACATTTTTTTTCAGAATCGCTGGTATCTGCAGTCTGCAGACTCTGAAATCGCTCTGCGTAGCAAATAATTGTATTGGGACGTGCAAAGTTTACCACAACGAAGCTTAATGATCAAAAGCAGAAGATTAGGATGAGGAATTGGACGAAGTAAAGATCAAGGAAAAAGCAATAGAGCTCTGTAAAATGCAGATTTTAAATTCTAAAAGACTTTATTCATTTATATTTCATTAAGAGTTTGCATTTTAGCACCGAGTATTTTCGCTAGCCAATATAGCACTGATACACTGGTTTTGTTCTGCCAATAATGTTAATATGTCCGTAAAATTGAAAATGGAACAGTTAAATAGTGGTGAGTGAACTGCCTTGACACCAGCAAATCACATCCACCTAATTTCCTTTCAAGCCATAGAGGTTGGATTACTGATCTAGTTATTATGCAAGTCCGCTTAAGAATTAATTTTCTTAAAGCTGGAATGCAAATATTACATAAAAATTAAGGAGGAGCCTTCTGTTTGCAGAATACAATTTTAAATTGTTCTTAAGCTTTTGGGTTACTAAATTCGTGTATAAGAAATTGTTTTAGTGACAACCGTTGAGAAATAAATACATACTAACAAATAACGGACTTTTTACATTGAATTTCTTAGACCAGCATTTACAAAGAAATACAAAACCATTGAATTTGTTCCATCAATTGCAAATAAAAACGTGCTTTTTATACAATTAGCGCTTTACAATATTGAGTTCATGGGGTAAAGTGTTTGCTAACTGCTAATTAGTGAAAGCTGTATAGGTAGGTTTTATTAGTAGGCAAACCGAAAAAGTCTGTATAAGCATCTGGACTCCTGTAATAGTCCATCAAAGGTGCGTACAGGTTTTCTGGCGTTCAAGTACTTCAAATATTGATTCTTTAAAAAAGGGCAAAAACTTCTTTGTAAAGCTTCTTTATTCCACTATTTGAAATTCTATCAATCTGTCTATCAATCTGGAGTGTATGCAACAGAAGTTGTAGGATGGTTGAAGGCGACTGGATAAATTTGGGGAACAGCTGAGCCGGTTGGACTGCAAGGGAAAAGAGTTGGAAGCAAGGGTCAAGAATTTGAAATGTAGAGAGGTAAGATTGGATAAGATGACCACGGAAATAATAGACCATGAGCGATTGGGCGACAGGGAGCAAAAGATTGGGGGCATTTGAAAGCGGAGGTTAAGGAGAATAAATTGGCAGCGTAGGAAGAGAAACTGGAGTTAAAATCCTAAATAATAATGGTAGGATTTAAGGTGAAAGCGAAGCAATATGAGGAGAAAGTGGAGTAACTGAAGATTGATGCGGATGAGCTTCAAAAATATTCTTCAATGGCAAGTTGAACAAATTAATTTATGAAAAGCACGTCGTTAAGCTTGAGTCACAGTATCAGCGGATTTATTGGTGGTCAGAAGGGGAACGGTGATAATTTCGGAGGAATATGAATGCATAGCGGAAGTGAAGCTAGCACACCAACGCACGGGCATTGGGCCGAGACTACGCTTGATTCAGAAACAGAAGCAAAGTATTTAATTACATGCTTTAATCTTTAATTAGTTATTCGTATTATATTTTTCAAGTCAGCTAGTTAAAGAAATTTGTGAAATGTACAAAATAATCTACCTGAGGAATTAAACAACATTTCTTGTGATGCTTCAGCAACATATGCTTTCTTGGTAGTGGAGGAGTAGCATTTAAGTTTGGCAGATAAAATTAGTTATAATTTATAATCATGACAAAAGTTTACTACCCAATAAGTTTACAATATCTACATGACTGTAGAAAATTTATAAATTTAATGAAAACATATTCAATGCTTTTCAATGAAGTACTTACAATGAAATGAAAAATGAATGAAACAGAAATGGAATGTGTATTAGTGTCACTAACTTAGTAATAATGATAGAAGCAGCTTGTTTAAATGTCTAAGGATACCCTTCGTGATTTCCCCAGTGTATTACCACAGGGAGCAATTAGATAGCAATGTGAAACACAAGCAGGAACTTTAAAAAATTATTACCAATTAAATCCGTAATCCTAATAATCCTAGACTCGAAACGGATTAAGTCATATATACGTTTAAATAACGTTTGATTGTATTGTACAAAAGACGTGTTCATGCATGCTTTAAACTAATCTGTTACTAACAGACTGTTAAAATCGAATTCGATGTAAAATATAATGACAAACGTGCACATTATTGTTGGTTGTGCATTTTAAAAATTATTGCATAGAAATACTTTACCAACAGGCGTGCCTACCCCAGACTTAAACCCTGGGTACGCGCCTGACGCCATTCAACTCCACTCTCCAATCCCTTCTATGTGGAGAAGGAGGCACCTGTTGTCTCCTCCTCCACACAATGACTTTCTCCTGCTCCTTCACTTGTCAGCCTGATCTTCAGCAGCATTTCGCCCCCGGGCCTCTTTCCCTCCGTCCACTTCCAATTGGGGTAGCACTCCTTAACAATCCTTCCAAAATCTCTTACTTCTTGTCTTTCCCTCCCCCAGAACACTCTCCTGAACTATTGCTCTTAGACGTTGACCCCTTCAGATTATTATTGTTTTTCAAACTGTCTCCGTCTCTAAATCCAGTCTAGTTCCATTTGTACTCGATTCAGTGCCCGTGGGTTTGCTAGCTTTACTTTTGCTCTACCTTCCAAGTCCCTCCGAAAACATCTTCATTTCCTTCCTGGTCTCTAATAACTCCGCTGAAACGGTGACTCAAGCTTAACGGAAAAAGCTTTAGAAGTAAATTTTTGAACTTCTAGGAAAAATATCAGCATTTGATGTACTTGAAACCAGGGAAGTGGAACCTACAATTGATGGACTATCTAATAGGTAAATATTAAATGTGGGCAAGAGTATGGTTGCACTGTTTGATAGTTTTAAATAACCTTATTGTGAAAACTTTAAACACGAGCTTTACCAAAACCTTGTTTCCAAACCATACATACAAACATGAACTAAATGTGACCTGGGGAAAATATCTACTTATTTTAAACGTTTGTTTCAGTTTACACGGATCTTATTCTGTGGTAAACATTAGCTTAGGTAAAACGCCGTTTCACGGAAAACTTGTATCTGGAAGGCTGTACAATAAATCAGATGGATGGTAGGACATATTTGCATTGCATGTATTCAAAGTTCTTCTGATAGCAAGCACTAACATAAGCAAAATAGGAAATGGTTGTTTTCAAGAGGTTACAAAATATGTTATATGAATAATTTCATAAAATAGCCTTTCTCCAATTTGTTAATGTTTCTTCTTCCAATTGTTCAGAAAAACCATGACCAACATCGTATTTAAATAGTACTCTCACCTTTAATATGTACCTATTGCTTAAACATGCTCCTTGTCTCTTTAGATAAGCAATTTTTCAGGAATTGCATTCTACAATTTTCGTGTGCAAAGGGTTATCGTTTGTATTAAGCACAAAAAGTATTAAAATATCCATCGCATTTTTAAATAAATACAGCTCTTTGCTGTATTTAAATATAAAGTTTAAATTTGGATTTTACATACGAATTTAGTTTTATAGTATAATGAATCTTCGAATCACTCGATCAAATCTATAGAAATTAAAAACTAGCTTTGTGCTCTTTTGTAAAATTTATGACGTTAAAGTACCACACGAACCACATGTTTTCCAAGAATTTTTAAACATCCATAGGCATCAAAATACGCGTAAATTATCAAGTATATTTACATGTTTCTTGCTTTTACCATAGGTCTAAACTTCCTCCCTTTGCTCTAACGTACCTACTTAAGTTCTGGGAGAAATTCCAAGTGATGTAAACAACTACAACTCAATAACCAAAAGAATTTGCTTCCCTGGTACGACAATCACTCTTGGACTTTGTAATAACTTGAGGAATAATTTCATAATTTACACTATTGTATTTCTTGGACAGAACATTTTTATTAAAATAAAGGGAAAACGGAGTTTGAAAGTGGAAAGTAAAGCAAGCTTATTAGACCGAGCTTTCGAGAATTTTTGTTATCTTCATCAGGGCCATACGGAGAATAAGTACGAATTCGAAAAAGCAATTCATGTTTTATTTTTAGGTTAATAGTGTTGATTGATTGGTTAGTCGACATAATTGTATACCATATGTATGAGGAACAATTGCTCACGAAGCAAGTTGCTTTATGCAATACGATTTAAAAATCCGTGCCTAAACGTGGCTTTTAATAACAGCAGCATATGTGAAGTATTTGAATTTGAATTTATTAAACACTGGTTCCCTCAATACGAGGCACATTACACCAATGCTTTCAAGGTACATGATTTTGAAGTATACAAATACAAAATCAGATAGTTGAAGTATACAAAATTTTGCAAGGTTTACAGAGTATTAGAATTAACAATATATTCATTTTTGATATGTCATATAACATTTAGTCTTTCAATAATTGCATCAATTGAATTAATAATGTTAATAGATAAGTTATTATTATCAATAGTAAGTATGTCATTAATTTGTGCATTAATCATAGCAGAGTACAAGGAATTTTTAAAACAATAAAAGGAATATACACACTTTATAGACGCACAAATGCAGGCAAATCATACCACAATTTCACACCATTGTATTTGAAGGAACGTTCACCCCATTTAGATAAAGGCTGGAGTAGGTTTTTGGTAACTGACAAAACCTGCAAATGATCAAATGGTTGCAGCATTAAAACCATTTAAAGATGAACACGAGCTGACAAATACAGCTAAAGGTGTGTACATAATGCTGGTGTTCACAATATGAAAATTAGGTTAGACTTAAAAAGAATGAGGTAATCAAAAACGATTTGATTTTTCAATTTTTTTGCGAATTGAACCAACCGCTTATATGCTGTACTAAGACGCCAATTATTCAAGCTGATTCAATTTTCTAAGAACATACTCTACTAGATCAAATACAGACCAATTTCTGTTAGCAACCTTAACAAACGAACAAAGTACTAAAGAGTTAGGGGAATCATTGTCATGAATTGATCTATGTATTTTTTTGTATTAAATTGACTGCATCCAAAATACTGTGTACTTATATTTCATAACTGTTGTACTGCTTCTAAGACAATTTTCACTATTATTCACGGAACTCGTTTCACACCTCCCAACAAAGTCCAGAATCCTACATCGATTTTCCAAAATCCGATTCACCACACGTGAATTTCATTTCAAGTTACAAAATAATACAGAAATGGAGCTAAATCGGCAAATTTGTTCCCGTCAATATGCACTGAAAACCAGTAATAAGTCATTATAGAAATAACTTTTGTACTTTTGCAATTTTGAAACATTCTGTGGTGAGTCGGCAGCATTCGGTTTATTGGTAGAGGGGATGTAGCATTTTGTTTAGCTAGGTAAATGGACCGTCCCACAATTTGCTAGGCAAAATATAATTAACTAGTCTACAGTCATCTACTTAAGATGGTTTGGAAAACTCTTCTTTTTAAAAAATGAAATGTTTGAAATGAATTAAAAATAACCAAAGTGCCTGTACATGTTCCAACGTCCGACTCATCACACGACGAAGCATAAGCCCTGGTCACTATGTACTAACAACTGTAAAAAGTAAGTAAAGTTGTAAGTTGACATGGCTTGTATGGTGGAAGACTTCTCAATTGCTTTATGTTGTATTCTCTAAATTAGCGTTAAAGTAAGAATGTACTATAATTAATGCAAACTTTTCTATACGTTAAAACGTAAAAAAGAAGTACTTCCTGAGTTGTTTTATTTGCTTAATTAGTATGGTGATTTCTTGGAACCTGTTACTTGTGAATGCAATTTCTTAAATGAATTATAAAGATTCTGATGTAGGCGTATGAGCCGGATAATCTGTAATTGCTGCTACTGTTCCGCAAAGCCAAAGAATTGCATTAGAACGTAAAAGTTTGCCAAAACAAGTTGAATGCAAACTTACAGCAATAAGCAATATTAAAACCGAAACTTGTTTATATATAGACAGACTTTTCTAAAAAATTGATTTGCGTAACACTATATTTTATATCTTGTGTTTCCTTTTTAAATTGTATTTAAAAAAAATCTTTTTCCATCCCATTTAAAATACGGCAATTTGGTAGTGTTAAGAATTGAATGATGTAGTTTACGGTTTTGATGTGTTAGCAATACTTTGTTCAGAGAATGTATGCTGCAATCTTTTAGACTGTTATTGTACTATATTTTAACTACTTTAAACTTGCCTCTATTAGTAACCTAAAGCCAATCTGTAAAAACCATGCCTTACTAAAACACGAGAATCTTGTCCAGGTACACGTCAGTGTCGTCGTGTCATCTTCGTCACAGGTTTTAGCTATAGAATGTACTCTACTCTACCCATGAAAGCTAATAGGTAATGCGTGTAAGCAATACACACTCTCGGTCTGTCATTCAGCAGGGTAAGGTACGGGTGCAAGTCCACGGAGAGAAGTAATAATTAGGCATAATAATTGACATTAAATTAATTGAAGAAAACTATTAAAATCACTACAAATTTGCCGACTTGTGTAAAATAAATTGACTCTCTTTTAAACCGTAACCATTTCCTCGAGCAGTGTCATTTTTCTCCGAATATTTATTTCAAGTCACAACGCACTTTCATCAGTAACCATCAGTTAACGCACATGAACCCAACTCAAACTATTTCGAACTCTTTTCATGGTCCTTCGAACCGGATTTAATTGCTTGCCGGACATTTTACCAAGCGTTGTGTGTTAGTTAAGTGCTAATCAGTGATTAACATTTGGGTTAAAGTGCAATCTGCCTACTGTGTGAGTAGCTAGCTAGTTTTCCGTGTGACTGAACAAGAAGTGGGCACGCGAAAAGAGCGTAGTTTTCAGCTCAGTTGGAGATGTCAGTAACGCCAAAAGTTAGATCAGCTGGTTTTGTGATTTGAAATTTGTTGACTGTTCAAGAATTACTGACTGTTCGAGTTTTTTGTGAATTTATTGGCTAATTTGGTGATTTATCAATTACTGTTTCATCATGGGTGACGAGAGGAAGAGATCCGTTGCTCACTCACGCTTGAAGCTGTATCTAAAGGAAGTTGATGACCACAGTAAAACCCCACTGACCTTGCAAAGTGCAAACGCGCTTATGACGAGAGTGGAGGCAAAATGGAAGGTATTGGAAGAAGCCCAGGCAGCCTTGGAGAAAACTGCAACATCTCAAGATGCACTTAAAGTGCAGTTTGACGCTGGAACAGAGTGTGAGAGGACCTATTGTGAGTTGTTGACAAAACTCCGCACAATAATCGACCATTTATCAGCGTCCAGCACTTCATCTTCTTCTTCAGCAGCGGCAGCCTCAGGAGCACCTGGAGTAACAATAAAGTTGCCCACCATTTCCCTACCCGAATTTGAAGGACAGTTTGCTGAGTGGGTGTCTTTCAAAGACTTGTTCACGGCTGCTGTGGTCAACAATAAAAGCCTATCAGGGGCTCAAAAGTTACAATACTTGAAGTCTTCTCTGCGTGGAGAGCCCGCAAATTTGATAAAGTAACTACCTACGACAGACGCCAACTACTCAGAAGCTTGGCAGATTTTGGAGACTCGATACAATAACACAAGGGAAATTGTACAGTCTCAAATTAAGAAAATTTTGGATTTGAAGCCAGTCAAAAATGAGAATGCAAAGGACTTGCAACAGTTACTTGACCAGTGTGAAGAGTGCTTGCATTCCCTTAAGGTCATGAAGCGGCCGACCGACCAATGGGATGATCTCATCGTGGTTATCTTTGGGAGGAAGCTGGATCCAGTGACAAGGAGGGAGTGGGCAAAGAAACTGACAGGAAATGCTTTACCTACATACCAGGAGCTGAAGGATTTCCTCAAGAGTCACATTTGTGGTCTTCAGGCGGCGGGAGTGAGTAGTTTCAGGGATGTTGGTAGTCGACAAGGAGAGAAGCAAGTGAAAGTGCACCACACCGCAACGGAGAGTGGTAGCTGTGCTGTCTGCCAAGGGTCACACCAAATCCAAGAGTGCAGGGAATTTCTCAACAGCAGCCCGGGGGAACGTAGTGCGCTAGTTAGGAAGGCGAGACTATGTTACAACTGCCTGAAACCTGACCACAGGATAAAGGAGTGTACTTCACCCAGGAAGTGCAAAAGGTGTGGTTCCAAACACCACACTTTACTCCATGAAGAAAGAAAGCAACACTCAACAAGGGCCATCCACATCCAAGGAGGTAGTACCGACTATCCAGGGGAATCATGTGGCGGCGGATGGCGGAGGACTGCTGATGACGGCAATAGCTAACTTACCTGACCAGTACGGAAGAATGGTACCATGCCGAGTTTTTATCGACCCCGGATCCGAAGGAGATTTTATGTCCATTCCTTGCAAGAAGCGGCTTGGACTTAAAAGCCTTCCCAGTCGAGTGAGAGTAAAGAGAGTCTGGAATAAGAAGGCTGGAACTTGCACCGGGAAAGTTCCTTGTACCCTGTATAGCAGATACAGCAATAAGGAGTTGGAGGTGGAGCTGCTTCTTATGCCAGAGATCACCGGAAAGTTACCAAAGTTGCCTCGTGATCGTCATTGGAAGCATCTTGAGGGACTTGAGCTGGCGGATAACAAGTGGTATGAGCCAGGTGATATTGATATTCTATTGGGAGTAAAAGTTTATGATGATGTGATGCTAAAAGGACGCCGTCGTGGGCCGAAAGGAGCACCAGTGGGTCATGAAACCATTTTTGGCTGGGGAATAGCTGGAGTGTGCCCCACCGAAGAAAGGGGATATCTATCGGCTCATCATATCACTCTAGAGCAAGTTGGGAATCAGCTGACTAAGTTTTGGGAGGTGGAGGAGCCCCCAAAAAAGCGGATTCTAACCAAAGAAGAAAAGTTCTGTGAAAGCCACTTCAAGGCCACGTACAAGAGGGATAGTGAAGGACGATTTCATGTTGGAGTTCCGTTTGACAAGGACAAGCTTCAAACTCTGGGAAAGTCCAAAGACATTGCCCTAAGAAGACTACAACAAGTAGAGAGGAGACTTTCTCGTAAACCTGAACTACGAGCTCAGTATGCGGAATTTATGAAGGAGTACGAAAAGCTGGGACATATGGTGGAAATACTTCCAAAGGATCATCAGGAGAAAGTGGGTGTCACCAACTACTTGTGTCACCACTTTGTGGTCAATGAAAGTAGCACTACTACTAAGCTGAGAGTAGTATTTGATGGATCAGCATCAACCTCATCAGGTGTCTCACTGAATGACACAATCTTTGTGGGGGCAACTCTACAAGATGACCTGTTCGACTTGTTGCTGCGTTTTCGGATTTATGCGGTTGTGCTGAAGGCCGACATTGTGAAAATGTTTCGGCAATTTAAATTGCTTCTCGAGAATGCTGATTTCCATCGCATTTTGTGGAGGGAAAGTCCAGACCAACCTGTACGAGAATTTAGGCTTGTAACCGTGACTTATGGGACAGCGTATGCACCTAACGTAGCAACAAGGTGTGTCCAGCAATTAGGAGAGGATTGTGCAGAGGAGTTTCCAGCAGCATCAAAGTCGCTGCTTAATGATACGTACATTGACGATATTTTAAGCGGATGTGACACGGTGGAGAAAGCAATTGAGCTATTTCATCAGCTGGTGGCAGCAGTAGGTACGGCAGGACTGGAGCTGAGAAAGTTTACAAGTAACAGTGCAGAGTTACTTGAAATTATCCCTGAAGCATGGAGAGAATCCGGTCAACTTGTTTTTGACGAGGGGGAGCTGGTGAAGGCATTGGGGGTACAGTGGCATCCGGCCAGTGACCAGTTCAAGTTCAGACCTATGAAGACGGATGGCAAGCTGGAGTGCACAAAACGATCATTGTTATCAGAACTAGCAGCGGTTTTTGATCCTCTAGGGCTCATCTCATGTGTCACGTTGCGGGGAAAACTGCTCATGCAAGAGCTGTGGAAGTTAACAGTGAAGTGGGATGATATCGTCCCTGAATCAATTCAAGAACGATGGGGGGAGTACCGGGAGGATTTAGCCAAGTTGGGAGATCTGTCTATTCCAAGGAGGATCACCGTTGACAATGCGGCTCGGGTGCAGTTGCACGGTTTTGCCGACAGTTCTGAGGCTGGTCTCGTTGGAATCGTGTATTTAAGGAGTATCTACCCCAACGGAGAGGTCGAGGTACGATTTGTCACTAGCAAAACCAAAGTGGCACCGTTGAAGCAAGTTACCCTGCCCAGGTTGGAATTATGTGCTGCTGTGCTCGTGTCAGAGCTCATTGTTCATGTTAAAGAGTGCCTTAAACTTGACTGTGAACTATTCTTGTGGAGTGACTCGACGATAACACTCACTTGGATAGCGGCCCAGCCCAGAATTTGGAAGACGTTTGTTGCCAACAGAGTGGCAACAATACAGGAGTTGACACTACCCAGTTCGTGGAAACATGTTGCGGGGACAGAAAATCCGGCGGATTTAGCATCACGGGGATGCACGGTGGAGGAACTAAGAACTTGTGATCTCTGGTGGAGGGGTCCGAGTTGGCTATCAAGGCCAGAGTTACCAGTATTCCCCCAGGAAGCTGTATCCGACGAGGATATGGAGGAAAGGCAGCTAGTAGTAGCAGTGCTGTCATTAGAGAAAGAAGATAACAAGAGTATCCTGAAATTTTCATCCTTAAAAAGATTGAAGCGGTGTACAGCGTGGTATTTCCGTTTCCTTTTATTCAAGATAAAGAAGAAAGTTCCAACAGCACCAGTGACAGCAACAGAGCAACACATAGTCATGTTGTTTTGGGTGAGAAAGCTACAACGTGTTCATTATCAAGAAGAATTCGAGCTTTTGGAGAAGCGGAAACCAGTGGGGATTCACAGTAAATTGAAGAGTTTACACCCCTTCATCGATAGTTTTGGGATTATCAGGATTTCAGGAAGACTAGAGAATGCTCGGTTGCCAGACGAGATGAAACATCAAATCGTGTTACCAAAGAAAGGCCATTTTACAAAGTTGGTGATAGATTATTTTCATAATCTCAACTTCCACAGTGGGTTCCAGCAAACATGGTCAAGTGTCCAGAGGGAGTTTTGGATAGTCAGAGGTCGGGGCAGAGTTCGTCATTTCGTCAGAAGCTGCATCCGGTGCCGTCGTTTTCGTGCCAAGAATGCTGAACAGCTTATGGGTGCATTGCCAGCACCACGAGTGACACCATCTCGTCCATTTACCCACACCGGAGTGGATTATGCTGGTCCATTTACACTGAAGGATGTGGTGGGTAAAATACCGAAACTTTACAAGGGCTACATGTGTGTGTTTGTTTGTTTGGCCACAAAGGCTGTTTATTTAGAAGGGGTATCAGCTCTAACGACAGAAGCGTTCGTGGCAGCGTTCCGGAGATTTGTGGCACGGAGGGGGCTCCCCACCCACATGTATTCTGATTGTGGCACGAACTTTGTGGGTGCGGATCGTGAGCTTAAATCGTTTGCGGAAAGTTCAGTATTGAATGACGCTGTTGCGGATGAATTGAGTGGAAGGGGAATCACGTGGCATTTCAATCCCCCAGCGGCGCCACATGTAGGAGGACTTTGGGAGTCAGCGGTCAAGTCAGCCAAGCAGCACTTGCGGATGGTGACTGGAGGAGGACCGATGACATATGAACAATTCGTGACATTGTTGGCTCAGGTGGAGTCAGTGCTAAACTCAAGGCCACTATTTGCAATGTCAGCAGATCCAGGAGACCTTCAGCCTCTCACACCGGGACATTTCTTAATCGGAGCTCCGTTACTAGCAGCCCCAGATGTGGATTTGGAGGAGATACCACGGAACAGATTGTCCCAGTTCCAAAGAATACAACAGCAATTTCAGCGTTTTTGGAGGAGATGGAGTAGTGAATACCTAAATACGCTTCAACAGCGTACAAAATGGATGTGGGAGCAGGACAACGTGAAAGTTGGGGATTTAGTGCTTTTAGTGGAGGAGTCAGCTCCAGCCAACTGGAAGATGGGGAGGATCCTTGAGGTTCATCCGGGGAAAGATGGGAATGTGAGAAGGGTTACTGTCAAGACAGCCACGAGTACATTTGAGAGAGTGGTTACAAAATTAATTCCTTTATTAAGAAAAGATATTGAGTATTAGTTATGATCAAGTGCGTGCACTAATCAATCTGTTTCTTTTTCTTGTAGAATTTCGTTTGACTTGATAGGGAACACATTCTGAAAAAGCACCGGTGGAATAAAGTCTACTACGTGTGCGTGTCATAGAATGTTTATAGTCCTGAATTTGCTCCTAGAGAATAAAGTCTCAGAGTGAGCGTGCCAGAGGACTGTTAGCGTTTTGTAAATTAGACTAAGTTTCAATTTTTGAACTTGTAAAAACTCAAAAGATGAGTATAAAAGCAAAATTGTAGATTTTCATGTTAGAATCATTTTTTCTGAATGTGAAATTTGATTGATGTTGTGCATTTGCTTGTGTTTTATGGAATCAAGTCTTATGTATTGACCGAAGGTGCAATGGGGGGAGTGTTAAGAATTGAATGATGTAGTTTACGGTTTTGATGTGTTAGCAATACTTTGTTCAGAGAATGTATGCTGCAATCTTTTAGACTGTTATTGTACTATATTTTAACTACTTTAAACTTGCCTCTATTAGTAACCTAAAGCCAATCTGTAAAAACCATGCCTTACTAAAACACGAGAATCTTGTCCAGGTACACGTCAGTGTCGTCGTGTCATCTTCGTCACAGGTTTTAGCTATAGAATGTACTCTACTCTACCCATGAAAGCTAATAGGTAATGCGTGTAAGCAATACACACTCTCGGTCTGTCATTCAGCAGGGTAAGGTACGGGTGCAAGTCCACGGAGAGAAGTAATAATTAGGCATAATAATTGACACTAAATTAATTGAAGAAAACTATTAAAATCACTACAAATTTGCCGACTTGTGTAAAATAAATTGACTCTCTTTTAAACCGTAACCATTTCCTCGAGCAGTGTCATTTTTCTCCGAATATTTATTTCAAGTCACAACGCACTTTCATCAGTAACCATCAGTTAACGCACATGAACCCAACTCAAACTATTTCGAACTCTTTTCAGGTAGCATTTCATTTTTTGGTGGGTTTTAATTGGTGAATGGGAGAGGAGCAAGAAACTGATGTGAACAATGGGGGAATGAATGAAAATCTCTGGTGCACTTTACTTCTTTTGGGGTATTTAAGGTCTGGGTATTGTACCAGGCTAAAAGTAATTAAAATTAAAAGTAAAATAAAAAATATTAATTTGGTTTCATTTTCCCTTGCTTCTTCAATACGAAACCTCTTTCGGAGGAAGTGGAGCAGCGCATAAACAATCACATCATAATGGAAATCTACCAAAACCGTAAATCAAGTGACAAATATTATAATCTAGCTGAATACCCAGTATTAGTGTTCTCATGCAAAATTTTAAATATGATATTTAAATTCATTTCTTCTTAATTACAAGTTATCCAAGATATAAATCGTTTAGTTTGGTAGTAGCATTGGACCTATAAACAACTTAAAATGCCCTATGTAATGAAAAAAATATTAGGTTACAGCGTGGTAGAATTTTGAAAGCACAAAAGGCAGCATCAATTTTCCAATTCCTTCCAATTTGGCTGTCTCGCTAAAAAGTCAGATAAAATGTCTAGGAAACGTCTCTTCCTGCCCTGTTATCTTGCTGGCTTTGCCATTTCATCATCCCCAAAAATCAGTAATTAGTAACCAGTAATGGTAAACCATAAAAACGCTCGCTGCAAACGCCGATATGAATGTAAATGTGCCTACAACGCAACCCCCTTATTACACAGATGCTCTTTTTCTCTGGTTTAAAGCCTATTCTTGCTGGTTTAGAGCCAACTAAAAATAAAGTAGACGGACGGACACACAGACAGACAGACACACTACATCTTAATAAGCTCCTCTGCAAAGCAGCGAGCTAATAATTATAATTTTACTACAAGATACTTGATACTTTCGATTTCATAACATTTTTGTGTTGATTCAGGAGCATTTTATAATTTGGGAGGCGTGGTGGCCGTATTATTTCAGGCAGATGAACTTGTCAGGATGTATTTTGGGCTGAAGTAAATTGGAAATGCTGATTTGAATAAGTGGATGCTAATGAAACGTTGACGTAGAATATACAAAACTCGACAGGTGTCTGCCCCTTAATTTGGTTAGACTTATCCAATAGATAACTTCTTTTCTCAATTAAGTCCCAACCAGTCTTAAGCTCAATATTTAAGTTCCTTACAAGCTGACTCTTTATTAAATAACGAAACTTAATTCTCTTTAATAGTGCGTAACCTAGAGTAAATTTTCAGATTCAAAATTTGTGATTTTGAAGTATAAAACGATAAATTTTGTATACAGTGATGTCCCTGTCTTATTTTTTTATATTTCAATTGCAAATAATAATAATAATTGCATTTATTGTCCATGATTTCCTCGAGAGGTAAATTACATCATGTTATGGCATACTACACCATCGTCGTATTTGGCATTTGGCTAAACTGGTTATAATGACTATTATAATCTATTGATCTAAACCTCTTTTGCAATTTATCTACCAGGCATATATTAAACCATACGTAACAAGGAAACATATTAATACGCAAAACTTTCTCAAAAGTGCTAACGTTAAGTTAAGTTGTGTGCAGGCACTCCCCTGGCATTAAAATTAAATTAAATCTAATTTTTCAGTGTTTTTATTCAATCGCCACGTACTAATTTTAACATTTTTCTAAATCAAAAAACGAAATATATTCGTTTAACCTTAATGGGAATAGTTAACAAACCTCCCAGTAATAAACTTTTATGGTACCCTTGCTTACTACTTTTCAGCAAAAACTTGAGAAGAAGTCGAAGGTTACGTAGGAAAATGAATGGAATGAACCAAAGCACTAAAACCAATATATAAACCACTTTCCAAAAAACCTAAAACTGCTTAAACCTTTTATGATTTCCTTACAAATCCCAACAAAATCGTAAAACTATAATGTTTAGCTAGCTTCTTCTGACTTTGCCCATTCCAAATTTACAACCCTCTTATCCCGCTAAATCAAGCTATTTACCTGTGGAAGTTAAATTGTGGCACTGGACCAAACTGGTATTTCCTCCGGAAACGCTGACAAGCGTGATGACTTGAAATAGGTTGATAAGCAATAGTACATGTAAGTGATTATCCAAAGGGAACTTTGTGCTCAGAATTGGTCACTAGGCAAGTGCTTCATCTGGTTTTCAGTGGAACGGTTTTCGACACCGGGAGATTTGCCCACCAGATGACCATCCCAATGCCCAAGGGAGTTCCCAGAATTTGGCGTCGTTTTGGCGCTCCCCCATTCGTAGTTTTTGAAGGTAAAGTATGGATACACAGATTCTTTATGGTTCATAAAGAATTCAACATTATATATTCCATACATTACGGAATATAGAATGTTGGATTGCGACCAGGAATGTTATTAGGTTGACCAAGAAAAATGATCCGGGTAGATTGAGGGGTAGGTATAATAGTTAGGAAACCATATCAATAAAGTTAATCGTTTTACATTGGTAATATCAATATTCGTATGATATGGGGTACCAAAACTAACACGCGCTCGTGAAATCTGTACACTCTAGACACCCCAGCAAGGTGCATATGCTGTATTTTCGGCGTTCAAATGCTTTTAAAATGTCATAAAATTAACCACCCACCCCTTGTCAAAATTTTTTCATTAATCAAGTTGCTATTCTGCCACCAAATCATTCATCATTGAATCAATCGAGTTTTTTACACAATTTCTCTTTTATTGCGTAAGATTGTATGATTTTTGAATGAAAATGCATTTACATTTTGTATTGCAACGTAACAGATTCACTGAAACGGTTGTTGGTGTACACACTAAAAATAATAAATCTGCATACTTCTTGTACCCGTTAATTACCGCTTAACCCTTTTAAATGGCACTTAAAAACACGTTTATTGTAGTTGTAGTGGAATAAAAATAAATTATTATGTAATTCAATATGGTAATTATAATTCAGGTGCAATGGGTAACAGTGGTAATTTCCTCAGAATAGGTTGTCCACAATGTGGGTATTTCAAACACGAGTAAACATCCATGGTAAACCATTAAAAATGCTCGCTGCTAAACACGATAAAAATGTAAAAGTGTCTACAACACAACCTTCCTTATAAAACGTTTATATTTGAACTCGAGCCGGTTTAAGATGTGAACTGATCAATTTTGGTTAAAAAATAAAGTTTATGTGATCCCAATTTACTATATAAGTATGCTAAATGATATTAGTTTTGGTATCACTATAGATAGTCATTTGGTTACCGTCGTATTAGTAATACGGTATTACTTTGTTTATTCATGATATCCAAATTTTAAATATAAATTTATGAATATTTTTTATATAATTGAGGTATAAAACCTGATATCATTAGGTTTGAAATTTAACGGAATATATTGTGCTTTGGTTATTACAATGGGTCGCAAACGTATATACAACGATTCTAAAGAAAGAAAACAGCAGGCTCAGAAACGAAGGCGGGAAGACCAATAAAAAAAGGCATTCGATCAGGAAAAAATACAGCAAGAAGGAAGGATGCCCGGAAAAATAAGTCTGTGAGAGAGCGTGACAGAGATTTAACTTGGTCTAAAGCCGATTTAACCTGGTCTAGAGCCGATTTAACCTGGTCTAGAGCCGATTTAACCTGGTCTAGAGCCGATTTAACCTGGTCTAGAGCCGATTTAACCTGGTCTAGAGCCGATTTAACCTGGTCTAGAGCCGATTTAACCTGGTCTAGAGCCGATTTAACCTGGTCTAGAGCCGATTTAACCTGGTCTAGAGCCGATTTAGCCTGGTCTAGAGCCGATTTAGCCTGGTCTAGAGCCGATTTATGCTGGTCTAGAGCCGATTTATGCTGGTCTAGAGCCGATTTATGCTGGTCTAGAGCCGATTTATGCTGGTCTAGAGCCGATTTAGCCTGGTCTAGCGCCGATTTAGCCTGGTCTAGCGCCGATTTAGCCTGGTCTAGAGCCGATTTATGCTGGTCTAGAGCCGATTTAGCCTGGTCTAGAGCCGATTTAGCCTGGTCTAGAGCCGATTTAGCCTGGTCTAGAGCCGATTTAGCCTGGTCTAGAGCCGATTTAGCCTGGTCTAGAGCCGATTTAGCCTTGTCTAGAGCCGATTTAGCCTGGTCTAGAGCCGATTTAGCCTGGTCTAGAGCCGATTTAGCCTGGTCTAGAGCCGATTTAGCTTGGTCTAGAGCCGATTTAGCCTGGACTAGAGCCGATTTAGCCTGGACTAGAGCCGATTTAGCCTGGTCTAGAGCCGATTTAGCCTGGTCTAGAGCCGATTTAGCCTGGTCTAGAGCCGATTTAACCTGGTTTAAAAATAAAGTTTACGGACAGACAGACGGACAGACACACGGACACGGACATCTGCAATAGCTCCTCTGCTGAAGCAGCGAGCTAATAACCGTTCACGTGGGAATTGCTGGAAATACAGGGGAAACCTACTGAATATTAAGTTCTCCCACAGGCAAGTCAGCAACAAACAGCTGATTATTAGGACCTGCCACTTTGAGAAATGAACTTGCCCTGCAGAAAAATAAGTTGTACCACTTTCGAAAAGTTTTCGAATCGACTTAATTTTAATTTCCTCCGCCACAACCACCAACTTAATTTTAAGATATCCCGCGTTTGATAACGTTCCATTTAAACTTAATATTAAGTTCCCCCAAAATGAAAACATTAATTCAATAAAATAAAAGTCCTAGTTCCTTGGCTGTACGTCATATAAGCCCCCGATTTTTTTTGTGATTATTTTTTGTGATTTAGAAGTATTGAGAAAATTCAATGAAAATTTAGATGTTTTTATTTTTCAGTTGGCACTATTGATACTTCCTTTACGTTGGCATTGGCAAACAAAGAATTCTCTGCTGATGCTAAACGCCGTTTAGTAAACTGGTCTCGGGGTCGGGATGTGGTCGCTGAACAATTCTCCCAGTCTCAGTTCCTTGGCTACTCGTAATGTTCGAGGAGAAGCAAATAGCAAAAGGAGATGTTCCAAAGAAATGGTTTGCCGAAAGAGAAAAGCTGGAGAAGATGCAACGGAATTGGTGGTATGATGGAGGGCACTTGATAAATGTAAGGAACAACGGAGCCTGTTAAACAGCTAGGAAATGGAGTTGGAGGCAAAGGCTGAGAAGTTGAAATGCGGTTAGGTGAGGTTGAATGAGATGATTAGGGAAATCAGCAAATGGGTTCCCGGGGAAGAAGGAACTGAGAGCAAAAGATTGGGTTCGTGACTGACTAGAACGAGTTGGACACTACAATTCTTTCTTTATAATAGAGACTTTATTCACACCACCGGTTTTGTTACACACTTGAATCAGTTTCAAAATGAAGTGGAAATGGGACTAAGTACTAAATCACGACAAGGTGATGATCCATCTATGTTCAGTTTGTTTTTGAAGGTGGAGGTAATTTGGGCATCTCGTACATTGTTGAGTTCCTGCATCTGCGATGGTTTAATTTCCTAATAGTATATATGGGCACCTACGATATTTAAGTTTTAGTTTTATGCGTCCTCCAGAAATGAAACTTTTTCGTGAGGTCTACAACTTGCTGTAGGATCTCCCTCTATCTTAAAACTGAATGGATTTAGTTGTAATCTTGTTTTTCTCACTTAGCCCGTACCAGTTTTTTAAATCAGACATTTGTTTAATATAACATGGTTCTCTATCTTGAAAACATGGCAATATTTTCAATAAACTTGATGTTATCTGGTAAAATGAAGGTAATCACGGGAAAACTACTGGTGGGATTGTTTAGTGGTTAGACTATTGACTTGTTTGGGTACTATACAAGTGTTTAATTAGTGGCCATGACCTCAAATTTATTTAATACAAAATTTGGCATTTACAGATTTTTAAATTCGTCCTGAATAAATGGTATAATGATTTTTTGGGACATGCTTCTTGCAAATGCAATTTTTAAGTGATCTATAAATTTCTTGGGAACTTAATTGTCAGTCTGTTGAATACGAATCCATAGTTACAATAATGGCTTGCGTACCGAGAAAATGCAGTCAGGCGTGCAAGCTTTTTCCCAAAGCAAGCAAACGTTGAAAGCACACTTTAATAATTGTGAAAACTTAAAACTAGAACACAAAATCATAACTGAAGTGTTGAGTAGAAGAAGCCTAGATTTAGAGGAGAAGACAGCAGGTGTCTCCTCAGGGAGAGGATGGGAGGGATAAGATGAGTAGTGTTGAGTGTTTGTTGAGTGGAGGGCAAGAGTTGGAAATAGTGAGCAGGAAAATAAGTGCCCGGAAGAAGGGACTGAATAACAGGAAGCCAAATCTTGGGATACTGCAGGACCTGAACCATTTGGAGGAGTTAACGATGTCACCTGGAATTGTTGGTTTACGAAAAGAAAATGGTGCAAATTATTATAAGGGCGCTGTCAACCCCAGCCCCACATCCGGACTAACTTGGTTCACCGATTTTTCCTCCATCCACTCCTTCTTCATTTCCAGCTTTCCTTCTTACTTGGACCTCCACTTTTCTCTTCATCAACGCCCACTCATTCAATTTCTGTTTTATTCGGCCTTCCACCCCCCCCCCCAATCCCTCCGGTCTCTTACTTTCTCCTCTCCTCGGCTGCTTTGTTAGAAACTAGCTATAAATTTACTTTATTGCGAATTCGGAATTTTTTGGGAAATGAGGGCATGATATTGGAGGACCGAATGAGCAATTTAGCTAAATAGATGTTTTAATTATTTGAAAGACAGAATTACACTTCCGCTATTCCTTTCCCCAAACTTGGAACTGGGTAGGTACATCGGGGCGAAGCGACATAACATGTTATAGCAATCTGCTCAGTAGAGTTCAAACATTGGCTAACTACCTGAAATAAATATGTTATAAATTTTGCATTATTTCTATTCAAGGTTCAAGTCATGCCAATCGTCAATCAGTGATTTGTGTCAGCTATTTTACTTAGTTGAAACTCAATTATGTAGCAGCATCGCGCAGGATCTGATGAGTGGGAATGCATTTCCGCCTCCCCCAAGAAACCAAATGTTGCTGAAGCGTCGCAAAATATGTTGATTAGTCGCTCAGGGTAACTTATTGCAATGTGTCATAAATCAATTTAACCTATTTAATTTGCACTACTCATGTCCCCCATCCAATTCCCGCCCCCAACAGGCACCTGCTAATCCTGAACTTCTCCTTCCCCCCGTTCCTCACCGGACCTTAGCTCTTCTCGGGTTCCCCCTCTTGCCACCATCATCCGCCAGCAGTATTCCTGAACTGCCTTACTCCATCCGTCCTCTTCTCCTCCTCGTAATGACACACCGCCACAATCCCTTCAAAACCCTGCCTCCTTCGCCTTTTTCCCTCCGCCTCCTCCACGACACACCTTCGGACTATTGCTTCTCAAGATAATTTTCATATCAATTCAATCACTGGATGTAAAATGGAATATAAAATTGTAAAATGGCTGTAGCATCCAGAGCTGTGCTAGGGGTGAGGAATGATGGGAGTAGTTTTTTAAAACAGTACAGCACCTTTAAAATTGGGTTTTTTTATTAATTCAATACAAAAAATAGGTTTTTATTCATATAGTAAGTTTTTGTGTTTTCTTGTTTTACGTTTTGAATGACAGCACGCCCGCAGAAATTTTTCGGCGTCAAGAGTGGTATTTTTTAAACTGCAGGTCAGTCTCTCTCTTATAGGTTTACTGGAAGTTTTTGAATGAATTCTTAATTCACAAAACTCATATTATTTATTTTCGACAAATGCCATTACGAGACGCGTGTTTTTACTTTTAATATGTCGAATTCTGTATCTGAATTTAAGGTCATACGCTGAACAATTTTCTTAGCCGCTTGAACCGATAGTCCTAATCCACCGGTAGCTCTACCAATTACTTTTCCAAAATCCGGATATGTTGTTACTTCATGAAATTCATCCCCAACAAATAACCCTCACCAAAGAAAACTATGGACCAAGCTGTTGGTAGTAAATTGGAATCCCTGGTTAAATATTTGTTTTACTTAAGCAGTCCCACATTGCATGAGCTAAGCTTACAAATTACGGATTGAATTGCTTTGGATTTGTTATTTGTTAATCATGCTGTTACCGTAAACTAAAACAATATGTTATAGAATACACTCTGCTTTCTTATTTCCACTCCGCCTCCATTATAAAATTAGCTAATTAAGTTAAAATAGATTCTTATCAATTCAACACGAAGTTTTCAGTGTTGATTCAGTCAATCCCTTTGCCATTCCCACCTTGCTCTCCGTTAGCCCTCTAAATGTTTTGTTCGAAAATACTAAAACGGAATAGTAAACATGTTGATGATAAGGAGGATAGTTACCTATTCTCTTTAAAGTTCCATGAATATATTTCCATTTTATTGAACAAGAAACATAGTATTCGGAGGTTGTCAAATATTCCATGAAAAATTATAAGCCAATAATACAAAAGCCGAATCAAGAACATAAATAAAATATTAACAAGATTGTCTAATTAGCTCTCAGATTTCCTTTTCAAATCTTTAATCCTTGATTAGTTCATTTCAAATGTTTAATTAGGAGCAACCTATGCGATCTGACAATTAGTAACATTATCACCAGCTCAGACAAAAAATCAAATGTTGGTGAATCGACACAAAATTATTATAAAATCGAAAGAATTATATTACAGGTTTACTTACGGGTTTCCATTGCTACAATGCTAATTTACTTGGCTATTCGGGAGCAGTTTTTCAAATGCCACCGTGGTCACACCAGGGGTAACCTCAAAACCAGAAAACCTGTTGTGCACGTGTTGAGTTTGCTCCTGAATCCCTCAAAGATATATTTGGATTGTTACTGAGAATAAACCTGAGTTTTAGTAGAAAGTAAGCATTTATCAAGTTTGAAGTTGATTAATTACGTAGTTTTAATAGGTAGCATGAAGTGATTCACCGATTGATTTTGATTAATCTGATGAACCATTATGCTTTTCCGCCTCTACCAACAAACTAAAAGGTGGCTGAAGCCATGTAAAAAATATTGAATTTTAGTGCAACCAAAAAATCATTTTAGATTTTACATAGAAAAGTTTCTATGTATTTTCAGTGCAAATTATAAATGAAATGAGATGATGCTGGGAAGGATGGCTTAGGATTAGGATTCAATTCTGGTAAATGTAAAGTTTTCCGAGATTCTAACAATTCAGTAAACGAGATAGAATTGTACATGTGTGAAATATTTTTCCCTTTGCTCGGGGACCAGTATTTGTCAACTTCCCAACTTCTTTCCCCTTCAATACCTCAAGTTGGTTTTTCTACGTAACATATAGGTCCTTCTTAATGCAGAGTTTGCCAGTGCAGATGCAGTACCACATTTGAGACAGTCCTCTTGGTCCACAATTGGAGAGGTTCGGAGGATATCTGAGTCCGCCCAAGGTCAGGGCCCTATGCCAGGCCCAAGAATCACCACAATCCCGAGCGTAGGTGTAGGTGCCTTCACCAACGTCAGCCTTTCCCCCATAATACTTGGCTGGTCTTGGTGAGTTTTACTGATCAGCGATGTTATCCAAGTTAAACCCATCCATTTTTATTTATTAACTTTCCAAAAAAGGAAAGCGGAAATAAAAAACTACAACATTCTATTATGAAAAAAAGATTATCAATATTTTTATATAATAAATGCACGTGTTCCTGTATGGTCATCCAAAGCCACAAAACTCACAAATGTTTTTTAATGTGAATCAAGTGTCATTACAAGATATATGTTTTTACTTATAAAATGCCAATCCTTCTATTTACAAGATGCAGTGAAACGGTTATTGCTGTACCCATTCTAAATATGTAGTAAATATGGATGCTTCGACTATTTTGCTTCTCCACTTTCTCATATTCCCTAGTCACCTCAAAAGTCTCCTTTAACTATCTGTAGAGTACTTCCCTATCCTTCTCTATCATGGTCAAACTTCTTCAGCTTTTTGGTATCACCTCCAGTCGACTGGTCAAGCAGTCTCCTTTCCATTTTTTACTCTTCTCTTACATCTCCTTATAACCTTTACTAACCATAGCCAAAATAGCCGGCAGATCCTTCCACGTTCCCAAGTCGCAAACCACAACCACACCCCCCTTCTATGTTACTTACCCTCAATCCACCCGGATGACTTTCCTTCATCGACCACACTCGTGGTCACGATCCCACTGGCCAGACTTCAAAAAGAATCTGCTTTCCACCCAAGTCCCATTTCCGGATTTACTTTGCCCACCGATGTTTCCTTCATCCACTCCTTCTCCACTTTCAGCTTTACTTGGAAGCTTTATATCCTGGAAAATGGTGCATGCCGGATGCGGATGGTGTAGGGAGCAAATTGGACGAGGATGAAATGAAAGCTGAAGGTGTTTACCCTTTGGGGAAATTTTGGGGGACTAATTGGAAAAAGATAGTGACTCTTAGGTTAAAAGGTCTGCTGCCGGCTCAAAGGAAAAACTGGGTGAGGGATCGGCACAGGGTTTTGAGAGTGGTGGGGAGCTGTTATCAGTGGCGAAGGTGGCGTTGGTTCCTTGGATTTCGGTATTGGTTGATAATAAAAATTTAATTTTTATGAACGACAAGACTAAATCTTGTTGGATTATAATGAATTATATTTCCCTACTTTTCTCTTAGATCTTCGACCTTGACTGTCTGAGTGTGAAACTGCAATGTAAACAAACAGGAAAACTGTGCTTCTATTTAATTTCTATGATATTGTTTTTGTCAACCCACCACTGACCCGTGACTGCATGCTAGTCACACACTTTCAAGTTCTTACGACGAAAAATAACAGGGTCTATTGTCAATCCACTGCAGGATAAATGTCTCCCCAAGTGTATTCCATTCTATAATATATCACATCAATAAACAAAATAAGGACAACCACTCAAATAACCTAGTGTTAAATTAGGGCATAAAATGCAAAAATGCGGACGTGTGACGTATTTGTTTGGCATAAACCTTTACAAAATTGACCACTTAAACAAAACATTTATACCTAGGTAAAATAAAATGGAAAATCCCATGCATTTTCAAAATGTTAATTTTTACACAACAGAGTTTGCCTACTAAACTATGCGACTTGTAAGGATTCAGGGAAAAACAAAAGTCATTGTTACTAAGGAGAAGCTGATTGCATGTCACTGATAATCCACACGCAGTCAAAATAGTGCATTTGCTGAATTTTTTGATTTTTTTTGCAAAATAGTACACAACTTGACAATGTTGCATGGCTACCTTTACTGATGAAAGCCCGGCTCCCATTTACTATCACGACTTAATGCACTCATACAAACGAAAAGTGGGTAGTACGTTTATTTTACAATTATAATACCGTTCTCGACACTTAAGGTTTTAGTTTGAAATGACTCTTTGAAAACCGCGCTTTAGATTTGTATTTAAAAACTAATTGATTGTTGAAATGAACAGCTTTAGATGACATTTTTTATATTTAGAACGGTTTTCATCAAAATACTTTGGGCCATCCTCAAAACCAACTAATTTATAATTTAACACATAAAAACCATTTAAATTTTGGGTGATTTATTTTTTGCTACTGTTTTTATCTTGCTTTTTTATCTTATTCTTTATATTTTTTAAAAGTTAAAATAAAAAACAACCCAATTTCGCAAGAAGTGGTTACTTTTATTTGAAATTCAATTTTATGTTTCATTACTAATTCATAGATTTTCATGTAAACTTATTGTGTATGCTTGGTTCAGGTAGTATTGATTTTTTTGATTCCAGGTAAAGACACTGTTTGCAATCCAAGCGGCATGGTCTAAAAACATCAATTTCTTTAGCCACTTCGCAAAGTCCAACATCGCAATTTTAAAAAATAAATTGCTTTTTCGCAATATCACAAGTCATTTGTTGTAGAAGTTTCTAAATGTAAGATTGTGTCCGCTGCTGGTTCTATCAAATAGCCCTGAAGCAAAACATGGGTTCATCCAATTTTCATATTTCTCAAGCTATAAACCTCTACTGCAAATTCTTTCAGTATCATCAGTTATTTTTTCCAATAATCTTGGAATGGAATTCAAATCACGAGACATTTGAAATATGTCCAAAGTTCCGAACACGTCCGAGGACTTTCTCAAGCTATGTGCATGCCTTCAACGTTTTTATTATTGTTGGCTTCCTCGGATTTGGTTCCTGCATTAATGTTATTTTAAATGCTAAATCCCCTGAAATTAGTATACCATTACTTGTCTTGTCTGCTAGCATGGGAGCAATGTCTTTCATAATTTGGTCAGGAAACTATGCATTGCTGAATAACGTCGAAATTATTGTGTATGGATTTAAGTGTTTTGCAAACTTGCGGATTTCCCTTGGTAAGCAAACATATAGTTCTTCATTTGCATAAAATGTACTTTTAAAATTAAAATAAATTTTCTACAGGTCACTTAAAACAAAACCATCATCTAAACACAAACTTTGGATTTCACAGCAATAAATATTGGAAACGTACTAACATTGCGTTATACGCAGTTATAGCGGTTTTTGCAGTTGCACCACTTGTACTTGTCCCAGCCGGAATATACCTAAATCTAGATCCGTTTTCTTACACATTTCCGAAGTACTTGTCAAAATATTCGGACATTTTACCCACAAATTTGAAAATATTTATAGTTGTTTTGCGATTGGTTTGTGTATATATTTGTGTGATTGAGTCTATGCGTTTCTACACTTTGTACTTTTTGCTGCTTCAGTATTATTTAGAATTGGGAATAACCAGTTTTGAAATTATTTATGTTTTGATTGCGTCCACCCTTTCGCTCAAATCTCCTCGGAATAATTCAATCTGCTTTATAAACTGGTATTCCGCTTATGTAATTTGTCACCAAACAATTTCTAGGGTTATGTCAATATTCATAGCTTTGCTGATGGGAGACGGGTTTGTAATTTTTGTTTCGTGTAACGTAGCAACTATTTGTTGTTATCGGACCATACCCTGGGTAGTGTACTGGTTTATGCCAGTGATTTCTTCAGTCTGTATGTTTCTTGTGTACTTCTTCCTTAACATTGCTGTCGAACGTCGCACTCGTAGTGAGCAGGTTGTGCAAACGCTGCGAAATAACTTCTTGGTGTGTTGTCCAATAATTTCAAGCTTAGAAAGAAAAATTATGAAACGAAAAATTGAACTCGTACAACCTGTGAAAGATTCGTGTGGCGGATTTTACTCCCTAGAAAGAGGAACGCAGATAAACTATTATTTTTATGTAACTTTGCGAACAGTGGATGGAGTGCTTCTTCCGATTTGGCATTAGTTTTTATGTTGTTTTTTACCGATTAGGAAGAATTGCACAAAAACATGCAAGACATTGTTTTGAATATGATACAATCAGAATGTTCTTTATGTTGTATAGAGAGTTCCAGTACAATAAAACCATTTTTGTGCAAAAAATTAGATTGAAGCTTACATTTTGATGAAAATGTAAATATTGTTGTTTGCAATCCTGAAGACAATCCTTTTGTTGGTTGAGTTTTAAAATATATACTAACTTTGATAAAATAAGTCGTTTGACTTACGAGTAAGTGATTGAGTTAATTTTATGTTTAAAGCTTTTTTTAATTAGAAACTAACCAATATCAAAAACTCAGCAAGCTTCCACGCGCTTTAACGAAACATAAAAATAAATAATAAACTAAACTATTAACTTGATGTCTTATTGGATTCATTTGCATTGCTAGTATTATGTCATACCTATTGCTTAAAGTTTTAGAGGAATTAACAATTTACTTTAACGTTTTTTATCAGCTAACTTTTTGTGTGACTAGATTATCATATAAAGTTCAAGTACACTGGTGTTTTTTGTCAAATTACGCATAAGGAATTATAGGTTAGTTCGCAAAATTGTTGCCAATGCAATTCTTAGTAAGAGCAAAAGTTCCACGAATAACATCCTTTGCAATAGAACACCAATTTTGTCAAACCTGCGATTAATCGCTTAATGCTTGATTGAATTTCTTAACAAAAGTTTCCGATTTTTATAAAATGTTTGGATAAATGTAGGAGTAACCAAGATATGTTTTTGATTTTGGTTTGATTTTGATATGTGCTTGGTGCGTGCTTGTCTGCGTGGATGGCCACATGAAATTGTTGTACAGTTTTACGCCAATGCGCTTTAAAATTCACAGTTTTTATTATATAACAGGTCAGCTATTGTCAACATAAAGTTATACAAATGTGATCATTTATGCGAAAAAGTATGTGTTACAACAATTTGTATTTGAACAAAACTAAAATCTAACAATTCGTTTTGCCAGTGGCACTGCTACATATAACAAATCAATTTTATTTACAAACTGGTCAGTATTCTTTTCAAAAACCCGATTCACAAAATTACCACCATCTACGTCATTTAAGACACTGCTTAAAACCATTCTAAATATTATGTTTCATTAATGCTATTACTGCTTTTGTGACTTGCGTAATACTGCACAAATATATTCGGAACTCCAAGTGAATGTAGGGCTGTTTATTCCAGTTTCACTTATATCCGAACAAATTTTGCGAACATCCTCTTTAAGTTTACCATGCAGGTCCTGTGGAATGTCTGGCAAGCATGGGATTGCGGAGACGTATGTATCTGTTTGAAATAAAAATATTTGGTACACGGATATTTTAGTTTACTAATTTAAATACTTTAAAAAATATTGTGTCCGATCCTCATACCAATCATCATATCCGCACCCTTAGTTACTTTTTCGTTTGTGTATTCAAACAAAATTTCTTCAAATCCCGTATCTTGCAAAAATATGTCCTTAAAATATTGTGTTGGATTTACATCTTCGCTGTAAAGCGACCATATAGGCCAGAATTTGTCCAAATCTTTCATAAATGGAGCCCAGGTCTCTTTTTCCGCCAAAAGTTTCCAAATTTTTATTCCATCAGCAGTAGTACAGGTAAATCCCAACTCACCACCTGGTTTCAGTATGTCCAACATGCTTGAGAGCATTCTTTTGACGTCTGGCACGAAGTGAAACACGTTGACGGCAAAAATTTTGTCAAATTGCATGTCTGAAAATGGAAAGTTGTCGGGAAGGCTTCCAGCAGCTCCATAATGAATTCTGGGATGCGAAAATGTTTCCTTGGCAAATTTGACCATTTTTGGGGAAATATCTGTAGAATAAATTTGCGAATCTACCAATTCCACTTGTGGCAATATAATTTTGTAGCCAGTACTGCCAGGGCCACAGCCATAGTCCAGTATATTTCCTTTGGAAAGGTTCCATGACATGGCGTTAATTAGCTTGGGAACGTAAACCAAATTAACAGTATCTGGAACTGCTTTGTTTTTCTCGTATGTGCCCGGGTCGTGCATAATTTTATAATGAATTGGAATTCTCAGTAAATTTAAATGAAATCTGTAGTTAGAAATTGACTGTTTGATACTTATTTGTTGCAGAGTTTGAAACGAAGAATTGAATTAGAAGAGCGTATGGGCACTAGAAAGGTTAAACACTGACTGATTACCAATGCGGATTATTGCGGATATTGCTCTTACGTATAGCAAAAAACTGGTTTTTCCAGTGCTGGAGACCAGGCCAATAACGTGTTCTTGCGTAGGTATCTTTACTTTTAGTGAAACCAAAATTACAGGCTATATTAATTAAAGGTTTTAAGAGTAACGGCGTAACGTAGCGATCACCAGCATTTCTACACATGCATTCAAAAAACAAACTCGTTTTAAGAGTGTGCAGGCTTTTTTGATTGACAGTGAACATAAAAAGGGTTTGGTGCATGGGAAGCTTTTTTATCTGCTTGGTTAGATAAGGCTTCACGTAGTTGTTACTTCATTTGAACTGGATGACGAACAACTTTGAATGTGCAAAGTTAAGTGGTTGACCTTGAGATGAACATGTTAGATTATTGCATGGTGATTTCACATGTTAGTCAACGCAGAAATTCTGCCATCCACAGATCTGGCAATGAATGTCTAAGGATTTTTATGTATAGTGTATGGTTTGATCATTATAAGTACAATAATTTATGGAAAAAAATTGCTAAAATGTTTCTTTTTAATAGTTTGCTTTATTCAAACATAGAGCATTAGTTTTTTCGGGTTAGCGTTGTCGTTTTTGTGAAAACCGTTGATTTTCCCGTATCAATTTAATTAATTAAAAGCTGAGTTAGGTATCCAACATGTACGTTTTTGGCACGGAAATTGGCTTTGAGTGCATTAATAAAAATATATTTAGACCTACGGTAAAGAAGGCCACAACAATCAGAAAATTTAAAAAAATATTGATGTAAACCATAACTTGGGGAAGAGATGGCACGTGTAGTGTAGTGACGCATTTGCATTTGGTAGCCACTATATAATATTCCACCATATAAATAAGTGCTATGTTCATTTGCTTAGGATAATTTTGAAGGGTCTGATGCAAGATAAGTTTGATAAAAATAATAATCATGCATGATTATATATTTAACCGGAAGCTTTAAACTTGAATGATTTTATTGCAGACATATGTATTGATAATACATTCGCAATACGATAAGTTTGTAGCTAATGCCTGAAAAGATTCAAGGCAGTTAGGTTGCTCGTTGTATGTGAAAATGTAAAAGATCCACGTCATCCCGTAGTCAAAAGTTCGGTTGCAACATTACCAATTACAAAGACAGTATCCAAGCGGTAGAGAGACACAGTATTTGAAGGTATTATTCGTAACTATATTTACTAAATTAATAATTCAACAGATGTCAGGAGAAAATTGAGTTGAGAAATAAGCAAAATACAAATTCAGATTTTTAAAAAGACAACAGTACGGATTATTTTCCATGCGATTTTTCATTTTTATGCAGTCTGGTAAAGTGGCTTTTTAAACTTGCTTCGCTCATAAGTCGATCCCCACAAGTCGCGCAAATAAATTTTCTCTCGTTGTAAAACGACAGATGAAAATTAAAAAGAAAGGCTGATGAAAACCGAACACCGCAAGTGCAGTAATACTCGTGTTTAGGTTTTGATTCGTCCTTTTTGTGATCTATAAAAACGCAACGGTATTTTGGTTGTGGTGTGCTGGTCACGTTTTCTTCATCACTGCTCAAATCAATCACTGGAGGTTCTGTATTTAGGTTCCTTTCGAGAAATTTTGGTAGCATTAGACTCATTTGACAAAGTTGAAGTAATGTCAGTAAAGCTTCCTTCATCTAAATCACTTTTCATAGATTTTGTAGGCTGTACTGAAACTGATGGGTCGGAAACGCTATTGCTCAATTTGTTTGCATACTGTTGTGATTCAGTATTACGCAAATTTGTATTCTCTGAATGTTGAAAATTGCACTGTTCAGTTTGATCAGCACATGTGTTTTGTTTAGCACGGTGATTAATCCAAGTTGAATGAGTTTGAAATCTCCTGTACGAAATGTTATACTTTTTAAAATTCAAATGCTGAACTAATGGCATTGCACTGGAATAGCGGGATCCACACAAGCATGCAAATTCTTTGGGTTTTGTGAGGTCAAAGACATGCTTTTCTGCAGAAACTGCTGGATGATCTAAATCTGCTTGAGTGTCTAGTTCTTGCAAAATCTTATTTATTCCTTCACCTTGCACCACTTCCAGCAATGTGTTGTTCGGTGTTAATAGCGCTGCAGCAGGTTTGTTGACTAAACCAAGTTGTATTGCTGGATAATCCGTTTGTGCCCATTTATGTATTCTTGCAGTAAAACTCATATAAACTATGAATATATGTTTTACTACTTTATTTGTTGACGTGTTGAGCTATTGGCATCTGTTTGCGAACTGAAGAGAAAAAATGTATTGTGCTGTTTCTAATTCAATTTGGTATTTTTTAAAAATATTCTAATACGACCAAGCTC
Organism: Entomobrya proxima; assembly: GCA_029691765.1. Lineage (NCBI taxonomy): Eukaryota > Metazoa > Arthropoda > Collembola > Entomobryomorpha > Entomobryidae > Entomobrya > Entomobrya proxima. Next base: position 45,646,133 of record CM056171.1, read on the forward strand.
GTATATGACATTTTATGGAAATATGGAATAGAATTCATGCTTCCCCAGGCAAACACAATGGAAAGGTTTGAATTCCCAGAATGTCGAATATGCGTATATCCTGAAAAAAATTTGTATTTTTAAATCCCCAATCAGTAATTCACAAAGGACTTCAGGAAATATTATGTACTCATACATGCCAAAAAATTAGGACAGAATTACAGTTTTTAGACATCTCCGGATCGTAAACACTGGGAATGCAAAAGTAGTACTCATTTCGCACATACGTTAATAGGAATGATTCCTACAAGCCGCCAACATACTTCATCTCTTCATATCGTTCACTTCGGTCACCTGTCTGTATGCCTGCGTATTTATTCATTGAGTACGTATGCATTGTGGAATTTCGAGTAGTAAAAACGAAAACCCAACTTCATAGATAAATTTCTCTATGGTTTTATAGTACTCTGAATTGAATAGGTAGACTGTGGATCATATTCTACCAGTGCATTTCACTCATAGACTGCACCATCCTTGTTTTTGGCGGGTAAGATTTTTGTGCAACTGAGCTATCAACAGGCATGTCTGTTGATAATCCAGCCGTTTCAGAATGCAAAACATTGCAATTGAACAGACACTATAAATTCTTGTTTGGACTTGAGCAGGCAATTAAATTAACTAAATTATTGGTTTGAATGAAAAAGAAATCAAGTTGATTCCTGCTTGCACCACTGGACCAAAGCAAATCGGCAGTTGTTCTTCATTTTTGTTGCAGCCAACGACCGACAAACAAACCGACGGATATTATATCCTCTCAAGCATATAAATTAAAAATCATTTTAGACACCTGTGTTGCGATAATGATTAAGGAAATTATCGAAAAAAGAGAGGAACCAGAACTTATTGAGGTGGTTGAGTTGAAACTACAGGCAGTGCTACTTAATTGATGCATTTTTTGAAGCCTCGTGGTAGTGGCACTACGTCAGAGTTTAGAGATGGTGAGCGCTTGCAAAATCAGTAAGTGACAATTTACTTTAAAGAGCTTAATGAGCTCCGTGAGTTTACAGTTAAATGATGATACAAGTCCTCTTTCAAAATCATTTGAGCACTCCATACACCACAGGCATGTCTGTGGTGTATTGTAAGCAGGTTTCAATGCACCATGTAAACAAAAGCTAGAAACAGACTGCTGATGATTTGACTGAGTTGAAGAAGAATCATGTCAACGTTGTATTTTTTTATTTTATGGCAACTTATTTTTATTTTTAATGAATTTGTAAGTTATCCTCTCTCCCAAAGTTCTTAAACCCCTCTCTTTGATCGCTCACAAAGTAAGTTGGACATCATGTGGCATCATGGAAAATTCACAGTGTTGTCGTCCGCATACACGCCATTAGTACTTCAGGTCAGTCACCCGCAGCCAAGCTGATAGTGTAAGCTAATTTACAATTTATATCAAGATTTGATTACGGATTTTGTGGTATTTTGGTATTAAAGTTGGACTCAATGGAATGTTTGAGCTATAGGTTATCTGTTTTGTAATGGACAGCGGAAGAATCATCCCCATTGTGCTACCCGGATAACTCATCATGGACGTAGAAGCATCCAGGAGAATTCGGAGGACAATGGAAGAGTTTCGTCACTAATGCCATCCTGGAAAATGAAACTTTGTCATCCATCTACGTAGGAGGTAAAAGCAAGTGGACAGAAACTGGCTGGTCTCGTTAGCAGAATTGAGTTGAGTTGTTTTTTAAATTTTGGTTGATATTACATATTTTAAGTTTTATTTTCAAGGATAATTTTTCATATCTTATTGTTTTTTTGTTTTCAAGTTGATGCAAATTGGATCTTGCCAGCTGAGAAGGAGAAAATAGAGGTGTTGTTATTCTCTTGTGGAGGAGTTCTGGAATATGCAAAAGGGAAGGTGGGCCGATGACGAAGATAGGGAATCCTTACTCTTTAATAACAGACATGCCTGTTATTTTGGAGCATGTGATATGTCATATTTTCTATATTCATAACCTTGTTTTTGTTTCCGAAATAAAGACCGTTAAAATATCATGTTCGCAAAAGTTTGTAGAGATGTTTTAGTAATGATTAAATGGGGATGTACTACAACATTGATTACTATACCATACCAGCATATACTTTTTACGTATTCATTTGCATGTGTAGATTTAGTATATCCGCGTATGTGCGAAAGTGGGATACATGTATTCGTCGCATTTCAGTATATGCAAAGTAACACGTATACAGGAGTTACGCTCACCTATCTAAAACTTCATTACTTTTTACTACCAATATATGAATGGCTGCTAATTACCGAGTAAGTATTTACAGGGTAATACTCCAAAGCTATATGCGCATAGTATCATTCCTAATATGTGTGACACACGCATGTCCTAAAATGAGACTTTTGGTTATCCTGACTTTGGAATGCGAGCGGAGTTACTTTGTGTTTGCAGGGGTCGTCAAGCGAAGCTTCGTATTATATTAATAGAATAAAAACGTTGATTGATGTTGGTCTTGTATACAAGATATTGATTAATAAATACCGTATTGCCAACCATCCAGGAAAGCATAACTTGACTTCGCTTAGGCAGTTTGGTTTTTATGCTCTTTTCCAGAAAGAAAGAGGAACATGTTTCTATAATCAGTTTATTTGCTGAATAAAGAATTCCACAGTTTTTGAGAGAAAATTGGCCACAGAAAAAACATTTTTTGAATATTGACTTCTACTGGCTTATATTACATACGTGGAGTTTTCCAGAAAGATTGAGAAAGGTTTCCTTGCTTTTGTTTCAAAGCAATTAAAGAGAATGGTTAATGTGATTAGTAATACGTATAGCCCAGGCACCTATGTACATGCGTAAGCTTCAAGCATGGAAAAATACCCGCTAGTACAAAAGTAGCAAAGCCATTCACAAAACGTAATTTTTCCGGGATTTTACCGATATTGGAGCATTGACTTTTTCCGGGCTCTGTATTTCTTTATGGATGTGCACAAAACCTATGAACTGGCACTCGTTTGTGTTGATATAAGTCAAGGTATCTTGGGTTTATTTCATTTGATCCTAAGCTATATCCTACTTATAGAACCGGACATGCGGTTTTTTCGAAAAATGGGTGCACTCGATTTTCGTGAAATTTTGAGGTTATGTTTTCTAAAATCTCTTGTTACAACTACACATTTCTATTTAAATTAAAATGCTAATGTGATTCAAAGAGCCCGTGAGTTGCTTTATATTTTAGGCTATTCTACTTGCTACATATATTTTCAGTTTTCCTAGAAGAACATTAACATTGTTGAATTTAGTATTAAAATTCTTGCTTTGGATCACTTTCAAATTTGATTGACACTAAAAATACCTGTAGCAGTAGCGAGCCGGATGTACCTGCAGTAGATTCTGCTGAGCTTGTGGATTATACGATGCATACCATTTATGATCTGACGGTAAAAATCTGTGTTGTAACACCCCCTAACTTTTAAAGTAAAAAAATTTTCACATATGCCGGAAGAAAAAATTTTGCATCCTAAATTTCAGATAAGTGGTTCTCTTAAAAGACGCAGGCTGGGGTCACGATTTTTTGCACAAATAATGATTTATGTCTCTATTATCAACTCACAAAGTTGGAAGCTTCTCGATCGTCTTACCTCAAATTTATGCGTATTGAAACCTTTCTCATTCTTTTTGGAAAACTCTACGTATGTTAAGAAATAAATTTTAAAAAGTACACAAAATTGTTTTCGTCATAATCGCTTACACAGCAGTAAATTTCCATTGAAATTTAATTTATCTAATTAAATTCTGCGATGTTCATGTTTGAGGCAGGACATTATGGAACAATTTAAAATTATTTTCGGTTTTGCGTTGTCTCATAATCTCATACCACTAGGCAAAAAGACGAATGAATTATGATTATGCTAGAGTTGCTGAGTTGTCAGCACAAGTAATCGCATTCACGAATTGTGTGGGTTGTGTAAAGGTGTTGGAGCAAAATAACTTACATATTAATCGTATAGTTTTGCCCTGTTATTATCGGGACAGTATTATCTATTCTATGGCTTGTAAAAGATTTAAACATATGATGGGCTGTGAACTGGTTTATGATTTTGAAGAATGCTTGCTAGAATTAGAATTGTTTTGTAAACGTTTAGTAATTCATGCAATCTAGAGGAAACTAGTGAAGGGAATGTACTGATAGGTTTTATAGGGAGAATGATATAATACACACGCGTATAATAATTGTATATATATGACATTTTAAAGCACATTGAAAACTCACTTTAGTATAAACATAGTCCGTATATAAATGTTTTATTTGAGTATTCTGGTGACACCCTTATCATGCTTTTCACGTTTTCCAATTTTCGGAAATTATAATCAGCGCATGAGTGCCAAATGTTTATTAAACGCCGAACATGTGATTTAAAAATTATATTTTAGGTTTGGAAGAACAATTTATGTTAAATTCAATGTTCTTGTTTAAGAACAACGTTTTCATGTTTCAAATAAGACGTTAATGTATAATAATAGGAAAAGCTTAAGTATGCAGAAAAAATGAAAAGTTGGACCACAGAAACATCTGCTGCAAAATCTTTATTCCAAAAACATCAAATCAATTTGTGGACAACGTTCGAGACATGACAATTGGGACAAGGGAAACAATGGTATCCTATGACGTGATTTCTTTGTTTACAAATGTACCAGTGGATATTGCCATCCAAGTTGTATTAAAGAGACTACAGAAAACCAATGTATGGAAAGCATTTTCGGACAAATTGACAATCCAAGACATCTTTACACTGCTAAAAATGGTTTCTCAAGGTTATATAACATGGAGAGGCAAATTTTACAAACAAACTGGTGGAACTCCAATGGGAAGCCCGCTTTCAACCCTGTTAGCCGAAGCATTCATGCAAGAACTTGAGGCAAATATACTTCTCACCATTCCGTTTGTTTCTGCATAGTTCAGGATGGTGGACGATGTGTTTTGCGTTTTAAGAAAGCGGAAAGAAGAAGAAGTCTTGTTAAAAATAAACAACTTTCATCCAAACATAAATTTCACAATTGAGAAGGAATCAAACAACCAACTTGTTTGTCCTTCCAACAAAAGAGTTTCCTGGATGTCCTTCATACCAAAATCAATGACGGTACTTTAGGTAGAAATGTCTACCAAAAGAAAACTCACATCAATCGATACCTGGAGTGGACTTCCCACCATCACAGAAACCAAAAAATTGCTGTCATTGATTCTCTGACAATACGTGCAATACAATATGCGACGATTCATGTTTGAATGACGAGCTTCAGATTATCGAAAACGTTCTGGTAAGCAACAGGGATGCAAAATCTGGGCATCCTGGCATCCAGGATGCCGGGAAATTTTGACCAAAAATTCGACAAAATTGGGGAAATTTTCAAAGTACATTAAATTGCCAAAAAAAATAAATAAAACGTCAAACAAATATTTAAATTATGAAATGGTTACAATAATTACGTAATAGCAATTGTGGAACTTTTGGGAAATTCTAAACTGACAGTTTTAGGGAAATTCTAAACTGACAGTTTTGGGGAAATTCTAAACTGACAGTTTTGGGGAAATTCTAAACTGACAGTTTTGGGGAAATTCTAAACTGACAGTTTTGGGGAAATTCTAAACTGACAGTTTTGGGGAAATTCTAAACTGACAGTTTTGGGGAAATTCTAAACTAACTATTTCGGGGAAATTCTAAACTAACTATTTCGGGGAAATTCTCAACTAACTTATTCGGGGAAATTCTCAACTCACTATTTCGGGGAAATTCTCAACTAACTTATTCGGGGAAATTCTCAACTAACTTATTCGGGGAAATTCTCAACTCACTATTTCGGGGAAATTCTCAACTAACTTATTCGGGCAAATTCTAAACTCACTATTTCGGGGAAATTCTAAACTAACTATTTCGGGGAAGTTCTAAACTCACTATTTCGGGGAAATTCTCAACTAAATATTTCGGGGAAATTCTCAACTAAATATTTCGGGGAAATTCTCAACTAACTTATTCGGGGAAGTTCTAAACTAACTATTTCGGGGAAATTCTAAACTAACTATTTCGGGGAAATTCTAAACTAACTATTTCGGGGAAATTCTAAACTACATATTTCGGGGAAATTCTAAACTAACAGTTTTGGGGAAATTCTAAGCTGACAGATTTGGGGACATTCTAAAATGATAGTTTTAAGAAAATTCTAAACAGACAGTGTTGTGGAAATTCTAAACTAACACTTATGGGGAAAGTCACGAAGGTCTAAACTGACAGATTGGGGGACATTCTAAAATGATAGTTTTAGAAAAATTATAATTTGACAGTTTTGGGGAAATTCTAAACTGACTGTTTTGGGGAAATACTAAGCTAACTGTTTTGGGGAAATTCTAAACTGACTGTTTTGGGGCAAATCTAAACTGACAGTTTTGGAGAACAAAAATTTATAGAAAATTCAAAGCTCATTAAACAAGGGTAGTTTTTTAAAAATTCCATAGCATAATAAAGCAGGAAAATTTTGCAAAATTCAATATCACATTAAATCAGGGAAATTAAAAAAAACTATAGAGTAAGAACGCGTGATGGGGGGACGCAAAAAATAAATTTTTAATTTTTTAAAGTTTTGCCTAATGAACTTAAATTAGCGTAAAATGCTGCTAACAGTCATCAGTAATGCAAATTTACACTTATTTTATGCATTAAGTGCGAATATTACAAAAATTAAAAAGTTTTTATAAATTAAAAATTTTGAAAATTGGTCGAGATTGCTTTGTTCTGTCATTCACCACTTGTCACCAAGACGTCTAATTTGATAGATCAAGGTGTCAAAATGATCCTAAGAAATGGGCCAAAAATGGGTTTTTTCATTTTTTAAATTTTGATTTCCAAAACAAGTTATGTCAGATTTTGTATAATCGGGACCCGTTTTGTCCAATATGAATCCATCAATACTTGAGTTGGCATTTGCTATGGTAAAGTATTTTTAAGGTCCCCCTGGTACCCATAAATAGCGCATTTTAAGGGCTTTCCAATGAGCTAATAATCGGCACACAAAAATATCTAGAGAAGTAGCTACGTCATTCTGTACATATGAAAGACGGTCAAAGAAAATGTGTTGACTTACAGTTTTATGCATAACTTCCTGACTACTTCATATTTTTGAAAACGGTTTTCTGCAAAAGAAAAAGCAATAAAAATTGTAGGTGGTCAATCTTAAAGAAGTTTCTAAAGACCTACATATGGTAAGCTACAACAGTTTAAATTTTAAAAAATTGTGAAATTTTCAGATTTTTTGACAAATCATTTTCTAAAAAAAATACAGATGCGTGGTCATGACGTAATATTTTCACGAATTATACCTAATACTATGACTAATTCATCAAAAACGTTTCAGCCACCAACTCTCCATACTCACGGAAGAACTGGTCAACAAGTCGTTTATCGAAGCTCAGATTTCAAACCCTTGCAATTTCGTCATGGGGCAACTGGAGACACTGAAACTTGGTGTGGAATATTTTCGACGTATGTGCATTTAAATAAAGCAAAAACTTTCAAATTCCAAGCAGATTTATTTTATGCGTCCCCCCATCACGCGTTCTTACTCATATTACATTTTATCAGGAAATCTTTTATACAAAAATTCGTTAGAACATTAAGCCAGGTAATGTTGGATTAGAACTAAACTCAATTTGGAAAAGTTTTGAAAACATTTAATTACTTAACACCAAAGATATATATCCAATTCACTAGTAAAATTACGCTTATTAACAGTCAAACTCCCTAAAATGCTTGAGAGTAGTTGAATAAAATTTCTAATATGATGATTGTTTGGAAATAGTATGGACAATTTTGAAAGTTTTCAAAAACTGCGGTAAATATTTAATCCTGTTGTCATACCAATTGCCAATCGGCGATTGGCCCGTTGTTGTTGTTGTTCATCTGATTAGTTTGTTTTTAGCATTTAGAAAACGAAATGTATGTTATGTAGCATGAATATTCTTGTACGATAAAAAACTGTTGAACAAAGAATGTTTAAGAAACAATTTTGCGAAAATCAAATTCTGATTTGGACTAAAAGGTTGCATACCACATTGGCAATTTTGGTTTCGAGTTGATTCCATGCCGTCATCAACATTCTGATCTTTGCTCCCATCCGCTCTGATTTGTGTTTTCCTGAGCCGCATTTTCAGTGACCTCTTCCGCTTTTCTTTTTACTTCTTCTTCTTCTTCAGCTGCCTTTCTCTTTGTTTCCTTCTCAATGTCCTCAACTTCTTTTTTTCTATTCTTCCCCCTCGGCAGTCTGTCTCTTTTCTTCCTCTTCAGCAGCCTTTCTCCTCTCTTCCTCTTCAGCAGCTTTTCTTTTTGCTTCCTCTTCAGCAGCCTTTCTTTTTGCTTCTTCTTCCCCTAGTTCTTGCCACAAAGGCTCCATGGCTTATAGATGATGCTATTCTTAGAAGAGTTCCAACCGCCATATTTGTTGATTTGCCAAATTTTTCTGTTTGAGCAAAAGTATTTAAATATTATTTTGAGCATGATCAGAACTTGAATAACAGCCTAACAGAAGAAAACTACCAAACAATGGCAAGTTTAATTGAGTCATACTCAAACGCGGATTTGTTTGCTGTAATTTTTCAATTTCTGAAACTGAGAATGACGAAGGTTTTTGAGGCAGAATATTTTGTTGAGGTTAAAAAGACTACCAAAGAAGCATCGAGTTCCTACTTTATGCCGTTAGATAAGGAAGTTGAGGGGGCAATCATATTATTATATAAGCGAAATTTAGTGATTTGCCGGTTAATGCATAGCCTTATTTGCCAGATAATACATGCCAGGACGTCAAAAGAGCAATTCAACGCTACCCGTCAAAAACACCCAAAGAGGATTTAAAGAATTTTAAGATTGAAATTGACGGACAAACTTATTATCCGGGCAAAAAATCTTTTCTTATGAGCAAGGAACTTGCAGTGATAATTTTAAAACATCCAGAAGCTCCAAACTCTTTGAGGCATAAGTCGTACCAATTGCTCTTTTCGTTTACAATTTTTGGTCAAGATGAAACAACTTGTTAAGAAACAATTCGGGAAACTAAAGCTCTCTGCTCAGCAGTCCTAGCTTTACAAGATCAAGATCAATACAAATGTAGCTTGCTTGAAGACTTTGTTTGCGGAGAAATTAGCGTTTCGTCTGTTTTCATGGACGACGTTCAAAATCTCAAAGCAGGAAAATGTATCTGGGCACGCATTCAAGGAAAAAAGAAATACATGTTTTTAAGGCAATTTGCGTTAGCTTAATACATGTAATAATAAAATGAAACGATTGTGTGCAAAAAATGCATGTTCATTATCCAATCTTCTCAGTCGAACCAAATTTTGTAAAATTCTTATACAATCTAACTTCTGTAGAGAGTTTTGTGGACGAAGATCGTCCCAATTCACACCATACTACAAAGTATGGTCTTTTGGAAACAACTAGTATATTTACATTTATTAAAAAGAGCGAAATTTTGTAGTTTTCTGGTGCAAAAATTCTGAAGTTGATGACCAATTGTAAGCGTTGCCAAAAGTCGTTTAAAACCCATTTCCCCCACCAAAAGCAGCTACCCGATAAGACTTCTTCTGGAAATGGATTTCTTAAAAAATCTGCTCTACAAGGGGCAACGTGTTTGTAATTCAATAATCATAACAATTAAACTTTAAGCTTATTTGAAGGTTTGAGATTATGTTTTTTATTAAGTTCTATTAATTTTAGCATTTGTATATACTTAGACTATACTTATACTTTGTTTTGCACTGTACATTGAATATATATTCAAAACCTTATTTATAATAGGAAGCTACTCGAAAATACTTTATATTTGTAGTCAGAAAACTACAGGACAATTCGAGAAAACTCTGCAAATACATTTAGTTAGAAGAAAATGGTTGCACTGCAAACTTTGGAGTATATACATTTTATCGTTTTATTAACTTGCGCTCTAAAATGTAGTAATATTTTACTATTTAGATGTGTGAAACATAGCAAAATATTATAGCACGCTTGCAGTTTTATACAATGAGCAGTAATTATTTTATTAGTAAATAAACTGATCAAACAATAATAGTCTAGATCGTGTCAAGTCAAATCAATATTGTTGTTTGACTTTTTTATTAACAAGTTCATAATTAAATATTAGTGCGTATACAATTTCATATTCTGTGTATCGTATAACTACAACGGTTTAGTAAAACCAAAACATATATTGTTTGCAAATACAATAAAGTTTTAATTATTAAATATGTCGAAACAATATATTTGTGTACTTTATTTGCTCTACTTTATTAAGTTTATTTGAACATATAAATTCTATATAATGTGTTATAATCTACTTGGCATCCGCAAACGATTTTGAGCATGTACGCGCTTCATAAGGTCTGTACGAAAATTATAAAATCAGATATACGTTTTAAAACATCTGTCCACCCAGCCAGTATAAGGCATTTGAATGATAGACTAAATATTGGAATTTGTTCATGAACTAAGCCTTAATGTATTCCCAAAGTGTCATGAAATTCCGGTTGCTGCTTTAGAAGAAAACTCAAAAGTTTGAAAATATCCTGAAAACTGGACTGTTCGGGAATTATAAAATCAAGCATTATAACTGCATTCTCTTTAGCACAAGTGGTATTACGAACCCGGTTTCAACTTTTTTGATGAAAGCAACTTCCAACAGTCATAATCCAAGAAGAGTTTCGAAAAAATATGAATCTAGCAAAATTTCGGTATGTTACGTAATTTGTATGACAGTCCAAGCACATGGAGTGGTGCACTATCAACAGAAACGTAAATACTATAGTTTTATTTTGCATTAGTTTTTACTCGTTATTAATCTAAAAGCTATCTAAAGTCGTTTAAAGTTGCAATCTAACCCCGAAATGTCGTCATTTTACCAAAAATGCAGAGGTACCTTAAGGTACCTAACGTGGGTGTATGTAATATGAGCACATTTTAAATATTCAATTCTCACGAGTTGTTTCAAATTGCAATTTTTAGGATTAGATAAGCACATTTTGTGCACAGCGACGAGTTCTTGTCATATACATGCTGATTTACTAAACGAAGTTGCATAAGCAGTTTCAATAGTCATGTAACACGAGTTTAAAAGATTGCTTCCTAATTTTTGTTTCCTTTCTCAGACCGTTATTACTATTACCAAGGATGCTGTTTGTTTCCTGTTTCATATTAAGTAAAGAAATATTTATGGTAATTTGGCGTATTTTTATTTCGATGAAACCTGTAAAACGCTCGTCTTTGAGACCCTCAAGAATATATGTTGAACAAAATGAAACTAGCCTATACACTGCCTAACCTGCACTTGGTCTACTAGCCTCTAGGTTTTCATCATATGACGCTGAAATTAATTGCTTCTGTTACCTTACACTTTTCTGAGCTTCATTGTAACATGAAACCATCTAAGAGTACAAATTATATGAAGTGACTATGTAAAATGTGCTCATATTGCATAAAACCACGTTAGGTACCTTAAGGTACCTCTGCATTTTTGGTAAAATGACGACATTTCGGGGTTAGATTGCAACTTTAAACGACTTTAGATAGCTTTTAGATTAATAACGAGTAAAAACTAATGCAAAATAAAACTATAGTATTTACGTTTCTGTTGATAGTGCACCACTCCATGTGCTTGGACTGTCATACAAATTACGTAACATACCGAAATTTTGCTAGATTCATATTTTTTCGAAACTCTTCTTGGATTATGACTGTTGGAAGTTGCTTTCATCAAAAAAGTTGAAACCGGGTTCGTAATACCACTTGTGCTAAAGAGAATGCAGTTATAATGCTTGATTTTATAATTCCCGAACAGTCCAGTTTTCAGGATATTTTCAAACTTTTGAGTTTTCTTCTAAAGCAGCAACCGGAATTTCATGACACTTTGGGAATACATTAAGGCTTAGTTCATGAACAAATTCCAATATTTAGTCTATCATTCAAATGCCTTATACTGGCTGGGTGGACAGATGTTTTAAAACGTATATCTGATTTTATAATTTTCGTACAGACCTTATGAAGCGCGTACATGCTCAAAATCGTTTGCGGATGCCAAGTAGATTATAACACATTATATAGAATTTATATGTTCAAATAAACTTAATAAAGTAGAGCAAATAAAGTACACAAATATATTGTTTCGACATATTTAATAATTAAAACTTTATTGTATTTGCAAACAATATATGTTTTGGTTTTACTAAACCGTTGTAGTTATACGATACACAGAATATGAAATTGTATACGCACTAATATTTAATTATGAACTTGTTAATAAAAAAGTCAAACAACAATATTGATTTGACTTGACACGATCTAGACTATTATTGTTTGATCAGTTTATTTACTAATAAAATAATTACTGCTCATTGTATAAAACTGCAAGCGTGCTATAATATTTTGCTATGTTTCACACATCTAAATAGTAAAATATTACTACATTTTAGAGCGCAAGTTAATAAAACGATAAAATGTATATACTCCAAAGTTTGCAGTGCAACCATTTTCTTCTAACTAAATGTATTTGCAGAGTTTTCTCGAATTGTCCTGTAGTTTTCTGACTACAAATATAAAGTATTTTCGAGTAGCTTCCTATTATAAATAAGGTAATTCCCGAACAGTCCAGTTTTCAGGATATTTTCAAACTTTTGAGTTTTCTTCTAAAGCAGCAACCGGAATTTCATGACACTTTGGGAATACATTAAGGCTTAGTTCATGAACAAATTCCAATATTTAGTCTATCATTCAAATGCCTTATACTGGCCGGGTGGACAGATGTTTTAAAATGTATATCTGATTATATAATTTTCGTACAAACCTTATTAATATAAGCTGCTGCATCATCAAATAAATGTTTAGCAAAACAGTATTGGTGTTAAACTTGAATGATTGCTTAGTTAGTAACGTCTGTGTTCTACATAAATAAATGTATGACTGTACGCATGTCACCTTAAACTTTAAGTAATAGTGCTACAATAAAAAATTGCAACATTACAGTTGGGGAAATTTTGTTACCGGATGCCGGGAAATTTAGAGGCCTTGGAAGATTTTGCATCCCTGGTAAGCAATGGGTACCCAAAAAAGATTGTGTCTAAGCGGATTTCATACATTGTGAACCGACCACCGAAGGCTTCCAATCCCAATCAAAGTCCAAAAAGATGGGTAGCAATACCGTTTATTGGTCCTGTGACTTACGAAATCTCCGGCATTCTAAGAAGTTTACTTGGAACAGACCTTGGATACTACACTGGAGTAAAACTGCATCGCATTTTGTGTACATTCAAGGATTTGCCACCCTCAATATCCTGCGGAGTGTACATAATAGAGTGCGATTGCGGAATAGTCTACGTTGGTAAGTCAAAACCTGGAACAACGGAAGCAGAATCATTTGGGAGATCTCCGTAATAACAGAGTAGATCAATCAGCCCTCGCAGAACACCAAGCAGAAAACCCGAACCATAATATAAATATTGGCTCCATCGCCCTCCTTTGTTTCGAAAAACGCTGGTTCCAACGAATCTTCAAAGAGGCTATCTTCATTCACAAATATCCACAAAACATGAACAGGAACACTGGACATGACATAGGATCGTGGATACCATTAGCAATAAAACTAATTTAAATTGTTTGCTGTTCTATTTTTATAACATGTTACTTTTGAATTTGTACTGGGGTTTTCTCAAATTTGCTATTCAGTGTACTCTCGTAAAAGCTAACGGCAAGTTGGCGAAAGCTTGGGTTATTAAAAATAAATTCAGCCTCTTTAACCATTTAAGATGAACAACTCTATCAATTTTTCAATATTTCTTTTGAGCTAGTAAATACTAGGTTTAATTTTTGTACCATAAAGAACTTTAGTGTGTGTAGAGAGAGGAGCAACTGGGGGATGCTGCTGGGGTCAAGCGCGCGTATTTGTACGTTAATTACGATTAATAATTAATTGTTTAAAATTCCAAACTTGTGTTTTACACCAAACTAAAACCAGATTTGGAATCTACGCAAAAAGATATATCGCATCTCCAATTGCGATTAACAGTCAAATAGCATACCTTGTAAGATCGGAAAATCGTTTCTCCGTTAAAGGTAATTGTAGTAGCCAATAAAACTAAAACAAAAACATAACTGTATAAATATTCTAAAAATTTTAAAACATTTTCGAGTCAATGTAACAATATCTTCCTATTTATAATCTTATTAAAAATTTCAGTCTGCCTGAAGATGACCTATTGAAACCGGTCGCGGACAACAGATCATGAGCAATAAAGTTTTATTCTAAACAGCATTTTGCAGTAGTTAAAGGCATTTTTTTGCATCAAAAGACAATTTTACATTGAGGGGTCATGAGCTTTATATGCAGTAATTTGACGTTTAGAATGTAACGAAATGTGTAAATTGTATTGGTCTAAACTAAATATGATGATTTTTGAGACTTCTTTCCCTGGAATGCAATTTAAAAAACAATAGTAAAACTGTTGAAACTGTATCAAGATTTACAAAATGGCTCCTCGTACCGAAAATAAATATATATTGAGGCTTGAAAAGTATTCCCGAACGTGTTGTGGGATTAACGATTATGCCAGTTTATACTTTATTAGCAAAAGCTATGCCTTTATTGATTACTGGATGTTCACCCACTCACGCGTGCGCTGCGACTGATTTTAATAATCCCCCGTCCCCCCACATCATTACTTTATGATTCATCTATATTGATCATGACACTGACAATCTATTCCTATTCTATTACGTTACGTTTTCCCATATTATATCATATTAACTACTGGGGCACTAAGATAGGCAAACTTTAGTTTTACTGAACAAACAAACTGATTTTAAATAGGTTTTCAGGAGCTTAAGTTTGATTGACGGTTGGGGTGATCTGGGCAGGAATTTTCGGGGGTACGGGGTTATCTTGGGAAATGACTGGATGTGATAAGCGGCCTTTTTTGATAATTGAAGTAATTTTTTGGTGTAACAGTGAATCATGGTATGAATCAGTTACGCTTGGAGAGTAATGTTGGGTACCTAGGCCAGCGTACATTGTAAATGGTTGATCCAAGACGATAATAGAGTATAAATAAACAGAAGTTGGAAGAGACTTTTGAAGTGACTGGTAAAATTGGGAAAGTGGAGGAGATTAAGAGCGGCTCCTAACATAAAGGCTTGGAGGGAAGTGAAAATGGAGTGGAGTGTGAAATTTAAATTAAAGAGGAAACTGGAAGTGGAGGTGAAAAAGAACGAAAGTGAAAAGTGGACACGGTGTATTGCGTTTAGTAGATTGGGAGAATTTTGGTTTAATTCATAGTGGCAAAATAATTTAAACAATAAAAAAATGTACTGAATTATTTTACATAAATTTATAAATAAAATCTTTGTATAAAACTGGGTAATTCTTTTTTGGAAATTTACATCAATACAGACTGTTTATATTTATGATATGTATTGTAAAATGTCTTATTGTTAAGTCGCCTCGGATAGTCGCCTTAAGTCACATATTATTGTTTATTTTGAAAACAATGTTGTGTAAAAACTGTGTTGGAATTTCAGTTTAGGAGCAAGGTGCAACCAAAGAGTCGATCAGTTATTGATGAACCTTTATTAACAAAATTAACCATTGGTTCTACTTAACCATGCAATTAAACAGTCTGTCTGTCTGTCTGTGTGTGTGTGTGAACGCGACACAGGTCAGACGGTTTGTCAGAATCACACCAAATTTGGTGCATTGATTCACTGGGTCATAAAAAGCAACCCTATTGATTTTGAGCCAGATTGGTCATCCCCCTGGGGGTAGAAGGGAGAGGTAACCCCCCTGACCATATGCTTTTTCAGAACCACACCAAATTTGGCACAGTGATTCATTGGATCATTACAAAGAGCCCTGTGGTCTTTGAGCCTGATTTGTTATCCCCCTGGGGTAGTAGGGGAAAGCGTAAAAAGCTTTGACTTAGTCCACTTTTGGTGTCTACCCTTCGTCCGATTGTGCCACCAGTCACAGGATACTTGGAGGGTTGCGTAAGACTATTTCCTATAGTTTAGTTGAACGACTGTCATTTCGTTCACGAATGCTGCATTTTATTGGGCTCAATTGCTTAGCTGATTCTAGTGTTCTATTGATATATTTTGCAAGACCTACCATTAAAGAGTTATTTATGATGTGCACTGCAACAACCGTTTCCCCGCATCTGTTACGTTGCAAAACAATTACAATATTAAAATCCATTTTTTTCAATTTCAATCCATCTTACGCAATAAAATAGAAAATTATGTAAATCCATCTATCACTGACTTAGTGGCAGAATAGCAACTACATAAATGTTCTGAAAGGTATTCGTTAATTTTTATGATAGATTTTGAACCATTTGAACGCCGAAAATGCTGCACTTACACCTGATGGGGTGTTTCATAGGCACAGATGTCGTTCTAGGTTAGACTTATTTATTTGTACTGTAGACTTTACGCAGATAACATAAAAATCACGATCAATGATGTTTTATAGCTCACACGAATGTCCAATGTTAAACGCGTAGTAAATCGTTTTGAATGTTCAGAAAAATGGAGGTATGTGGGATTTAGGATTCCCATCGTTTAAAAATTACGGGGAAAATAATTGTCTACATTTGTCGGCCAACATATAAAATTTTTAAACTTTTAAAAAGCATATAGGTATGTATATTTCATTGTAATTGTTGAACCACCTGTTGCTGGTACATCTGTCGTGGTAAGGGTTTCAGATTCAGTTGTTCAGAGTCCTTAGAATGGCGTTATTATTGCAAAGGTCGGTGGTGCACTCGCCCGACTCTACGATTCCAAATTGTCTTGGCTCACTATAAATGCCTAGCCAGCTCCTTGATCTACATTCTCCCATTGGTGTCTAGCAGATACTCCTATACAGGGCGCCGGATTAGAAACTGCCTGTGAAATTATGAAAAATGCAGGCCAGTTGACTGACTGCACTGAAACCCACCTATAATTTGAAGGCTATAATAAAGTCTAGTCCAATTCCATAAAAATAGTACCATAACTATTAAATGCTATTATATTTCTACATTGCACATCCTGCCATATCAAAACCAAGTCGCACTCTTTAAAATCCCTATAAATCCAAATTACCCTCCTAGTTCAGTAGAACAATCCCTTGGTGGCCAGCAGAGACAGAGTATCATAGAAAATAGAAATATGTCATTATAATAAAATGTAAAATGCTACGTAAACGTTAAAAGGCAAATAAATTGCAATTTACATGCCGAGTTTATTAAGGAAGGAAAGAGCTAAAAAAACTAAGGATTAGCTCAACTACGACACCAAATCGGCAACAGGTTGTGTTTAACAGGCTCAAATCGTAATCAGATCATTTTGGTTCTGTCTGTGTCACTGCATTACATTTCGCAATATCGCAATCATAAAGTACTAATGTAAGTTTGCACAAAACGATTTCCTTGTATCACACAATCATTTTATTGATAAATTTTACGAAAATAATTTAGTATAAATGTTTTTAATATTATTCTTATTATACCAACCATGGATTTCACCAAATATCTCACAATCTTCATAAGGCAATACCTCTTGTCCACTTTCCACTCTTGCCCGTTCTTTTTCACCACCATCTCCAGTTTCCTCCTTAACTTCACATTCCCCTGGATTTTCACTACCCTCCGAGTCCAAACCCTTAACCTCCTCCATTTTTTCACTTCCCCCCCTGACATCTCAACATTATCCTCCAGTTTCTGTTTCGATGCAATATTTTCTTCTCTATTATCTTCACCAGATAACAGCTTCTTGACACCTTCTCCAGTCTTCTTGTCTCCTCCCTGTTTTTCCTCTTCGTCTACCTCATTTCCTCATACTCGTAACCTACCATAGCCAAAATAGCAGGTGGATCCCTCTGCGTACGTTCCCATGTCACAAACCACTTCCCGTTTTATTTTACTTTTATACTTATCCCTCAATCCACCCGGATTCCTTGTTTGGTCAAATTAACAAAACTCCTGGTTACAATTCAATTGGCCTACCTCCAATAAAGAATATTCCTGGCAGGTTTCCTGGGCATTGGAATAATCTTCATCTCAGTTTGTCCAGCGCCATACTCCAAGTTCCGATGGTTCACCAATCCAAAGTACTCGACTTCCAACTAGGATCTCGTCGTAGTGAAAATTTTTCTTATCTGTAAGTTTGCTCGTGAACCATGTCCAGTATCTGAATTCAACTGTCTCTAAACCTTTAAAAAACTGCAAAAAACTTAGAATTTACGTAACGTAACGTTCAACCCCATTTTCAAAAAAGGACAATAACTTTTAGAGCTTGTCTAACAAAACTTAAGATCAGAGCAGAAATAATAATACTTATATTGAGAAAAAGAAGTAAAAATTAGCTCAATCCAATTGAATTAAACAACAGAGACAAACTACTGACAAGTTTATATATTCCACCAGGGGTTGCAATGCACCTATTTAAATGCAAACCTTCATTTCAAACGTGTCCCGCATCATCCTATATATCTGACACTACGAAATATTACCAACAGCTCAGCCCAAAAACCAAATGCTACCGAATCAACACAAAAATGATACACAATCGAAAGAGTCTTTACTATATAAGTATATTTATAACTTAATTAGGGGTTTTTGGGGGGCATATGCTTAACAAGCAGTACATTGCTAATTCTTTTGCAACCCGAAATTTAGTTCCGTGTTTGGTTCATTTTGGGGTTGAAATAAAGTACACTGGTAGTGTGGCATAGCAGGGATTTTGGGATATGCAGCAAAACAAAAAGTTGGATAAAGATTTTTTGCAGTTTTAACTGACAATGATGATAATGCCATGATGCGTATACGTAATCAGCTTGTTAGTCATGAAATGAGTTACGGTTGGATAATTTTCGGATATTTTTGGTTTTTTGAGTAATCTTTATTTGTATATAAAAAATTTTTGGTACATTTTACCCCAGAAACACGCCTTTTTGTCTTAATAATAATGTTTTCAAAACTATTTTATTGTTGTATATACAATAAGTTTAATATTTGAAGCGCGCTACAAAAGGAACTCATAATTTAATTACTTACACAAACTTATATGTAAAAATTTACAAGGTGGTGCTCCGATTTTTAAAGATAACGTTTTGAAAAAAATCTACCATCGAATAAATCGGAAGTCACATTAGCGCCAAAGGATTTCTCAGTTTTCCTACAATTTGTAGGCTTCCTGAATAACTATATATATTTTTTACGCAATAAGAAAAATCCTTGTCGTTTATCGTACAGTGTGAAAGTTTCTCCCATCAAAAGTGCAGTGATACTTCAGTAACCGGCTGTGTGAATTGGCTTGCTGCCCGTTTATCCCCAATGATTTTAAGGATCCAGATGCACCCTCTTTATATGAGTCGTGAGGTTGCTGGATGAAGAAAAGTAATCCAAACAAAAACTGCAATTGAACGGCTTTTCTTTGGTATGCGAGTAAATGTGGTTGTGTAGTTCATGCCGTGTACGAAAACTTGATAGGCAGAACAAACAGAAGAAGGTTTTAACACTTTCCTCTGCAAAATAATGTTAACAAAATTATTTCAGAATACATGAATACAATTAAACCAGAAGTAAAATTTATTACAAACACCGTACCATGTATAATGCTTTGATGCTGTCTTAGCCCTATTTTAGTATTAAATCGCCTCTCACAAACATTGCAACGGTATGGCTTTTCTCCTGTATGCGTTCGCATATGAGTTGTCATGGCTGAACTACTAGTAAAAGATGCACTGCAAAGTGCACAGCTGAAAGGCTTTTCGCCGATGTGGATCCTGGTATGCTCAATTAGGTTGCCCTTTGCTGCGAACTGTTTGCTGCAGAAAACACATGCAAATGGTTTTTGACTCTCATGAACATTATTTCTGTGTTTATACAGGCTTCCTTTTCGTGTAAAGGTTTTATCACACAGACTGCATTTAAACGGTTTTATATTTTCGTGAAATCCATTAATGTGCACATTTAATTGCGCCTTTCTTGCAAAGCATTTGTTGCATTGAACACATTTAAACGGCTTCAACTTCTCGTGAACAGCTCTGACGTGTTGATGTAGAGAACTTTTTTCAGAGAATGATCTACTGCACTGGTCACATTTGTTCGGTTTCTGTCTTTCATGAACTGCGTTAAGGTGTCTAGTTAAAGTAGATACAATTGAAAATTTTTTATTGCACTTATCACATTTGTACGGCTTCTCACCTGTATGGACTCTCATATGGAGTGTGAGATGGCTCTTGGTTTTGAATACATGTTCACAAATTTTACACATGAGAACAGGCATCTTGTCTCGTTGTAGTTGGTACGTAATACAGTAATTTTATTTGTTGTTTGGTATAAAGCAATATAATATATACCCTAATCTGACTAAAAATTTGTGAAATTATTTCTTGGCAAGAATCGTTCTGGCAATCTTATTGAAGAATCCGTTCAATAAAATTTCAAAGACTTCTGACAGTGTCATCCAAACATGCGAAACTGTACTAAGAAAAATATTTAGAACTGTTGGATATTTAAGTATTGTTCCGACAGAATTTGTCATATGTAAACCGGCTTTAATTCATCCTGTATGCTTGCTAGCATTATTTGCTAGTTCCTTGAGCAATAACCTATTTACTCAACGGATTAAGATACCTCTTGGATATCTTTCCATACCGAAGTTAATAGGATTATTATTTTTAACCCTGTGAAAATTTGAGTTGACGGTACCTATGGGTATGGTATTTTTATATTTTAAGCCCTTGTAAATTGTTTCGCTTTATCAAAAAATACTCAGAAACAGAGCTTAGTGAGTTCAAGCTTGCACGTATTTAGTGGAGTTTTAATCCTTGACTTTTTTGTTTCAGAGGGCTTTGTGTTAAAAATTCTGTTTGGGTTTTAATAAGCTGCACGATAGCTTGCTTGTATCGATTTCGTGCTTCTGAGTATTACATGTGCAAGATTTAATAAAAACCTTGCACAGTTAATTCAAGACAGAACAAACTTGAAGTACTTTTGACTTTAAAATATGAAGTATATGTATAATAAGATATGGATGCAATTAATAGCTTTAAAATACAGTTTTTCGTAAATGCGTTTTAACTGCCGTAGCAATAATGCATACCACAGTAAATATATTCTACATGATTGTCTTACTAGCCAATCTACTTGTTCATAAGACAATGTCAGAAACGAAATAGACGTCACAAAATTAATGTAACTAAATTTTTGTTAAAACTGAAACCAAAGCTCAACACTGTCTGATTTAGTAAAATAAAGTTACCGAGGCAAAATGAAAAGATTTTGGTGTAAATTCCGCGATAAAGTATCCCAAACCAAAGAAGAGGAAGGGTGCATGGTTATTGGTTAATGAACCAGAATTTACCAAATTCTGCAACAAGGCAACCTGAACAACCTTTATTTTAAAATCGTCCATAGCTTTTTTATCCAATCCGAGAAAATACAAAGATTAGGTGGGATTTTCAACTCATTCATCTTCCGCAACTCAAAGGGCTTAAGGCTTTCGACTTAGGTGAAGAATGGAATCTGATCAGGAAATGTGTTTTTTTTACCTCCACCAAAAAACCAAACGTTGCTGAAGCATTGTAAAAATGTTGTTTAGATGTTGTCAAATTAATTAACTGTTACTCTAACAAATCCTTTAAACTTATTGACTTAAAAAATTTGAAACCTAATTAGTTAGAGCCTAAAGCATGTAATCAATTACAATATTTTAAAAGGATATACTCCTAAACCCTAAGGACCAGACCCAGGTAGATCTCGACTTTGCGTAAAGACTTATGGAAACCCCGAAAACGTAACTATGCATTAACAATTTTCTGAATATTGTAGCTACCATTGGACCGTGCAAAATGGTCCACGGATAGCTCCACTAAGTAAACAAGTTGATTAATGGGAGGTTAGTTACCTATTTGTAGTAAGGTCATACCAGGCAAGGAATTGAGAAAGACAATTTGAAAATAAGAGTCAATTTAATATTATTGCCAAGGGAGAGCCCACACTCATGTCTACTGTATGGGTTTCCATATTCATACTACTTTTAATTCGTATTCATAAAGTTGTTCCCAATGAAAGACAGGCTAGGCGAAATCTATGAAACCTCCTCTTCCCCAAAAAAACCATGTTTCCGAATCATTACAAAATATTGCTTAATGGTGGATTTTCATTTATTTTGATTGAAAGTTGAGGCGCCACTAAACCCGCCTTTGCTGTTGGCGACGAAGCCCTTGAGGTCTGCCATAAACGCTACACTTTTGCCGCAGAGTTTGAGGAGTCGGTGTTTTTTCCTCTCCAATTTCTAAGTTGTTATAATAGGACGAGATGAGCTTGCTTTTATATTTTGGTCGGCGTTATCTCCGGGATTGCAGAAGAGAGAAGGAGTTTTGGTGTTTTTCACTTTTTTTGAGCATTTCCTCAAAATTGGTGTATATGTACTCTTTTGTATTGTGATTTCAAAAATAGTATTATTTTGGTTTCAGGGTGACGATATCATTGAAAAATTAATGACCAAAAGTGACCATTTTATGGTATTTGAGGAATACTAGGATTTTTAAAGTTTTTTGAGTATAACTTTTGTGTCCATCAAAATCAGGAAAATCGCCGGGAGGGCCATCCTAATTTTTTAAATGCTTGTTCAAAAAATTTAGACCACAAGAAAAAATTCCGTTCCATGGTGGAGATATTTGGAAAAATGTATGGACAAGTATACCAACCTTGACAGAATCCCACGTGCCAAAAGTGACCGAATGCTGTTTCCGTCTGCTTTATCCAAACTGTCCAATTGATTTACCAAATTAAAGCCGATGCAAAACTCTAGGATTATATTTTTCAGTTTTCTGAAATATTGACATGGAAGAAAGTTATGACCACATTTGCAAAGTAATGCAATTTTGCACAAAATGAATGGTTTGACTAATGTGGTCATAACTTTCTTTCTAGTCTACATTTCAAAAAACTGAGAAATACCATCCTTGGGTTTTGCATCGGCTTTAATTTGGGATATTAACTAGACAGTTTGGTTAAGGCAGACGGAAACAGCATTCGGTCACTTTTGGCACGTTGGATTCTGTCAAGGTTGGTATACTTGTCCATACATTTTTCCAAATATCTCCACCATGGAACGGAATTTTTTCTTGTGGTCTAAATTTTGGGAACAAGCATTAAAAAAATTAGGATGGCCCTCCCGGCGATTTTCCTGATTTTGATGGACACAAAAGTTATACTCAAAAAACTTTAAAAATCCTAGTATTCCTCAAATACCATAAAATGGTCACTTTTGGTCATCAATTTTTCAATGATATCGTCACCCTGAAACCAAAATAATACTATTTTTGAAATCACAATTCAAGAGGCTACATATACACCAATTTTGACGAAAATCGGAAAAGGTGCCCCAAAAAAGGGAAAAACTCCTTCTCAAGAGCGATTTAAAACGGAGTGAACTGATGAGCATCCGAGAAACTGAATTAAACTGAATCTCCACAAACCCGTAATTCTCGTGATGAAAGTCCTTCACAGATTAAGAGATTAAAGTATGCCAGATACTTCTGAATGCGCTCTTGAAGCTTTTTTGTGAAATTATTCCGTTAAAGTATGCACCTTTTAAAAAATATTTTCTGCTTTGTCTGTAGCAAAAACTAAAGCAAACCAAGTAAAACTGAAATCTGTTTTGGGTTTTTGCATAATATTAGTTTAATCATACTCCACTTTAGTGATGGCAAAAATCGAAAACTAATCGCGATTAATCGCGATTAAACCGATTTTGGTCCAAACGTTTTATCCAAAAATCGGAAACGGTTTGGTCCGTGGAAAATCGTTTGTAAACGTTTTCTACAAAAATCGGATCGGAATCGCGATTAATCGCGATTTTTACAAACTCGTTAATTTATATGTGCGTGGTAAACGAAACCTGAAAAAATTATTGCTACGTCGGTCAGGAACTTCATGACAGAGCAGATGTACACCAATTACTAGGGTTCATTGTGCGTTTTGACCATTTTTTACTACTTGTAATTCACTTTATTTAAATTTGTGTAGCTTTGAGTAGATTTTGAGACATAAGTTCTGTAGTTGGGCAAAATCGCGATTTTACCGATTAGCAAACGTTTTAAGCACTAATCGGATCGGAACCGAAAATGTTTTGGAAAATCGGATCGGTTTTTCCGAGTATCCAAACGTTTTCATCAAAAATCGGATCGGAAATCGTTTTGGAATCGCGATTAATCGTTTGCCATCACTACACTTTTGTACAAAACCGATAAAAGTTGTATAGAACTAAGAAATGTTTATATGAACTGGCAAATCCTTGTAAATATTATAAATATTTTGTAAGAACTAGAACAATTTGTACAAAACTTGAAAAATAATGATAAAATTTGGAAATTTAAATAAACTGGGAAACAAATTTTGTATGGTTTTAAATTATGAATTAGAATTATTTAGTATCAATTTGAAAATTTTGTTGAAAAGCCAAAAGCGAAAACGTGAAATTTTTACGGAATTGGTTCGGAAGTTTCGGAAAACTGGAACATTTCGTTTACAGTCTTATGTTTAAAAAAATTGTTTTCCTCTTCCCTCCCTTTCTTTCCTTTTCCCTTTCCTTCCTCTTCTCTTTCCTCTTCCTTCCCTTCCCCTTTCCTTAGGCTCAATATTTCCCGGTATCCTAGATACCAGGATACCGAGTTTTTTCCAGCGGCGCCCTGGTGTAATGAGGAAGTACCTTGCACACAGGCTTGGTTTGGTCCGCTTTCCCTCCAGTGCGTGCACCAATCTTAGAATAAATGGGGGGTTGAAGGAAAGGTCGTAATTTTATGGAAACCAGGTCTTCCCACTCCACTTCCCCTGGATACGTTTCCTCGATTGCCTTAAGAGAACCCGGTCCGGGTACCGCCACCCACCTCGGCCTTACCTGGGTGGACCACCATCCTGGACAAAACTGCCGTTGGTCGGGGCGATTTGAGATAAGATGAGTTGAGCTACTCGGACTCGGAAATCTCGGACAACTTCACATTAACCATAAATTTACCCTGAATCGCAATGAAAATGTAAAAATAAAATTAGAATTTTTGAATAAAATGCAGTAGGAAATGTTTAAAAAATATTCTCTGCCGTTTTTATGTAGCTGGAGACTAGGTATTAAATTTATTTTTCAAAAGCATGTTCTGTTCTTAATAAGAACTTTTTATGGCAAGCTTTTTCTAAATCAATCCAAGCACTTGTAAATAAGTATAAAATGAGGTAGAAATTACTCAATCCTTCAACAAAAATGCTACTTTTCTTTGTTAAGGTAAATTTAATCTTAGCTTAGCTGCTTTTATATAAAAGTACAGTACATTTATAAAAAGCCAATAAGGCAGTTATCCGGAAATATAAAGTAAAAAAAGTGGGGCGTATAATGTAACTTTTCCCTTAATCCGGGTTTAAACTAATCCTGTCTAATCCAAAATTTAATCCGAATTCCGTAAATTTGGGGCTAATCCTGCGATTAAGATTAAGCAAGATTAAATTTAATCCGATTTTCAAAGGCAAGCGTAAACTGGCTTACGACCACTTTTGACCGGTCGTAAGTTTTGGATTAACTTCAGTTTTAAGTGACTAATTGCGTAACTTCAGCTAATCTCGCTCGAAAAATCTTTCTAGATTAACTTGAGTTTAAACCAGAGTTACATGATTAAAATAATCCTAAACCGGGTTTAAACTCGACTTAAACCCAGAATTAAAGTTAGATTATACGCCCCAGTATCTGTATTTGACTTTTCCACGCAACGGTAGAAAGCTCATATCGACACTGATCTATTGAAACCTACCTATCTGATTTGCTCCGCAAGTATTGAAAGAAAGTATCTGTATTTGACTTTTCCACGCAACGGTAGAAAGCTCATATCGACACTGATCTATTGAAACCTACCTATCTGATTTGCTCCGCAAGTATTGAAAGAAAGTATCTACATTGCTCTCTTAGTATTGAAAAGCCGTAACTTTTTTGCTCTCTAAGCATGGAAAAGCCGTATCTGCATTTTTGGGGCAAATTGAGATGAAAATAACAAAAAAATCTCCATTCTTTTCTGTACAAAATGATGTCAGATACTCTGTGATACCAAATTGTGTGGCAAAAGTAGTGCGGGAGACAAAACTGCAAGCAAAATAAGATTGCTTTCTGCCTGTTTCAGCTTGCTTGGCTAAATTATTGACATTTTTAACTCCACGAATAGTTTTAACTATACCATTTTTAGCTTTTCCAGTGATAAATAGCTCGTACGTCTGGTAAAAATGTCAGATGAAGAAAGCGATAGGGAGGAATTGTATTTCCAAGTGGACAGTGAAAACCTGTTTGATGAGGAGGAAATAATTGGCGTTCTAGCGCAAAACGGCACGTCAATAAGTAAGTAATTTGCTAGCCTTGTATGAGTCTTTTATATTTTATATTTATAAATAACACCTAACATAAATAAGTCGTTAACATGTGAAAATTTGCATACTAGCTAACGGAAACTGCAGCGATGGATCGCCTAAATTGGGTGGATGCGAACCCAGTGCAGCAGTCCCAGATGACCATGATCCTGAACCAAGTGATGTTAGTGTTCTGCAATCTGTGCCAGCAAAACATTTATTTTGTATCTCAAATTTGCAGTTAATCCCTGTACATTGACTATTCAGGTGACGGCAGTGTCCATGGAGTACCCTGGTGACATGCAGTCGGGCCGGAAACGAAGACGGAAGGCTAAGAAAGAAGCATGGTTTCAAGAGGTTAACAAGAGCAAGCGGATGAAAGGGGAGTGCTATATTTCGTACAAATCGTTGAAGACCGGAGGAACCGAAAAAGTTACGAGAAAGCAACGTGAACTGAAGCCAACATGTACTGCAAAAACCTGTGCTAAAAGTCAGGTTCGTTACTGCGACCGTTTTCCTGAGCCGGAGCGGGTCAGAATTTTCCAGGAGTTTTGGAAGCTGCTCGATTGGAATCAAAAGTGCACATATGTTCAAAGTCTGGTAGATAAGCACAAAACTTTTCGGAGAACCACAAAAGACCATTCCAGGCGTCAGGATACATATTCATTTTACCTAAAACTAAACGGACAAAAGCGTCAGGTGTGCAAAACCATGTTCCTGAATACTCTAGGAATTGGGGAAACTCAGATGAGAAATTGGGTTCTTGGAAAACTGAAGCAGCCTAAGACCACACCTATTAAGCCGGATGTAGAAGAAAAAAGGATTTTGCTTCTAGCTTTATCGACTCGTTGCCAAAAATTCCTAGTCATTACTGCAGAAAAAGGACATCCAAGCTTTATCTGGAGCCACCCTTCTCATCCAAGTGTGACGTTTTTAGACAGTACAAACTGCATTGCACAGCCCAGAACAAAAAGTCTTTGGAGAGAAAAGCATTTCTTAATATTCTTGATGAAAAGAATGTAGCCATTTTTATGCCGCGGAAGGACCGGTGCGACTTATGCTGCGGTTTTGAAACCGGGAACATTCCAAAAGAGGAATACGAGGAACATTGTCAAAAAAAGAACAGTGCACAACGTGAGAAGGAAGCGGATAAGCAGCAAGCAATTATGGGAAACATTCACGTTTTAACAATGGATTTACAGGCGGTAAAAGTGTCACCACTACTTAATGCGAGTGCACTTTACTATAAGACAAAACTTATTGTGCACAATTTCACAACATTCGACTTGGCCACAGCAGATGTCCATTGTTTCTTGTGGGATGAATCACAGGGTGGACTGGTTGCTTCCGTTTTTGCAAGCTTACTGGTGGAACATTTGAGACGCAATTACGAGGACAACAAACCTATTGTTATCTTTAGCGATGGATGTGTCCACCAAAATAGGAATGCTATGATGTCGACTGCGCTATTAAATTATTCCATGGAACATAACAAAGTTGTCTATCAGAAGTTTTTGGAAAAGGGTCACACAATGATGGAAGTGGATTCTGTGCATAGTGCCATTGAGAGGAAGTTAAAAGGAAAATCTATATTTTTACCATCAGATTATATGCGTGTTTGTCAGGAGGCAAGGATTAATCCGAGACCCTATTCGGTAAAATACCTTTCGTTTACTGAATTTCGGGACTACTCCAACAAAGCACATCAGCGGTATGTTTCCATTAAACCAACTACAACTTCTGGAAGCGAATGTGTAACGGATATCCGGCAGCTTAAGTACAATCCAAATGGCACCATAGAATTTAAGCTGAATCATTCTGACAAGGAGTGGACTCTGTTACCTCGAAAGCCCAAAACTGCCAGCGGAACGTTTTCAAAATTGTACTCGAAGAAACTACCAATTACCAAGAGAAAGTATGATGACTTACAGGGATTACTCAATGTGTTGCCTGCTGAATGTCATGCGTTTTATAAGGCCTTATCATTTAAGTAGTATTTTATTCTTGTCTATTGTTATCGTTGTTTGGACTTGGTAATAAAATTATGATCAGAGGTTATTATTTGCCATAAATTGCTTTGGTTTGAAGAGAATTCAGTTTTTTGTAAATATCTCGAAATGGGTGAAACTGCAGATACGGTGGTTTCAATATTAAGGGAGCAACGTAGACAAGGCTTTTCAATTTTAAGAGAGCAACGTAGATACTGTGTTTTAATGTTAAGGGAGCAAATCAGATAGGTAGGTTTCAATAGATCAGTGTCGATATGTATCATTTGGGGTATTGCTGGGGTTTTCTTTTTTGCAGAAGTTCTGTATAAAAATTGTAGTAATTTAGTAACTCTGATACCGGAAAACGTAAATTAAGGTAGCCAGCGAAATGGAGAACTAAAACTTGGCTGCGCGTGCTTCAGCAGTACTAGATGGGCACTTTGTAGCAGTGTGCTCAGAAGTCTAGCTTGTCGATTGAATTCACAGGACACAATTCGGTATCTCTGCCAAAGTCGTTTTTACGGTTTTAGAGTCCAAATGATTTTAGCACTGCATCGCACTCGCACACGGGTCTTCACAAGGTTTTCAAAAAGAAACTAGAAGTGGTAACGAGACCCGTCAGATGCCGTTGGATGTGTATTTTAGTATTTTAGGGTGGAGTACATAATGTAGCACATTAAATACAAAAGCTTTTGTATATGACTTTACTGCAAATCAAGCTTGTTTCACTTAATGGCTAGGGACACATTTGTGAATTACGCGTAAAAGAGTATTGGTAGATAAGGCCTACCTTCAAACAAAATTTAACAAAGATGGAAATGTGTGAATAAATTTTGCAATATGCCCTGGAATGGTTTGTTTGTATGTTTTTAGCAAGTGTTTGATTAAACTATTGAAAATTGACTATGGAAACAGCATTTAAATAGCAATGGCTTTTTAGCGGAGAGTTAAAAGGTTAAGTTCACAGAATGATTTTCTTTGCTTTAAGAGCTTTAAAACACTTTAACAGGCCGTTTAATTTTTAATTGCAAAACGGAAAGGAAACGGATGATTTACATTGGATCAAATGCCAAGATTTTTGCTAAAGCCGAGAAAATATTCTTTTATGAATTAAATCCCAAACTGTCCCAAACCCGCAAAGACAAATTTAATATCATCCAAGCACATGAATGATTGATTCCAGTAATCTATCCAGCAGCAAAGTCCCCTTAAATTTAGATTATGCAAAACATGGTGTGGAGTTGTATTGTTAACCTTTGCGAGAAAATTATTCCTTCAACTTAACCTATTTTTACTCTGGTAAAATAAATTAATGAGCCAGCACAAGTAAAGAAGAAGGTGTAGTGTAGTGAAGTTTTATATTTAAAGGGTTAGTATTTGTTATGGAGACATGTTTGGAATTGTGATATTTCGGAGCATATAAGATTTATTGAACTACAATATTTTTTAACATTTAGTACAACTAATAGTTAACAATATTAACATAAATTACGATTCATTGATGCCTTTGTATCCAGTGCTGTAAAGTTCTCGTTCGGCGTATGCTATAACCTCATATCCCAATGAATCTGTACTTTTGGTTGCTATATTTTTCCAATTATTACAAAAACCTCGGAGTGAGTTGGGTGCGTTTTGTGGATTGGTGTATTTAACTTTACATAAAACCCAAGATGTTTCGATTGCTCTGCCCAGTAGAAGATTTTGAGCATTTTTGGATTTTGCTACAAATAGGTGTTTTGGGCTTCTACATAGTACATAGGTGTTTTGGGCTTCTACATAGGCTTCTTAGTAGATAGGAGTTTCATTCATGGCCTAGTGTGAAGTGGCGGTGTCAGGTCAGAAGATAACCTATTCACGGGCATTGTTCCTATCAATAACCGGAATCAAACGTGCCATCAAACATTCCTCCAGCTACTCCTTTGCACTCGTAGTCCCCTCTGTAAAATAAGGTTCGGAAACGCTTTCATTTTCGTCCATAACCTGTTACCCCGTCACTTTTTTGAACAACTTTGCATTTGGCTGAACTTTTTTGTATTGCGAAACTTATATAGGGTTGGAAGTATGGAAATATTTGGTTCCCGGAACATCTGGAGCATCCCAATAGACGTAGGCCTCCTCATAAATAACTAAAGTTTTAGAAAGTTTTTTTGGAAACAAATTGGGCCCTAGATTTTGCACGCTGCACCTGATGCTTGACTGCTGGTTGGTGCTTCCTGCTTAATGTAGGCTTTGATGCCCAACTTCTGAGCTTTAATTTGTCATATCGCTTGTGGATTAATGTTGAGTTTGTGGGCAGCAGCACTGATTGAATTGGATTGCTCCTCGTCGATCAACTTTGAAGTCGTCTTCAAAGTTCCTAAGGAAGCCACCATTGCAGAACA
This sequence comes from Entomobrya proxima, assembly GCA_029691765.1. Lineage (NCBI taxonomy): Eukaryota > Metazoa > Arthropoda > Collembola > Entomobryomorpha > Entomobryidae > Entomobrya > Entomobrya proxima. Next base: position 45,676,950 of record CM056171.1, read on the forward strand.
TTCTTAAGAGAACTTGCACTCTGGTGTTTCTGTAGTTTAATATCCCAGAAATATTTTGTATATACCAGTCAGGTTCTTACCTTTTCCTACAAAGTGTTTCACTCCATTAACCTTTGACCTACTAAGGACATTTTGGAAGTAGGATATAACCCGTTTTACAAACTTTTCATTCTCCAGGAATTTCATGATGATGCGCTTATTTTGGAAACCCGAAAAATGCGTCATGTAATGGCCAAACGATGAGCTATCTAACGATGCATTCAAGTTTATATCTCTTGCCTTCATTTGCATACTATCCCTATTTGCATATATGTCTCCATAACAAATACTAACTCTTTATTTATTTAAAAAATTGAATACTGTGGAATATTTGTAGTTTGATTATTTTTATAAGTGGCAGGTAAATATTAAAACTATTCTATTGCTTATCAACTCATGTATGACTTCTTTAAAAAAATAATTATAATGGGTTTGCAGAGAAGAGTGGAAAAGGAAATCTTGCTAATACTATAAAAATACTAATGGTTGGTTAGTATCATGACACGCACACAAGTACAAAATTTACTTGAGTCTACAAGTTTATTAAACATTCTGCTAATAAAGCAGAATGTTTGATATGTTTTATGGAACAACTGATTAAATCACATCACTTGACTATCATATCTCATTTAATTAACCAATTTCCGCAATTTCTTCTGGTTTCCCCTTAAAATCGGTTTCATCCCGGAAGGAAGTCATCCCTCGCCTTTGGTTACTCGCATCGTCTCTTGCTCATGATCCCCGTCAACCGTTTGAATGGTCCATTCGTTATCCTTTTTCACCAACCTCACTTCCGTGAGGTCTGCGCCTATTCCACCAGCGGAATCAAACGTAACCACCTGCGTGTTTAATTTACTCCACTACGAAATTCTAATCCCATCGGGCTCGATTCCCGATGCCATTCGGACAATTCTGCTGCTTACGCATGAATTTCGCTACTTTACTGGAACGGACCTGTCGCCACTTCATTTGTAACCCCAAGTTAATAGCTTCATGTGTGAAGGGTCTCCAATACATTTTGGCGTCATATTGTCTTGACCTTGGTCACCTTGACCGTAAAAATTGGTGCCCTTGTCCTTCACAGCAATATCCGGGATCATATTTAATCTCCGACTAGTGATGGCAAAAATCGAAAACTAATCGCGATTAATCACGATTGAACCGATTTTTGTCCAAACGTTTTATCCAAAAATCGGAAACGGTTTGGTCTGTAAAAAATCGTTTGTAAACGTTTTATACGGAAATCGGAATCGCGATCGCGATACAAACCGTCATTTTATATGTGCGTGGTAAACGAAACCTGAAAAACGTATTGCTCAGTAGATCAGGACCTTGATGACAGAACAGATTTACACCAATGATTTGGGTGTATTGTGCGTTTCGACTATGTTTTATAGTTTGTATATCTCTTTATTTCAATTTGTCAAGCTTAAAATAGATTTTTCGGCATAAGTTCTGTGGTTGGGAAAAATCGCGATTTTACCGATTAGCAAACGTTTCAAACACTAATCGGATCGGAATCGAAAATGTTTTGGAAAATCGGATCGGTTTTTCCGATTATGCAAACGTTTTTATAAAAAATCGGATCGGAAATCGTTTTGCAATCGCGATTAATCGTTTGCCTTCACTACTTGGGCTGGACCATGAATTCTATCTAATACAGCTCGCTCTCAGCTTAACTTATGCTAACCAAAACTACATCAGTTGTCAGAAACGGTAACTTTTCTTAATTTTTCAGTCAATAAAAACTTGTTGTGTAAAAGTCATTTAAATTTTGATTAAAACGTAATTAATCACCCATTCCCAACCTAATCTCAATGAGCCCCGTTCTGTTTTAATTTACACTGTACACGAATTGTACACGTTTATTTTCGTGTTCTGGTACACACGAAACGAACACAACACGTTTAGATTGTACACGAAACAAACGCGGAAAATCATATCGTGTTTGGTTGTACACGACACGAAATTCCAAAGGGTATATTCGTGTACACGTTTACAGCTCTAGCCGGAACTTTTGGCTATGGTTAGGAATAAGAATATAAAGAAGTAGAAGACGAGGAAAAATTAAGAGGAGACTTGAGGATAGGTGAAGAAGGACACTACTGGTGACGGTAAAGAGAAGGAAGTATTCTAAAGAAATAGAAATTTGAGAAGACTTTTCCGGCGACTGGAAAAATAAAAAAGCAAGAGTTCGCACGGTAGTGAAAATGGAGGTAAATGAATATAAAAGTTGAAGGGAGATGGAGGTGAAGCAGGTTACAACGAATTCTTAATTAATTTCATCTTTAATTCTTAACATTAAGTAACCAACCTTCTGGAAAAATCCAAAAATTAATTAAGGGAACACGTCTTTAAAGATGTGTTAATGGAGCTAAACATGGGCAAATGGAAGCCATTGAGCACCCGCGAAGTTCCATTTTTGACAAAAGTTTAAAAAACGGAGATTTGTTGTACTTAATTTAAATTTCGGCTCTGTACTGCACTAGAATAGTTAACGGCGAGTTTAATGATACCAAAATCTATGAAAAATTTACTTATTTATATAGGTAAACTTTACTTCTAGAGTTGAGATTTAATTTTTATCAGTGAAATCATGGAGAAATTTCTGGTGAAATGCTTGTTGTCATGAAATATCTGACCTTCACCAAATGCAGCCAAAACATAATATATGTACATCCCTGTTGATATCAACCAAAGCGTGCTACTTTCGTGCTATTTTAATGGCAATTTGACCAGAAATTTTGAGTTTGCAAAATTGGTCATAATCAAATTTTCTATTAAGTGCCAAAAGTAGAGAGACTGTCCTCACGTCTGCGTGGTCGGATATTAACAAATCAGGTGTCAAAATAATCACAATGCATTGAGCTCAATTATATGTCCTCAGATTTCTAATATTATGATCTCGAAAAAAGATATCGCAGATTTTGTAAAATTTGTCACTTTTTTTAAATTCGGTGGTGCTCTGCATAAGTGCCCGCCAAAGCTACAGCTTTCAAACAATCAAGCTGCAGTTAATGTCCGAGAAAGTGCTAGTTATGTTGCATATTTTCCACATTTTGTTGGATTAATTGGTTGATTGTGGGCCGAGCAACGGGTAGTGCAATCCAAGCATATCCTCCAAACTCAAACCTGTCATTTCAACTTTTATCGATATCTCGTTATTGAAAGCGAATTTTTACAAGCAGTTTGCTGCAGTGTATCAGCAAGACACTGTTGTAGGTGGACATCATAAAGGAGGTCTCTCACCCGCCATATAACCGTGGGCTTTTCTGGCGGTTTACACCCGGTGATAGAACTTTAGAAGCCAGATGTACTGCAAAAAACCCCGTGGAAATTGGACAAACCGGGCCAAAGTTATGGGGGTTACAAAACAATCCTTAACATGGGGGTAAATGGGGGACTGTGCATATTTCAAACCCGATTTTCACCTTAAGGGCACACGTTTACAGGTAAACCAACATATGAGTCTGATACTAGGGACTTTGGAGATATTTTTAAAGTCTTAATCTCGATGGTGTTATCTCGTGTTTTTTTAAAAATTGATTTTGAAAACTGTGAAAAAATGGCACTGCACATTGGTAAATTGCACATACATCAGGCGGCACAAAGTAACAAACAAGGTGGTTTCAATGAAATCACACTACAGTCATTCGAGCTGGGCACAAAAGTCTTCAAGTGACTTTCAGTCGGATACACAATGCAAAGGAATGTAGTGACACCACCTTGTTTGTTACTTTGTGCCGCCAGATATATGTGCAATTTACCAATGTGCAGTGCCATTTTTTCACAATTTTCAAAATCAATTTTTAAAAAAATACGAGATAACACCATCGAGATTAAGACTTTAAAAATATCTCCAAAGTCTCTAGTATCAGACTAATATGTTGGTTTACCTGTAAACGTGTGCCTTTTAGGTGAAATTCGGGTTTGAAATATGCACAGTCCCCCATTTACCCCCATGTTAAGGATTTTTTTGTAACCCCCATAACTTTGGCCCGGTTTGTACAGTTTCCACGGGGTTTTTTGCAGTACATCTGGCTTCTAAAGTTCTATCATCGGGTGTGAACCGCCAGAAAAGCCCACGGTTATATGGCGGGTGAGAAACCTCCTTTGTGACCTTTTAAAATACAACCAAAAATGGACGCGGTTAGAAGTAAGAAAAATCTCTAAAACCATAATCAAAATTTGAGTAAAAATTTTTTTGTAAAAAACTGCAGATGCAAAAAGTAGCCATATATCCATGAATGTTTGACTCATACATCCACTCAACTTCACAGAAAAAATCACATTCCAAAAGCTTTTCAGTTTTGTGAAATTTGAAATTGTTTACAGTGAAACCGACCAAAACATGTTTTCGTCATTACTGACGTCATATTTGGTTTGGAGGGCTGAAACTTGGCGTAGACCCTTTCCTTGAGACCTACTATCCGTAGGTAGTTAAAGTTTAAAAATTTGAGAAAGTTGATTTTTTGGTGGTCCCCAACGCAAATAGTTACTCTGTGGAGGATTTGTTTAATGAAAGAAAAGAGGTGGGAATTAGCAGGAGCACGGGTACAATTTTATTACAAGGAGGGATTGGTGAGGTGCAAGGATTGTCTGTGGAAGTATGCCCCTAGGAGGAACCAGGTTGGCCGTTCTACACAATTGTATATGCTAATTCGTAAAATTGTATTAACTTTCAACAAAAATGTGTTTTAATTGTATTTCAACATAACAGATGCAGATAAACATATAAACGGTTGTTGCTCTGCATAATAGAAAAATAGTAAAAATGTATGCCTTCCAAAGTTTTTCAAAATCTATTCCGTTAATTATCGTTGAATAAAATAAAATTTCTAGTTTTTGGCGTCTATGTCATATTTTGGTTATTTTTATAGATTTATTACAAGTTTCAAATATTTATGAAATTTTTGAACCGGTGGGTATTATCTGAGGGTCGTGTGATTGTTGTCCGTACGCAAAGACATGTATGAAGACGTGAAGGTTTCTTCATAACGCGTTGAAAACTAAGTTTATTAAAGTCAATGTTAAGGGGTGTATAAGAGAGGAACCGGAAGAAAAAGTGCATAATGTTTGAGCAAATGGAAACTTTATTTTGTGAACTTTATTTTTGGGATATTTAAGGTTAGTTACCGTTTTCTACTAGGCCTAAAGTAGTGAATTATAGAAAAATTAAACCATTACCAACGCATCCGTTTCCTTTGCTCCTTAAGATTGGAACATTTGTTGATGGAAGTGAAATAGCGAATGAAAAAATACATCATAAAACTATAAAATTACCAAAAACCAATGATGACTTTAAGCATTACAAGCTAGTAGTTGAATACCTGGATGATAAAATTGACTAACAAGTCATACCATTCAGCTTGGTTCCTATTGTGTCTGTCTCTAATGAGCCAGCTTAGAGACGCTTGAGTTTTTTCGGACGTGGAGGTAGGTAAGTTAAAGGTAGATATGAATTCTTCTAGTTCGTCAGGGTAACTTTTAAAGTCTGGTGTGATATCAATCTCTTCTAAATTAGCTTCAAGCCCGTATGAATACACGGAATGAGCACTTTCCCTTCCTGAAAAGCTTCAAACGTTGAAAACTTGCATCTTATTTCCAATGGTGTTGCCATCCAACGAAATCTCCAGAAAAATACGACGGAGAGAGAAAACATGCTTGTCATCGCTGACCATTTACTCACTTGAATTAGCCTGCGGACCATCCATGCCATGGATTCCATGGAAGTTGCTGATCTTCAATTGCCCTCCAATGCCCGGTAATTCCACATTTGTAATATTCAGGTAATACCACAAAGTGGAACACAAAATTAGCTTGTCCGAAGTTATCCGTGTGGGCTTATATTTAAAACGAAGTAATTATTAAATTGCTATTCACATTTACCGAGGAAAGAGAGATAGGACAGGATGAAAGTCTAGATGAATTGTGGAAACATACTTAGCTGATAGTTGAAAAGATTCCCTAACTCTAGCAACTGTATTCGTATGTGGAAAGGAATTAGGAAACTTTTGCCAAAAAAATTTGGTTAAAATCAGTTCCACACTCAATCGTTCGTTTGTTTGCCAGAGTTAATACAGACGTACGTACTAACACTTGTTTGCAGTACTTGTAAATCGTATTACATGTCACATAATTTTTAGTGAAAAGGCTGACACATTCAAAGATTTTTTAAAGCAACGACTTCTTATTTTTTTTACAAAAATCTAGACAATAGAATAAAGAAATTGGCATGTTGCCAATTTGTGTTTTAATCAAAGCCAAGTTGAACGCAACTACAAAAACGTTTCCTACAATTTCCTACACTTTACCTCAGTTACTTTATGAAAATGGTGTGTAATACTCCATTTATACAGATTTTACTACACATTGTTTTATTGTTTTAAACCGTTGATAAAAATAGCATAAAACATTTTAGTTTAAATGCTAACTGCAACTTGAAAGCGGATTTTTTACATCATTTGCTAAATGTTGGGTAAATGTTTAATTGGATAAGTGATCGGATCACTTATGCGTAAATTTATTTGTGGTTTTGAACTTGATATATTATCTTATGTGAATCTCATGTTCGAAACACTTTTAGAGTAAAGTTAAGTAGACGGACAGATAGACAAACGGGTGCAAGGATATTTCTCATTTTTAGTCCAGACCTTGAGATTACAGATGCGTATTTTTGGAAAATTTTGAGATGCAATTAAGCATTAGATTACAGAAACAAGTTGAACAACGTAGAAGAGTAGAAAGAAAGCAACTACAAAATCCAATAAAAAAAATTCTAAAAAATATAAGAACTGCAGCTGGCAAAGCTCATATATAAACCAGGAGAAAATAAAATATATAAATCTAAGTGAATTTTGCTTTTATGGAATTTGCTAGAAGCCGTATAAAATCAAGGACCTAATAAGCTAAATTTTTAATAAATGACAGCACATGTTGACCGAATGTTTTGAAACTGATACCGCATTGTGTAAAAAATTAAAGAAAATTCGCAATAAAAATTCCAAAACTGGCCATTTGCCATATTAAATTTGAACACATCCATACTCTGCAACTATAAAAAAACGTTATTAATTTTCATTATTTGCTCCACCTTCAATCAGTTACTTTATGAACTTCGGTGTTAGTGTTGTTGTTATTTTATTACTTTATTTAGTCGGAATTCTTTTGAATGGGTGCTTAAGCATATTTTACTAAAACGTATTATTTTCTTACTTTACACCATTGTCTATAAAAAATAAATAAATAATTTGTTTAATACGAGTATTAACATTATTTAAAGGTCTTTTAATAAAGGTCGATAAACTAAATATAATTGTTGGTGAATATTACTGAAACAGTTCGTTATTGGATTGGTTGAAAGCTATTAGCAGTAACAGTAGCATCAAACATTAATATCCAAGGTAGTTGATGTGTCTGCCTCCACCGCAGCATATGATTCATTTTTAGGTGGCTCAGAAATGAAAGTTTAGACTAGCTAAGTAACTAAGTATTTGTTGATGTAACCAAAACATTCGACCAGTAGAACTATTTTTTGCGATGATTTAGAAACCACCTGTTTTTTTGCGGAGGTGGACGTAGCTCATATGATGATAGATAATTTGAAATGTAATTTGAATTTGTTCATGCTCACTTTATAAAAGAAAACTAGGCATCGACTATTTATTAACTTGAGCAAACATTCTGTCTGCCATAAACATTTAATGAAGCCCATTTTTAACTTTCTATTTTCATTTGGCTCTTGTACCAGTTTAAAGGTAGATATTTTTATAATTTTCGTGCTTCTTCTTAAAAATGGAAACATAATATACATTAAGTCAGCTTACATTAAGTGTTGTTACACGAAATATTTCTAGACCTCTAAAGGTTATCCCTGCAGTTTACTCAAAGTTTCCCTTGATAAGATGGTACTTTGGGCACCCTAAACGCTAGCCACTTGACCCCTGCTTCAACCACTGATTCCTACGCCTAGCCCTAAATGCCACGTAGAAATAGCTCAAATTGAAGGAACTAGGTCACTAACTAGGTGAAATAATTGACCCGGACAAAGACACGGAAGTTTACTTTTTTACAGAGTACGTCACCCTTTTATTAACGACAGGACTTTAATTACTTTTTACAATTTTCAAAAACTTAAACAGAGTTCTCAAATCTAGCTCTCTGACAAAATCTTGAGCACAATGCTGAGCCGATGTTCACTCCTCGCCAGCTCAGAACGCAAAAAAATCTCTCTCTACTAACTAGCCTTGGTTCTCCTCGCGACGGCGACCAAGTTCGAAGTCCCCTCCGTCTTCCTTGCTGCTCTCGAGCCTCTGGCCAATCAGAGCGCTTGCTGAATCTTCTGGAATATTCCTGTCTTTCTTTCCTCTGTCTTTGTTCATTGACATTCCGACCCCCAAATCAGGGTTAAAGCCCTGATTTCCCATTCTGAGTCCTAACGGGCAGAGTCTGTGTACGCCCCGCTTCCATGTCTTGCCATCTGCTGTCTTGACCTGGACCACTCGAACTTGTCCATCACTTCCTGGGGGCACTTCAATGTCAACTGCTTCCTTCCAGTAACTGCTGGGTGCCTGGTCAATCACAACTGGCACGACTGCTTCCACTTCCGGTTCCAGTGGCTCAGCCTCATTGTGCCACTTCTTTCGCTTTGCCAACTCTGGCGTGACCTGCCTTGTCCCTCGGGATCCTCTGGCTTTCTCCAGTCCTTTTCCTACTGGCAATTCCTTTAAAAAGGGCTCCTTTATCTGCCCCTTAGCCCATGTCACCGCACTTTGTCCTCCATGTCCAGTAACTCGTGGTCCTTTCTCTGAGCCTCCTTCGCCCTTGCTTCGACAAGCCAAACTGTGTCTTCCTTTACCGGGTACTCCGCTAATCCTAATGCTGGAGCCTCCAGACTTCACAGTCCCGCTTTGCACGGTTGTTCCTCTGCCATTGTTCTCACCAACGGCTACTTGTAGCTTCTTCGACTCCTCGGAGTTCCTCTGTTCAGGACGAGCAGGCTGCAATTGTGCCCTCTGCCTGCAATTTCCGTCTTGTTGCCCCATTCGACTTATCGAAATGGCATTCTTCCCAGGTCCGTCGCTCTCCGCAACTACAGTGTCCACAAGCTTGCTACCTCGCTTACCAATGCTCCCAAAGGCTGTCGAGCTGGAACTCCGCTCTGTCACTGCTGCCTTCAACGCCTGCAACTGACCTTTCAGTTGCTCTGTTTCACGCTGACTTGCTTCCAGTTTTCCCTTCAGCGTTTCCAACTCGGTTTCCAGTTTTCTCCGGAGTTCCACCGACTGGTGCGCACAATCGTCCTCCTGGACTTCGGTTACCATCATGGAGTTTATCTTTGAGCGCCGGCTCTTTGACTTGGCGACTTGCTTTCCTGCCAGTACCCATCCCAGCTTAAGCCTTTTCGCCATTGGCTCCTCCTGTCCACGCTCCAGGATCTCTCTGTGTGCCGTAAGGAAAGGGTGATCCTCCCCTATAACCATTTGAATCCTCACGTTTTCGTACGTACCCAGTTTTGCCTTCCTCAGGTACGAGTACTTGGCCTTTAATGCAGCAGGGGACTGGGTGTATCCGCCTAATCCGAGGTCAGTGAGGGTACTCACATTGCTGACTTTGTAGAAGGAAGCGCTCTTCCAGACTCCGGACACTTCAAAAGCTGCGGAATCTCCTGTCAACTGGATCTCGATCCCTCCTACACCAAGGCACTTCGATTTGACTGGCCTAGATGCGATGCCCAAGTCCTCACAAACGTCCTCTTCAATGGCCGTCGAGTCACATCCACTGTCACACAGGCAGTAAACCTTCCTGGTTCCCTTTGGCCCACGCACCTTGATCTGAACCACCGACATTGGCTTTGAAGGCTTCTTCCTCAACCAGTTCATCCTAGCTGGCTGTGTTTCTGCGGGAGTTCCACTTCCGTCTTCGGAACTTTCACCGTCCGAAGCTTCGGCTTCTCTACTGGAGGACATCTTCTCTCCTTTGCGCCATGGTTTTCCCGTGTAGTGAAGCAATGTGTGGTGGGTAGCTTGGCAGTCGTCCTTTCCACACACGCGATCTGAGGGGCAATCCTTCTTCATGTGTCCTCCTCCCAAACACCGGAAGCAAAGCCCGTTTTCCCACACGAACTTCTGCTTATCCTCCAGTGACAAATTCCGGAATTTGAAGCACCTCCCAATCTTGTGCTTCCTTCCACAACAGGGACACTTCTCTGTGTCACTGGCCGTCTGGCTGTCATTGTCTTCCGGTGTACTACTGGCTTCCCTTGTTGTGACGTGGATTCTCGCCGACCCCCGTGTCCCACGCTGTTGCTTCTCTGTGTCCTCATACTTGATCACAGGAATAACTAACATTGTCCAAGTTTCGATTTTCTTTTCTATCCATTCGCCAAAGGATTCCAGGTTCTTGGGTTTTCCCACTTGGCTCCCCAACCATTGAATCCATTCCTCTTGGTAAAGGGCAGGTAGCTTCTGTACCAGTCTTCGTAACAGCATCACATCATTTAGGTACACAGTTTCGTTTATGGACTTGGCTGTCTGGATCAGGAACTGGACCACGCTGCCATAAGTTACGAACGTTTCCGGCTTTCCAAATTCCGGACTTTTACAATGTTCAGCTTTGTTTGCTAGTGCTGTCAACACGATTTCCGGTCTCCCAAACCTCTGCTCCAACGTCTTCAGAATAGTCGACACGTTTTTTGGTTCGTTGAGTAGTCCGACAACAGCATCCTTTGCACTGCCCTTCAGCGCCTTCCGAAGACGGATGAGACTTTGGGAAGAGTTCACCTTTCCTGGCGGAGTCGTCCGTTCAAACTCGCTGTTGAACACAGGCCAATCTTCTGCTTTTCCATTAAAGGTTGGCAAATCTCTGTCCCAGTCCTTCTTTGTTCTTGTAGAATCTTGGAATGCCTCTGCTAACGTCTTCGAGAAGATAGTGGCAAACTGTGTCATATCTGCCGTCGGGCTGGGGATTGTAGGCTGGGTCACTACTGGAGGCGTTTCCTGTGTTCCTATTCCTGGTAGTGCTAACGGTACCTGGTTGACTCCTGCTTGATCTGCTTCGGCAGTCTGTGTTCCAAACACTGCAGCAAGTGGGTTGAAGTAAAAAGGGGCGTTCCCTCCGCTGGTACCTACAGGAGCCGCTTGTCGAACTGCGACCTCCCTTCTTCTGGTTACCGGGGTACGGCCTCCAACTAAATCCTGGTAGAACACTCCAGGTCCAGGGCTCTGATAAAATGAGGGAGGTGCCTGGTTATCCAGCCAAGCGCTAACACGTCCCGCTGATGCATCGTCAAACTCCTCATCAAGCTCCTGTTCCTCTTCAAGTTCAGCTGCCAATTTTTCTTTGTCCAGCTCCTCTTGTTCCTTAATGAAGCCTAGCCTCACATTGACTTCCTCGTCTCCGTCCTGCAATGTTTCCTTCAGTTCCGTAATCTCTTGTGACAGACGCGCTTTGTCTTCGTCATCAGTGGCCCTCTTCAACTGGTTTTCTAAACTTTTAAGGGACCTGGCCATCTTGCTCCGTTCCTCCTGCCAAGTTTTCCGGATCTGGAGAGATTCCTCTTTGGCCTTAAGCTCCGCCTGTCTGCTACGGGACGCTGCCGATGATGCCGTAACTGGCCTGCTGCGGTTACGCAATCCCGTCGGGGTACTGGTCGCTGCTACCTGGGCACGTTCCTTGTCCTGCACGGCTTTCAACGCCTCTCTCAGCAACTTCAAATTCTCGGTGGCTCCGGGTATCAACTGCTTTGCGGCACTGATGTGAGGCTTCACTGTGTCCCACTCCTGCATCTCCTCTGCTGTGAACTGATCCCGATCCTGGCCAGCAAACTTCCTCTCAAGACCCTCGTTCTCGATGAGACATTTCTCTGCGGCCGCCTTCCAGTCTTCATTCTGTGTGATCTGTTCCAATATTGCCTCCTTCGGGAGTTCCAGGTACCGGTTACGGGACGTCGGTCCGGGTGGTGGCTGCGCTGCGCTGTTCATCCCTAGCGTCATAGTGGTACTGGTTGGATTTCCCAACTCCCCATACACGAGGCGGTTCACTGGCATGGTCATCCTTCTCTCTCTGCCTGGTGGAGTACCGTCGGGGATTGACATCTTATTGAAAAATAAACTTAATCACAAACTGTTCCCAAATAAATTTAATCGGAACGGACTAACCGTGAGTGGAGGGACTTTTGTACCCAGCCTCCCTCGTGGCTGCAGTATGCTCTGCTACACTAAAGTAGTAGCCCACTATCTCCCACAGGAACTCGAGGGTTGACCTTGTCCTCCGGTTCGGGAATGCTCCACTCACGTCGTTGGCTTTGTCTCGGATGGTTACAGCGGTTACGGTTTTTGTTACAGTTGTTACGGCTTTGTTACAATGGTTCAGCCTTGTTACAGTGGTTACAGCTTTGTTACAATGGTTACAGCTGCCTATCCGTTGGTACAATCACTGTACCACTCCGTAGCGTTGGTACCAACCGTTGTACCACTCCGTACCGTTGGTACAAACCGTTGTACCACTTTGTACCACTTGGTACCACTGGTACAAACCACTGTCACTATTGGTACCGTTGGTACAAGCACTGTACCGCCTCGTACCGTTGGTACAAACCGTAGTACCGCTTTGTACCACTTTGTACCACTCCGTACCGTTGGTACAAACCGCCGGTACCACTTTGTACCACTTGGTACCACTGGTACAAACTCTATTCCAATGCAGCAACTCTTCTTTTCCTGAGTTCACGCTGCTACCGCTGTCCTGTCTTCTGCCGCAATCAGCTCCGGGATGACGCAATCCACCGTCCGAGTTACACTTCCGACTGTCCTCTGTCTGGTCGCAGGCCCCAAATCCGCCTTATCCACAGTTTCGGCACCACGTGTTGTTACACGAAATATTTCTAGACCTCTAAAGGTTATCCCTGCAGTTTACTCAAAGTTTCCCTTGATAAGATGGTACTTTGGGCACCCTAAACGCTAGCCACTTGACCCCTGCTTCAACCACTGATTCCTACGCCTAGCCCTAAATGCCACGTAGAAATAGCTCAAATTGAAGGAACTAGGTCACTAACTAGGTGAAATAATTGACCCGGACAAAGACACGGAAGTTTACTTTTTTACAGAGTACGTCACCCTTTTATTAACGACAGGACTTTAATTACTTTTTACAATTTTCAAAAACTTAAACAGAGTTCTCAAATCTAGCTCTCTGACAAAATCTTGAGCACAATGCTGAGCCGATGTTCACTCCTCGCCAGCTCAGAACGCAAAAAAATCTCTCTCTACTAACTAGCCTTGGTTCTCCTCGCGACGGCGACCAAGTTCGAAGTCCCCTCCGTCTTCCTTGCTGCTCTCGAGCCTCTGGCCAATCAGAGCGCTTGCTGAATCTTCTGGAATATTCCTGTCTTTCTTTCCTCTGTCTTTGTTCATTGACATTAAGTCTTATATTTTCCAACAAAAATGGAGAAAACTCGTGAGGAACTGAATAATTTATTCTTTCATATTCCATTCCCAGCTCTTTTCAAACTTGTGAAAATAAAAATGATACACATTAAGAGATTAAATGTGTACCTTTTGTAGTGAACAATTAACTCTCTTTAGCGATAACAACTGTTGAAAGATGAATGCGTGCAAGATGCTAGAAAAGATGTACCTGACAAATCTGTACTCTGGAGATACCCCAGCTAGTTAAGGGAAGCCTATCTGGAGTTCAAATGCTAAAAAATTAATCACTCCATCCAATTCAAAACCTATTCGTTAGTTTAGTTGGTATTCTGCCCATAAATCAGTTATCAGATCACGAATCTACTGTTTTACACAATGCACTATTTTAATGCGATAGTACGAATTATAAACAAAAAGGAATTGGCGGCGAAGGAAATGGAGCTGGAAGTTCAAACAAAGATTTGCGGAGAAAGCGAAAGAGTTGTAGAATAAAGCGGAGGAACTGATGATCGAGGAGGTGCTAGAGCTCTGGAATAAGAAACAGAGCTTGAGTCACAGTTTCAGTACTAGACCCAGTACTAGACTTGAGTTGATTCAGAGACGGATAGTCCGGGGATGTCTTGTGGAGGTGAAGGACAAAGTAGGTGGATGCAGGGATTTTCGAGGAATTGTTAAGGAGTGCTACCCCGAAAAGAAATATACAGAGGGAAAGAGGCAGTTCAGAAATGCTGCTGGAGGGTGAAGCCAACAAGTGGAGGACACTGAGAATGGCTAGCGTGAGGGGTCCTTGTATGGAGGAGGAGGTACCGAGAATTATAGGGGGAGACCGCCGGGTATCTTCCCTGTTGAGGGATTGGAGGAAGAAGATGAATTGTGTGGAGGACTTGTTGAGTGGTGGGAGGTGGGAATTAGTGGAAGCACGAGCACATTGTCCCATTGTTTGTTTTTAGAGGTGGTGGTAATTATCTGTCAAATTAGATTCAGTGAGTAGACTTATTAGCAGTTCAAGCCGCAAATGAAATTGTTCGGCGCATGACATTTAGCATGAGTTTTCTTCAATTTCAATTAATTTTCCACTTTAATTTAAACCTACTGATTTATATGCTTTAAGCTCTATTAAGTCATTTTTCAAGCTTTCTATAAGTCAATTAATTAAATAGATTTGTAAAATGCAATAATTTATTAACTTTACCAATTCAACAACATTTTTGCAAGGCTTCAGCAACATTTGGTTTCTTGATAGCGGCGAAAGAGTATAATCGATCTACAGATGCTTGAAGTTAAATCCATCGACCAATCACTCAGCTTATCTTCCTAAAACTAACTATGATTATCATTGATTTAGCTTCATTCTTAGCGTGTAAGAAATGCCTCAATTAATACTTCAAGTTTACTAGTGTCAATCACAAGCTCAAGAATCTGATAAGTAGTAATATGCCAACATGTGCAAGTGTAGCGATGCAGGCGTATAAATGCTTCAAAATATTATGAAAATTAAAAATTTCCTTTAACAATTTTATCAAACCTGGCTTTGTCTCTGCTGTTGATTCAGATCAAAGATGCTTGACTTTGTCGGATGTGGAGTTAGTTTATTTGATGATAGACTGAAAAAATTTAAAAATGTGTAAGTCTGTTATTGCCACTTCTATCTATAAGCTCTGTAATATCTGTGATATGAACCATTTTTGCTGTAAACGTGCTTCATTTTGTGGCAGACATAAAACGATGGTTTTCAAAGTAAACCACTACCTAAAATCAGGCGGTTAATGGTTTACATTTAGGTTGTGTGAAAATAACAAAAGGATCAGCGATTAAAGCATCTACTACTTAATTTACCGCTTTGACAAAAGTTATGCTTTTGTCAACGTCAAACTTTTACACAAAGCTAAATTTCATCTCTCAATAGAAAAAGTATCAAATGTCAGAATCCTGATCTGCATGTCTGCCTCACTTTGCCCTGGCATTATATTCAGAGCACTGAAACTAACCGTTACTCTCATGAAATCTAGTTGGTGCTGGTACGTCATGTTGATTTGTTTATTGGTCTGTCGACATACTAATAGGGAATTGGGGGGATTTCGGCGCAGAGGAAACCTGAGGGCATAGCAGAAATGATGCTATTATGCCCACGAACACTGGACCATGCTCAAAAGTACTAGGCTGGATTCATAGACGGAGTTGGATAACAATAATAATTTGAAGGGGTCGAGGTGTCGATGAGCAATATTCATTGGTGCGGTACGAGGAGCCTAAGGGGGTATGTCCGAAGGAGGACTTGAACCTTTCGGTTTTGTTGGTTCCTCCGAAGACAGTTAGCCACTTTAGTTTCACTTCTGGAGGCAGTGAAACTTGTGAGTTTTTCTGCGGCTGCGCAGTAATGAAAGTGGATATGATTTGGATGAGTTAGAAAAATGGATGGGATGGTCATAACTTGTGGCCCACTAGAGGTTACAATGAATAAAAGACCAGTGTTGAAAATTAATTGCTCAACCCACTGAATTCGAAAAGCAAATTTTTGCATGGTTTATAAGCAACCATCAAGTTCCCTTGGACCTTTGCAACCTAGTCTTGAATTAAATCTAAATCCGTTATTAGTACATTTTGCTTTAAAAGCCGTTCATTTGCAAGTATTATGTAGTAACTAAACGCCTAATACGACAAAATGGTTCTGAAATGGCTTACTCCTAAAGGTAGATAAAGGTTAAGATACTTGGTAATCAAGTTATGGTGTTCTGAGCAGGAACCATGATTCAGAATATTGTCGATAAGGTAATCATCATATTATTATTGGTTCACAACTGTTAATTGTAACTAGTGGTTTTCCTCCAAAAATAAACTGAATTCTTATTCTATCATTGCTCTACTCTATCATAACTCAATTATATCATATATGTACATGGAACCAAAATCTGTATCTTTTCTCAAAACTTGTCAAGACAATTTTTCTTTCTTCATCATTTGATTTTGATCTTCAAATCGCCTTCTTCATCTGGCAAAAAGATATTTCAGATACATCCGTGATACAATTCATTCAACATTCTGCTAATTTAAGTCATTAATGGCAACTCAATATTCCCTCAACAGGTACTAAGTTAATTAGTACTACTAACTACCTTTTATTGTACAGTAAACATGGGTTTGACATTCAAAATGCTATTAGTTTTGTTTAAATTCCGAAAGTTGTCGTTTTCGAATTGTTGATAGCGACGCCGTTACCAGTTTCTGCAGTCATAGATTGAATATGCGGATATGGTAGACTGGTTATCCTAGTTTTCCCTGATTTGTTCATTTGTACGTATATAGTGCATTCTCATCGTGTCATTCAAATAAAAGTAGTAAGTGCTCAGGTCGCTAAAAATTCTATGCGTATTTGTTGGTTCCCAGGAAATCTCCCCAGATTGCAATTGAAATATGTTTTATGTGTTTGCAAGTTGCAACGTGTACAAGAACAAAGCCATCGAAATATTTACTTTTATTGTAGAAATGCTAATACCACGGTATTTGAGGAAGAGAGTTTATTGAATTGTCAAGCTTTCGACCACTTCTGTGATCTTCTTCAGAACAAACTTATAGGTTAAAATTTAGTAACGTGTATGACAATTTTGCACAGATTTTGGTTTGGCTGACTTAATCTGCACCGGCCAGGTGTTCAGTTACAATCCACTGGCCTTTATGCACTTGCTAAATAAATTTTTTGTGTGTTGGAGTATAACTTCGAAACTCACAATCCACCACCTCAAAAAATCTACAAAATGCCTAAAAATCCATCCCACCACCTAACATACCTAATTCCTAACCACGCATTATTCCACAAATTCAACCATACATTGCAAACCAGAATCACACTTGATTTGATATGCCATATTATTCATAGAATTTTTAGTGGTACCTACTCTATCATAGTACATCTTGTGGCTCGATTCCAAAAAAATGCGCATAACCTGTCTTTGAATGTTTTGAAACAATACATCATTGTGTAATAAATTCAATAAAAAAACAATTCCAAAATTGGCCCATCGCCAGTACTTCACTAAAAGCCGTACTCCGTAACTATAAAATAAGAAGCTTCTAATGGTAATTCATATCACTTGAAATCAGTTACTTCATGAAAATTGTACAAATGTATCCTAAAAGCCATATAAAACTTTATCATTTCAGCAAAAACTACTTACTGCACTTGATTTTCTTGGGATACGGACCCCATTTATATTGACAGTTATCACACGGACATTTGTCTTAGCCAATTTTTTATACCGGACAGTTATCTCATTTGGACAGTTATCTTATTATTACAAATTTTTCCATTTTGAGCGTTTTTATGAATGAGGACAGTTATCTCAAGACAAAAATTTATATTCCCCAAATTGATGATTTTAAGAACATTTCGTCATTGATTAAGGTTTTTCCAAGGCAGTTAAAGTTTTTTATGCGGTTCTGATAATATTACAAACTGTTTCTTCGAATCTTTTTTGATTGCTCATTAATATCGACCATACGTTTGGTGATAGCGCAATTAATATGGACAAGTGAGGTACCAAAAGGTCCAAGAAGATTTAGAAAATGTACTTATGCGCTTGGCAGCCAGTACAGTATAATGAAACCTGATATTCTCACTGAAATTTGGTTTCTATATGAGCACGTTTAGAATTTCTTTTGACGTTATACTTCTCAGTCATCTCTCATCTCAGGTCTACCATTTCTCAGAGGCTGAAAATCTGGACTTGAAAACACCTGCCATGAAAAATTGCTGATAATGTGATTTTAAAATACCGTATTTTTCTTAAAGCTCTTACTGGTATGAACCATTTTTATATGTACTTGATTTACACTAAAGATTTACAGACTTAAGGTACAGACTTAAGGTTTGCACTAAACGTATATAGTTAGTCTAACCTGACCCTCGAATTCAGATGAATTTTGAGTAAAAGTTTTAAATATGCATATTTTCTCTAAAAGCTCATTGTTGAGTAAACGGCATACCAAAATAACCTTTTTAAAGTAAGAATATCAATCTAGGCATAAAGTTTCAAATAATAAAATGGCCTTTTAAAATAGTGGCCAAACAATTGGTCGTAAATACCGTAGGTATTTTTTGATGACCTGCTACGTTTATATTTTTGAATGAGTTAGGAAAGACTTACTCATATACTATACACCGACTACGGTTTAATTTTATCACGATAACAAGATCACGAGATGCTACTACAGAACCAATCATTGTACAGCTTCCCATGCAGCTGAAATTGTTCCATGCTCATCATCGCCGTCAAATATATTTGTGATAACGATACCAGCTCAATTAAGTAAGTAGTCTTGATAGACAGGAGTGGACTTAGGTAACAAGTAAAATACATAAATATAAAAAAGTTGATGAAAGAAAGAGCAAATTTTACTATATCTAACACGTAGGACGCACGCAGAATTATTACGAGAAATAGTAATTTCATTAGAATTGAACGAGTCATTGAGAAATTTTTGCATAATAGACAATTGGAGCAATATAAATTTTTGCCTTGAGATAACTGTCCTCGTTCATAAAAACGCTCAAAATGGAAAAAAATGCAATAATAAGATAACTGTCCAAATGAGATAACTGTCCGGTATAAAAATTTGACTAAGACAAATGTCCGTGTGATAACTGTCAATATAAATGGGGTCCTAGACCCGATTTTCTTGCGCCTCTGCTTCCACCAAAATAAAGAATACGACTTTTGTAACTTCAGCATTCATTTCTTGGGAATTCAAAGTTCCAAGATTTCAGCCAACCAGTATAAGAAGACAAGTCAAAACACGAATCTGTACCTGCCTGACGAAAAAAATATATGAAAGCGTGAAATTTTTCAAAACTTGAACCTAGAACCGGACAAAACATTTAATTTGAAGAAAATCCATTTTTTATATTGAATTGAGTTAACTAAATTACTCTACTTGATAGCTGCTATACTGCTCTTAAAACTACTTCCACTATTTTTCACGGAACCCGTTTCTTATTCCCCAACACTGCCCAGAATGATGTATTCATTTGACAAAATCCCATTTAACACACGAAATAAAACTGGTTTCTCGATTTATTACACTGAATTTTCTGGTACAATTTTTACCGTAAATGTCCATAAAAAGTCGCTTCCTACCTCCACTACTCCTGCACTTCATTATGGTTCAAAAATGAATTCAATAATGAAAGTATACTGTGATTATGGACGACGGACGGACAAACACTACATCTTAATACCTATTCGGCAGTAGCAGCGAGCTAATATTTAGTTTGAAGATTGAAGGGGTCAAGGTGGTGGAGCAGTAGTCCTAGTCCGGGGTGTGTTTTTGAGGAGTAGGTAGATGGGCAAACAACAAGGAGACAGGAAATTGGAGGGATTGTTAAGGAGTGTTACCTCGAGAAGAAGTGGACGCTAGGAATGAAGAGGCAGTTTAGATATGCTGCTGGGGGATAAGGGTGTATATTCAGAAAAATGGAGGGGGAGGGACAAGAAGTTCACACTTTGACGGATTATGAATTGATTTAATGGCCAGCAGTCCTTAGTCGTTTTTTGAGCAAAAACTAATCTAATTCCTGAGGATGCTCAGGTTTGTTTCGCTGCCGCATCCGAGGAACAACAGGTTCCCATTGGTGACCATTTTGAAAGGGGGTGAACCATTGAAGATCTCTCTGAGGGATGACATTGGAGGAGGTGGACAGAAGGATTTGGTACAAGAGCTTACTTTCAAGGGCCCTGCCGATAGGCGAGGTGTTTATTTTGGAGGAGGTGGGGAAAGACAGCATTTATTCCAACAAGTGCTATCTATTGTCATTATTGTCAATCTTAGAAAAGTCGTTTGAGTCTTAAGTTCTAACCTAAGCTAACATTTAGTAAACCTAAAAATGTTTTTAAACGACATTTTGCTCTATAGCTGTTCATTCTGATTTTTATGAAGTAGCTGCATTCCGAGTTTAATAAACAATATCCAAGGTGGTATATATTTACATACCGGTTACTCAGTTGGACTAATAAAGAGTTTATTAATTGGATATGAATTTTTGGAGACGTGTCTTCCGGAAGAAATACTTATCTCAGTTTCAGTACGGAGTCTCGTTATAATAAATGTGCAAGGACATTGATGCAGGTACAAACTGGGAAAGCCTACTGGCAGATTAATCAAGGCTTTTGTGGTACTATTTGTTGTCTTTAGGGTTTTTAAGTGAGGTAAACCGGAAGTGGTTTAAATTTCCGTTGCAGACCCAGAATAATGTTCGGATGGGGATAGCAAGCTTGAGCTTACCAGCAGAAGTAAATCCGATTGATAGGAGTTGCAAATTAGGTAGTTTGTGCTTTGTGCAAATATCCCTAGAGTATTTTAATTGGGGGAAAATTTCTATAAAGTCACAACTTCCTCCAAAATGGACGTGCCAAATATAATTTCCGAATTATGCCGGGAGGTGGGAGTTGAAAGAGCACTTTTCTTGAGAGCGCCAGGATTCCATGGATTGAGGAATGGGCTAAGGCGCAATTGGAAAGTGGTTTGGTGTCACAGTAAAATCATTAGTTTTGAAAAATTGAAATGCCCTAATCTCTCATTCCGAATTTCATGCTACAACTCCACACCAATTTTTTAAAAGTAATTTTTGAATTGCATTCATTAGTAAACATGTAAGCTTTGGACTTCCGTGAAAACTAAATTTAGTATTGAAAAATTGATAATAATCGGATTGTAGTACTCTAAAATTTATTTGAGCGATTGTATACTCAATTAACAACCTTTTCTAAACTTAACTTGTCGCATCCTATTTGTTACAGAAATTAGGTTACAGTATTAATTTACCATGATTATCATTCCGTTGGGTGTCATGGTTAACTGGTAAAGCAACCACATCCAGTTCACTTTGTTCCTAACAGGTCTATGCATAATGCATGGACAGACAAGTAAGAATATTATGGATTTTATTTAAATCGGAAATAGTATGCGGGCAAGTAGTAAAATTGAAGTATATAAAATTAAGATATCTATATTATACTTCAATATTTCTTATGCAAATAAAAATAAATTAAATAATATTTTATGTTGAAATACAAGACAGAATTAGTATATTGAGCATTCTGCACACCGACTAATTTGTAATTTTAAGAGGTTGGCTGTTTGTGATCTACAGATTCGTTGTTCTGTTCCAGAGCATTTACTGACGTTGTGATGATTGACTTTAATCAGAAGTGGCAATATACCTAATTGTAGCAATCGTAAAACTAATTCTAATGACACTCTGGAAACTAGTTATAAGTTTGCTTAACTTCGAATTACAAATTTTTTTGGGCATGCTTTTGCTTCTAGGATCGAAGGGGTTATTTAGCCAAACAGGTGTTTTAATTCATTTTGGATTTATCAAGACCGAATTAAACTTCCGTTTATTCATTTCCCCAATTTGGAACTGGGTAGGATAGGTCGGTGCTAAAGAGAGATAGAATGAATTGAACTAACTACCCAGTTGAGTTCTTGCATCAGCTAACTACCGAAACAAACTATTTTATTACTTCTCTTCTCACAGATTCAAGTCATCCGCAGATGCAATCCGTAATTTGTATTACCTAATTCATCCAATACATACTAGAAGGAATTACAATCTTTTAAACAAGTGTGCTATTCCGCCTCCACCAAAAAACCAAATGCTGCTGAAGCATTGCGTACATGTGGTTTAACTGCTCAGGTTATTCTATTAAATTAAGTAGTCTTAATGAAATGAATAACGGGAGCAAACGTCCAATTTTTGGTTTTAGCAGTAATACAGCAAAATTTTATTATCTTCTTAACCTATTAAGACCGAGATCCATCAATTTTCAAAAAATTGCATCTAACCAACACAATTTTTTTATGCAGAATTTACTTTTCGTTAAAAACAGCTTTCCTTCTTCTATTATAATATCATTTACCTGTACAAAAGGTAGTTTAAAAATCGAGACAATTCATTGACAATGGTATAAAAAATGAAGTTTGAGTTTTGACAGGTACTCTAAAGAAAACTTTTAGTCGGGCGAGGTAACTCTAATGTTGAGTCGAGAACATACAAATCCTGTAACCTGCACTAAGCCAGGGAAAGGGGTCGGCCGATTTTGAAGTTAGGGGTTTTTTTTACCTTTGGACTCTACATTTTCTTCGCAGAAAGGTAAAAGTGAGCAGAGACGACGTTCACACTCGACTTTATGCATAAGCTGCTCTTCTCAATCCATTGCTTTGTATTCATAGACGGCTCGGTAACAGGTACATATGCAATGCACTCCACCGACAAGCTGAAAAATGCTTACCGAACCAATTTTGCATTTTCCTTTGATCCAATTAGTGCTGTCAATGATGAAGAAGCTGAACAATGGAATTCCGAGAAAAAATATTGAACCGAAGCAAGAAAGAAGAAAAGTGGTAGCGTGCATGCATAATCCTATAATCAATTTTGTTGTTAGGTAGTTGATTTCCAGCAATGTATAAATGCATGTTTTCGTTGCGAAACAGGATGAAAGTGACTTTTACTACCTAAAGTGTTTCTACCTACATTCCCCACAGTAATCCTAAAATTAGAATAACTTCAATAGGTAAGCAGGTACATAAGCACGGTTGCAACGTGCAGTTAGTACAGTTTCACAAGGTGTTATTTATAGATAACTTCCAAACTAGTTTTAAAAGTGTTAAGTACGTGCACACTTGGAATGCTGTTCACGTATGCAACGTAATCAGACGGTGTACGCAAAAAATGAGTTGGAGTATGTTTTAACGGTGCAACCATAGATAGTTGCAGCTCTGTCAAAGCAGCATATTATAGAAACTTGGGACATTAGTTACTTATTTTTTAAAAAATTAGATCATTTGGCAAAAAATATTTAAAAGTACTGTTGTCGTTTCTTTCTAATCAACGTCTGCGTTATTCTGGTTTCAGGTATATAATTTGCGCTTGTGCAATTCTATTTCTGAATTGTCAGAAAAAAGAAAAAAAGTTTAGTACGCTATAGCTCAAATTTATTTATTCTTTTGTTTAAAAACTTAAGTGTAAATCTACACTTTCAAAGACAGAACAGAGTAAAGTGTTTCTTTATTTTACAACGATGCGCAAAAGGCTTAAAACCAATCGTGAAGCACATTGCGCTCATAAACAGCTTAGACATCCTTTTCAAATTTTTCCCGAAGAAGTAAGTTGTAAAGATTTAAAATTACTATTCGTTGTGCAGTTAAACCTATTATTTGCATTTGCAATCCACATATATTAATTGATTACTATATAATAAATTGTGTTTTAGATATGGGAAAAAATATTGGATATCCTGAAAGACAAGGAGACCATTTACAATGTACTACTAGCAAACAATGTTCTTGGAAAATGTTTTCATTCAAAGAAAACATCGCTGCTTGCTGACAAGGTGCATTATTTTCACAAATTATGAAGCTTTTCATTTAAACTTTCATTTGCATGCACGAAGTTTTCCTAACTTTAACGTATCATGTGTCATTTCCATTTAACAGGTATTTCCACACTTGTTTCCAATGTTTGCAAGTTCAGGTAAAGCAATTTTGCCATGCCGCCTAGTTTGCAAGAGTTGGTGCAAAGCAATAACCAGGACTATAAAATCTCAAATGATTTTTCGACCACGCACATTGAGGGAGATACGGCAACGCGTGCAATATTTTGGCACTAGTGTGGATGGATTTAGTACAATGGTTAAGGGATCTCCCTGTGTTTTTCTTCAGGAGCCTAAGGATATTGCAAAATTTAACAAAGAAACTAATTCTACTGCCGGCAATATTCTTAGCTTATATTCGTTAAATCTTTTACGAAATGAACCAGAAGGTGAAACTGATGAAGAAAAACTTGCTGCTCAAACAAACGCTGAAGAGTTCTTGAACTGTACATGGAATCTTTTGAAGTCACACGGAAGTCATGTACATGAATTAAATGTTGACTTTGGTTGGTTTTTCCCATTAAACGTTGAAAGCGTGTACGAAACTTTAGAAAAATTATTTGAGTGCTTTGATTTTGTGACAAATGCACGTTCAATTGGTGTTAGCTTCCATATTGACGGAACGTTTTTACCGTATTTCGATATAAACAAAGTTATCAGAAAATATTATTGGTATTCAGAAATCATTTCCCTGGAAAGCCTAAACATTATTGAAGGAACTGACATCAGCGCCAAAGACATGTTACATTTCGTGAAAAGATTTTGCAGACATAGTAATATTAGAAGCTTTGGAATTGCATTAAGGTATTGGACATCTGAGTACGGATTTCACATGCCACACCTAGATGAACTCCTAGTAGATGTCGCAATGTCTAATACCTACAACAAGCTGCCGGCGTTACTGAAAGACTTAATTGAATTATGGATTAGTGTACTTAGAATAGTGCCTTCACTACGAAAGCCTTTATGCGTAAAGCAGCTTCTTCGGGCTATACAAGATTCAAAAATTTCTGAATTGGAAATAATGAACTTTAATGAGAAAACATTTAGCTCATTGCCAAGTGACTTGAAATTCAATCCGATTCCAAGCATACAATTAGTGTCTTTGTATGATCACGAAAACATATGTTACGAGTTTCTAACACAGCTACCCGAACTGAAAAGTCTTGTTATTCATCAGAAACAGAACGAGAACAAACACGTTCAGAAACCATTTGTTTCCGAAGTTCTAAATATAACTACATTGTTGAGAAGTTGTATTGACAACAGAAGTAAATCAAGCTTTGCTGACATATGCAAGATGCTTCCAAGCTTGAGAACGCTTCAGATTGTCCGAAAAAATGAAGCGTGGAAAGGTTTTCGGGAATCTGTACGTATTAGTTAATGTGGTTTGAAATCTTGAAAGTGTTTGATGCTGAGTTCACCAATAGGCGAGAAATATATACTGCAATTAAAATCGATGAGCTCGGATTTTAAAATGGAATCTAAAATATCACAGTAATCCCGGCGTACTTACGTTGTAAAATTGACGTTAACGTGTTAGTTTAAATGTGCTGGATTGAGCAAACCTAATGAAAACCCACCACCAGGTGGAAGAGGAGCAAGCCAAAATGCTTGCAAGCTCAAAGCCATACTTTGTCATTGCAACTTGACAATTTATTAGTTTAAATTAAATAGGGGAAATAAATTAAACATTTTAAAGCATTTTTAAACAAACGAAATTCTATTTGTAAGTTTAATTTATGTATATGTAAACGTTTATTTAATCAGTATTTATTCGTATTGGCAACTTCACAATCTAGAAAATATGCTCGATTCAGTAGAGTAATATAAAGCATATTCAAAAATTACAAAACAGCCATATTCAATGCAAATGTTTCATTTGTTATAAAACATCGCCAGTAAATAAATCAGACCAAAGCAGTTGAGTTGAAAGCAGACAAATATAATCGGAGGACACGTTTACATACGCCAAAATACATACATTCCTTGAAAATTTGATTAGCATTAGATTTGAGGAAAATTGTGATACTGGAACAGACAGGTTAATACAGATGCGCTTATTGTTTAGCAACCAAGGCTTACTGGTATAGTAGTGGCTAAACATGCAGCCTACTAATTGAAGTTTATAAGCATAATCCTTTTTCAAAAAACGACAAACGATCTATTTTGAGACAAAGACAAACGGAGCACAAATCTGAGAATACAAAGTATACGTGACTTGTCTTTCTGTAGACTTTGGACTTACAAACTCTCTTTAATTTTGTTTGTACGTGCTTTTATGCACGCAGCACCATACAATGGAAAATACGCAAAACCTAAATAAGCCGAAGCAGTTTATCTAGGTACTCAAACTAAATGCATTTGTATTTTTAAAATAGCATCCCTTTTAGATGTATTATTATTATAATTCTGTACTTTTTGCATATATAAATGAATCACAAACCACAAGTATAAGTGCTTGAAGCAGCATTGTTACGCTTTACCTTTTACTGTAGAAACATTTCACAACCTGCAGTCCTGTCATAATGAAAACCATTATACCACAAAACATTTGAGCAATCGCTAAATGATTTTCAGCACTATTCTCGTTTTCTCTTCTCTAACTGCAATAGCATACTTATTTAAATGAAATTTGTAGTTGGAAATTGTCTTATGACAATTAGTTGTTTTAGGAAACGAAGTTAAACATCAAAAGTATATAGAATACAACTATTTAAAGACATAGCATCCTATTTACGACCAAGTTGCGTAAACTCGTCCAGTATAAAGTGTAAACTCCTTCAAAAAGTTAAAATGCAATGCCAATTTTGCAACAAGAATTTTGCCAGCAATTCGAAGTTAATTATGCACATGTGTGTGCACACAGGCGAGCGACCTTTCAAATGTGATATTTGTGATAAAAATGTTTTCGCGAGCTGGAAACTTAGAAGTACACAAAAAAGAATTACATTCAGATGAGAGACCGTTTTCGTGTAAGCATTGCAAGAAGACATTCAAAAGAAAGAGTACCCTCAAGCACCATGAAAAGGTTGGCCAGCGCCGCGGTGGCGCAGAAAGCTAATCATGCATTCTGCCGCTACCGTGCTCGGGTTCGATTCCCCGCTTGAACAATAAGTTTGTGCGGCTTCTTATTATAGAGATTTATTCCTGCAGTTGTGAATGTGACTTCGTTCTCTCATTAGGTCGAAACCTAATGGGGTATCCCTGGTGAGATTGAACAATGTTGCTGATTTGTATACTTGCAATTTCCATAATATCTCTCGTAAAAGCAGCACCGTGTAAAAACTGGGAGAGTCTGCAAAAATTCTACTATGGATTACGCGGCTGGGTCCTCTCTAATTAGGGGGGATTCCTTCCCAAATTACATACATACATACATACATACCATGAAAAGGTTCACAGTGTTGAAAAGCCATTCGATTGTTCCCTTTGTTCCAGGAGATTTAAGCGCAAACAAAATTTGTATAAACATTTACGAATCCACACTGGTGACGAAGTTTATTCATGCTCACAATGTGGACAGAAATTCAAAAACAGAGGAACCCGGGACAGGCATGTCAGACATCATCAAGGTAAGCCGTTTCAAACGAAATACTCATATTAAAATTTGAATTTTAAACTACAGACTTGTAAAATACGTTTAGATTTTTAAACATGGTACTTATATACACAGGAGTTCCGAATAGCCGCTTTGCATGCGTGTTTTGCCAAAAGCCATTTGCGGTGCTCCCACAACTACACAAACACCTTCGTTCGCACATTCAAGAAAAGCCTTTTATCTGTTCGATTTGTAAGAAGGAATTTAACAGAAAAGGAAACTTAAGTACCCATATAAGAGGTAAACACAAAAATATTTAAAACGTCATTCTACCGCGGCATGTGTAACAAAAGTTTTATAACCAACATTTATACATAAAAGAACCTAAAAATTACTTCAGAAGATATCTGCATATGTAACAGAAATCTTAATGATTAGCGATCTAAAAATCATGTGTGCACTCACGTGAGAAATTATTCAGATGCTGTGTCTGAAAAAGTTAGTTTTCCTTACCAGGTATAACTTGTAATTCCAAAACTATAATTAAGGGAAGACGTCTTTATATTAGTAGATGTTAATAGGAGCTAAACATGAGCAACTGTCAGCCATTGAGCACCCGCAAAGTCCCATTTTTGACAAAAGTTTAAAAAACCGAGATTTGTTGTACTTAATTTAAATTTCGGCTCTGTTAGTCACTAGAATAGCTAACGGCTAGAAGTATAAGTTACTCAGAAGAAGAAAAACTGGAATTTAACAATTGCCTATGCCCGTTAGCTGGGATACTGGTTGAAATATTGTTACATCAAAACGCCTTAAATGTGAAATAAAAAAGACTAAATCAACATTGAAGTCGAATATTTGGAATTCTGAACAGTTACATGTCTGCGTGTTTCACATTATTGCTGAAAATATTTTTTAGCTCATGCTGTAACTAGATCCAATATTTAAAGTTTTCGTTTACATCGTGGAAATGCATTTTGAATTAGGCAAATTCATTCTTTTGCAAGTTTATTTGCATACCTTTCCTCTGTGTGGTTCTTCTAATCCGGACTTATTCGCTCAAGATAAAGTTCAAAAAAATCTTGAACTGTTTACCAAATGTGTTTTAAACATAGTGAATTTTGTTGGAGTTGACATCCTTTTATCTAAATATCCAGCCCCAGTATATCTAACAAGATATTTTTCACGAATGTCAACTAATTTCGTTTATCCATATGAAATACGTGGTTTGAACACCAGCTCATTACAAAAATATGATAGCGATGGTCGTAGTAAATTGTTTGCCACTCAAGCTAACTACCGTGATAAAGTGGCAACCAAACTTTTCACTGTTTGCCATGCGGACGTATACCTGTACCCACCTCCTTATACAAGAACGTATAGAAAATTGTACAAGTATGTTAAAAAAGATCAAACATCGTATCTAAAACTTCAGCAGGTTTTGGAGCATCAAATGGGTCTAGAAAATGAATGGAAAACGTATACCGTACCAACAGTAAGACAGTATTCAGTATTTGTTTTACACGTACTGAAAGACGTTTCCAATTATATGTCACTGCCAACGTGGATAGATTCAGTTTATGTAAACCCAATTCATGTTCGTCCATACCATAACGTGATATTTGTTGAAACCCTGTCTGTGTCTGATGTGACAATGCACTTTCATTGCAAATTTTGTCCGACTTGTCTACCTATATCTATCCAATCAATAAGCAGTGTGTATCATAATACAAGAACGGCAATTGATGAATATATTTCATCAATTGATAAGACAAATTCCTATCGAGTAGAAGTTGTGTATGGGGAAGGGATCCCAGAGTATAGCGCACTGCCGAAGAATTATTTAGATTTAAAGAAGGTGCTCCGCAATATTATGAATTTAGAGTTAAAACAGGTTAGAAAATTACCTCAGTTAATTATTGGTCACATAGTCCATTCAATGCTCCCTCAAAACACAACGCTATATTTTACTGGTCTTCTAGATGTAAAAATATATCGCTATAAGAGCGAACATACGAAAATCTGT
The DNA here is from genome assembly GCA_029691765.1 of Entomobrya proxima. Taxonomy (NCBI): domain Eukaryota; kingdom Metazoa; phylum Arthropoda; class Collembola; order Entomobryomorpha; family Entomobryidae; genus Entomobrya; species Entomobrya proxima. Next base: position 45,706,410 of record CM056171.1, read on the forward strand.
CCAAATGGAAAAATTCATTCTCCTAACCAACGTCCGACCTTGCATCGAAAAACGGAAGTACACGTTGGAATTTTTTCCGATACGTCGTTGATTTTATACAGTGACAGGCTTAAATTCGCTGCATGCCACTATGAGAGGCAAACATGGATATCTACTGCCGCGGAACTATTGTCTGCGTTCGATATAGTTACGTGGCTTTTGCTAGCGTTGGTACTGGTTATAATATCTGTATTACTATAAATGGCATTGTTGCTTTCACGTTCATTCCTTCATTTTCCAAACAAATAAAACAATAGAAAACATGTTCTTCGATTTGAAAACAATAGAGTTCTTAATAAAAGTACCCGAAGTGGTGATGAACGGAAAACTGCACACTGAAAGTGCATTCAAACACAGCTATTGCCTTGCTCAAATATGCATACAAAGCACGCACTTGCAGTATGCAGCTTTCCGTACACCACCACTTCGGGTAGTTTTTCCAAGAACTCTATTGTTCTCAAATCGAAGAACTTGTTTTCTATTGTTTTTATTGTTTGGAAAATGAAGGTATGAACGTGAAAGCAACAATGCCATTTATAGTAATAAGCCAATCTGCACAAACTGTAAATACGGTAAGAAGCTATTTGAAATCATCATCAGATGCCTCTTTCAAGCTTTTCGCAGTATTGTTGGAACAAAGCTCAAATTCATTTAGTGCTCCTTTGTCAAAAGAAAAATATTTTTTCCGATATGCCACATATTTTTGCCCGTTAATATTTTTAGTGCTAAGCCATATTTACAAGGGCCATAATATTACAAGACTAACTGTAGAAGCACCACTGGTTCCCTTTGATAGTTTCATGCATCTAGTCTCCAGCAACTTTACCGTTTACGTGCTCCCAAAAATTTTAGTGGGTTCTGATCGAACTCAAGCTAATCATCTAACAATTAGAAGTGACCAATTCCACAGTGTACTCCTCTGGAAACCACACGACACAGTAGGTTGACATAATTACTTGATTAACAAAATTTTCGCTCAGTCTCCACTTTTGTTTGCTTGGCAGCATACGTCTATCACTCGGCCGATCAGCAAAATGTGAGAAGTGCAGTATGGTCAGCGGTGGAATGTGTTTACGCGGTGGGGCAATGCTAAACCGATAGACTCTATGTGTTCCCAATGATTAACGTTAAGCAAGATTTGCTATTCATACATTCGGGTCGAATGCCATTCGTAGTTGGGAAACTGACTTCTTAAGTATTCGGGTTTCATTCGTAAAGCCGAATTCGACCAGCCTTAGGCTAGTGTTCGGTTTGCCAACAACTGTTTATGGCGCAATACGGAATTCTGACGGATTTCCGATTGAATTCCGTATTCGGAATGTAGTCAAGCCGACCTTATGCCGAAGTTGCCTACTCTATGCCGGCCCTTCCCCAACTTTTTCTGCGTGTCGGGTACACCGTTTTATCTCCTGATCTGCTCCCATAACAACTTGTCCTATTCTTTACTATAATGTTTTTTGAAGTTATTGAATATATTTATATTTTTGAGGAAGAAACGGGATCTGGCTTAAATTTGATACGGGCAAATTTAAAAAAAACAAGTTATTAAACCAATCAATTAAAGGTTTAGAGGATAGACTCATTCAATTCTAAGACCAAGGTTGATCCGGCAGGCAAGTAAATTATCTTAAGTAACTGGTTGAAAGTTAATTCATCAAAATTTGCTGCTGTGTGCAAGCACCACCTAGTGCAAAATATATTACCCCCACCTCAGAAGCAAACTGAATGACTCCAAAACATCACAAGTAATGTGAGTTTTCAGTGCAACGAACAATTCTTTTTGGTCGTATATAACTTGTTGTGGTTTAGTTTAAAAAATGCTTGGGTGAAGTTTTATTCGGGGTCGGCCCATACCGCGTCACTTCCCCCGGAGGTTCCACACATAAGAAAGAAAAACAACAAAAAAAAGTCCGTTTGGTCTCTGATTCAAATCAAACGTCTGTTCCCCCTGACGGAGCTTCCTCAGGAGGAAGTGGACTGAATACCTAAACGGATGCCTCCATCAATGAATGCTAAATCATCATTTAGAATTTATTATGATCATCCTTATCCTAAACCATTTTTATCACCCAATTTTGAGTGCCTAATGCTCCAAAGGACTGTAAAATTACCTTTTAAAATTTTTCTAAACATTACTATTATTTTAGACAGAAACAACAGAGATTTTGCCGAATTTCTCCCAATTATCCTAACTCTTGCGATATACCTATATATTGTATATTGTATGGATTATCTTCCCACCTAATACGCATTTTTTTTGTAAGGCTTTCATATGGTTTCTACAATGAGCAAAGTCCAACTTCTTCTTCTTCGAGTTTTTACTCAAGTTGGTTTATGGTTACAAAAATGCATATTTTACCAGTAAAACATGCTTTACTAACAAATTCTCAGGAACCCAATAAGTATGGGTTTACTAATTTCCAAGAAATTTCCCAAAATAAGTCTGAACTCTGAACAACCATTTACTCTGCTTACCTTTTAATGCCATTCAAGTCAGGGTTTTGCATGTTGTGTGCGTATGACTGAGATTAGTGAATGCATACAACAAGCAATTCATTTTCATGAACAAAACGCGTTGGGACTGTAAAATGCAGCATCGGGTACACAGACTTTTTTGTACGGAAGAATAATTCCTTTTCACCTTAAAATTATTATTGTAGGTAATAAGCAGTGTACGTGTATCACAGGTTTCTACGTTCTGTTCAGTTCTGTTAAGGTTGAAGTTATGAACTCTGTGCAATTTATTTCTTCTTCTGAACAATAATTAAATTAGCTACTTACTTTTAGTAATTGAAACTGCTTCTTGGTTTACCGTTTACCGTTCAAAGATCTACAAAGCTAATTAAGTTTTGGTTGCAGGGAGTAAAAAAAGGGAAAGGTGTCATCATTTTAACTGATTAAATCAACAGTCCGATCCAAAGATGGATTCTGCAAAACCAGGTACTTCAAGATCCACGGGACCGGTGACAAGGAAAAGGCGTCGGCTGGAAGAAGAAAAGGAAAAGCGTCGGGAAAAGAAGGAAATGAAGATGAGGGTGAGGAAAAACACGAGGACTGACTTTATCCAGGTAGATAAGTCAACTGGGAAGATCAAGATTGAAGTTAAGGAAGAACCGGAAGTGGAGGAGGAGCAGAATGTGGTCGTTGTTAAAGAGGAAGTTGAAATACCAGTGGACAATGATGGTGGGGAGGAGGATCTTGGAAGAATTACAGTAAATCTTCAAGAATCTGTTGGAGCTGAGAGGATTTTGAAGGGGTCTCGAGTTGTGGCTGGGAGTCAAGCAATTAAAGTGGAGGTGAAGTCCAAAGGTGAAGCAATGTTTTCGTCGGTTTCTGAAGTTTCAAAGGTGTCAGTGGGGGTAGGGACAGACTTACTGGCTTTACATTATGTGCCGTTGGAGGAGTTCAACAAGTTGAAGGAGGAAAAGGAGGACTGGGCTAAACGATACCGAGCTTTGAAGGCGAGCTTTCAGGCACTTCAGCAAAACTCGAGTTTGGACCCGAAAGATAACCAACCTACTTTGGATCCCGTGGATATGGCACAGGAGGAGGAGGAGCTGTCCGGAGGTGAATCAATGGACATGGTAAAGTATAAGTGTTCTTCTCTGGTCGGTTTGGAGGAGGATACCAATGTTATGAATGCTGTGGAAGTGGAGGTAGCGGTGCCAATTGCCGTGCTACCGGTTACGTCAGCCAGTGAACATTCTACAGAACCGGAGGCTAAGACGCTTGCTTTGTTTCCTGCGGTTATGAAAATGATCTGGCAAGAGTTCGACTACTCCATGTTCAACAAGGCTGATTTCCTGAAGATGCGATTGGTCTGTTCCTCTTGGAGAAACGGAATAGACACAATTTATGGGGTCTATTTTTCTGGTCCTTGTCGAAGCTTGGATGACAAAAGACGTATAACTTTAGTCATCGGCCAGTTAGTGTGGGCGGATGGTGAACGGCGGGTGTTCCCGTATGATCCCCACTCTGGAATAATCTTAGATTCGCCTGTTCAACCCACCAAGTTGTCCATTGAAGTATTGCAGGATAAAACTACAATGGAGGAACGTGTCGAATCTCGAAAAAGCATTGAGCAGTTCCTAATGACACATGGACATTCAATCAAAGAGCTTATCTGCGGTATAGACGAGAATAACAACCAGTTTGAAAACAAGCTGGACAGGGAACTGGGCATTAGCCGCTGGCTAAACTTGATGCCAAGCTTGGAGAGTATTAGATTTGATTGTCGAAACCTTTCAAACAATTTCCTTGAACTTAATTCCTGTCCATCTTTCTCAAAAACGAAGCATTTGAATCTTTCTGATTGTCCCACTGACTTTGCCAGAGCAGTAGTGTTGGGAAATGGTCACGTGTGGAGTTTGGAGCTGCGTGTAAAGTTTTTTAGTTTCGAAGATGTGGTTTTATCTCAGCTCAGGAAACTACGTGTTGGCGTTTGCACATTTGAAGTCCAGGACAAACCAAATTTTGTTGCTTTGTCACAGTTGAGCGCCCCGGCACTGGAGGAGCTTAGCCTTAATAGGCTGACGGATCAGGCTAAAGATGTTTCTGAAGCTCTAAAGAACTTCCGCGAGTCTCTAGAGATTCTGGAGTTAACAATTGAACCAGAAGGTGCAAACGTCGCTTTACCAAGCATGATACGTTTAAAGAAATTTGTATGCAGGTACGAAGAGGATTGTCACAGTCAAGGGTTTTGTGTTGAAGCAGTAGTTGAAAACTTGCACAAAATTATTTCTTCCTGTCCATCACTGGAACATCTAATTGTACATATACCTCGATGCTATTCAAATTCAACTTCCAAGGTTTATCTCCATTGCATTTTTTGTATGGATGAAGAGTGCGTGTTTGCGGATCCAGAAAGTCGCAAAATTGACAGACGCAAACACGTGAAAATGCTCTTGTTTTCTGAACTCAAACTATGGGAATCACTTCCAAACTTGAAAAAAGTTGAATGGAGTATTCCCTTGAGGGTCCACAAGGCATGGATGGCATACCGCTTTCCACGCACACAAAAGTTTGTCTTTATTCGGAACTCTTAAAATGACCCTTGTTGATAAAACCAAAATTACAATTTCAGAGAAAATGGCTTGTTCTCGGTTTCTCGTATTTTATGTTTTATACACTACTAGCGTTTTGGATTCTGTTTCAAGACCAATTTATAATGCATTCAATAAAGGAATTATGTACAGAAAGACTTGTCAGGTGAAGTTGGATTATTAATTAGGGGCATGTAATTTCTCGTCTATTGAAAAATCTGGTTTAAGCTATGGGATTTAAAACTTTTAATCCTAGAAACGAAAAAATTAAGTTCTCAGTTAGCACTGAGTTTTTTCCCATAGCTAAACGAGTATTCTGTGAAAAGTTAAAATATAATGCATTTAGTTATGTGCATTGAACATAGGAACATGACAATTTGCAAACTGTCTCACTATTTAAATAAGTCATTTACTTCAATTCACACTTTGTTGTTCTTGTTGTTGAATCCATGGTGCCTATAACTATTTCTTACATAACACTGTACTTAGGTGGTGTCGGCCAAACTTCGTACGTGATACCAAGTTTTCCTATAGCTGTTCTAGGGGTAGACTTACTCTATTCTGAAAAAACGGTATAACTTAACAGTTGGTCTAACTAAGGTCATGTTTTCTTGATTGATTACTATAAAATATGATAAGAAAAAAGAACAATTAAACAACATACATACTATTGAGAAGTTTCAAATATAATATCAATGGCTTAGTTTGGGCTACACATGCACTGCTTTAAAAAGTATTGATTGCATATTTTTTCGTTAGCTTAGGAGTACATTTGTATTTCTAATTGCACTAACAAGGAGTATCTCTTTGGTGATCCGCGTGAACAGGAATGAAATTCATCATTTCTGGTAGATTTTGGTGCGTAGAATACAATGGTGCATGTTAAATTCCCGAATGGACATCTGCAGGGTCGCTGCCAGCGTTGGATGCCGCCTGCCGTAAGCGTAAATGCAGTACTAAACTGTACAGCAACGAGCACCTGCAAGCGCACGCGTTTTGCTTCTCCCTTTTTCTTCTCTCATCTTCTTATACCAGCTTGGTCAAGAGAGAGAAAGAGCGCGCGCGCGTAGGAGGAGCTATAGCTGCAGCAGTGGGAAACAACAAGAAAAATAATAGAAAAAGTGAGGATGAGGAGTGCACCCGGCGCTTCCAGGTGCTCGTTGCTGTACAGTTTAGTACTGCATTTACGCTTACGGCGGGCGGCGTCCAACGCTGGCAGCGACCCTGCAGATGCCCATTCGGGAATTTAACATGCACCATTGTATTCTACGCACCAAAATCTACCAGAAAAGATGAATTTCATTCCTGTTCACGCGGATCACCAAAGAGGTACTCCTTGTAAGTTATTGTGTGAGTCGCATCTACGTTTTCATCCCTCAATAAACATATACAAATAAGTGAATGTAGTTGTAGACAGTGAATTAGAGTACATGTTCCTACTAGCGTTCATAATTTCATAAACTGTCTAATCTCGATCTTGAAGCTAGTAGCTTAGTTTTGCCAAACCAATGCAAGGATTTTTATATGTTCATTCATAAATTACTAGAATTTGAATACTTTCATATTTCTTTGTCTTATACAGGTAACTATATGTATAATGTTTCAGCTTTACACAGAATACTCGTTTAGCTATGGGAAAAAACTCAGTGCTAACTGAGAACTTAATTTTTTCGTTTCCAGGATTAAAAGTTTTAAATCCCATAGCTAAAACCAGATTTTTCCAAGGATCAAAACCTTTTTCTCTTAATTAGGTTAGTTTGTTCAAGTGTGAAAGCCTTCTTGGTTTAAACTAAATTATTACTGTAGTTTTGTTTTGATTATATGTGGATCTTTCAATAAATTATTTTTCCAAGCTTAAAGGTGGCCGCTTTTGTAAATATTTTTCATAAATTTTGGGACACAAACAGTTTTGAACTTGAACTTGGGACGCAAATTTGAAAACACTCTGCTTTTGGCAAATGCGTACGTACTTAGCATTATCTTTAACATGTTTTATAATTTTATGGACGTTTAAGAAACTAACAGGCAATAATATCAAGACACATTGTTTGATGGGGTTGTTGTTAAGGCGATTCTGGAATTGATCGCCAATAAAAACCATGTACAAAGAGAAAATCGAGTTTCCAAGAAAACGTTATATAAGTAGCAGCATTTTCAATATTTGTATATGACTTTTAATGTACTTCTCTGTATGAATTATTTTTCTGGTTTGTTGTTGTCAACTAATCAAAATATATTATTTGATCATGCTTGGTTGATGTATACAACCTATTACATCTCTCCTACTATAAAATGAGAAAATGACAAAAATCTATTTGTTTGCATTATATAAGTGATTTTTAAGCAAAATATAATCTCAAATGTATGATGAATGCGGCAAGCGTAAAAAAACCCTGGTAAATGGCAATAACCGTCGTCTTAGATACGTTTTATTTGCAAAACTTTTAATCGTTTTTACAATGGTTCTAGGATAATGTTTGTTTTGTAATTTATATTGGATTTAATGTTGTCGTAAGAGGAATGCAATGTATGACTATTAAAAAATAAATTAAATACAGATCGTTAATCCTGGAATCAAATTAGGTCAATTGTCATGAAATTGCAAACTCATAATAACTTTACATTTTTACTAATTTTTAACCACACGGTCTGTGTTGTTATTACATAGAAATTCAATCAGGAAGTGACCGTAAATTTTTTAAAAGCAAAAACACGACTAAAGTGACCGACGGATTTTTGTTTGTGAACAGCTATTTCTGCGCAGTTACTCAAAATATGGATTGACAATGTTGTCCTCGTCCTAAATAACTCATTTATCAATTTGACGTCTTACATTACCGACGTGTTTAAAAACCGTAAAAATGCTAACAAATCACGAGATGCAAGCTATATCCTTGCTGTTTACTTGCTGCAAGTTTCTATATCGTATTCCCATAATCTGGAATCCAATTTCTCAAACCCTATCAATCATTCCAAAAAATAAAAATAAATCATGGGTTTACTGGCGTTACGGACAAATTGGAGTACTTCTACACTGGCTCTGTAGCATTTATATTTTGCTGACACAACCGTCCTATGAAAGGGAAGCATTAGGAGCTTTGCCGTTTTGCATAATAACAGCAGGATTCTGGGTCTTTGGTGTAACGCTCTGCTGGAATTATGGTTTATGGCGTTTATCACTACACTCCAATGCATATTATTTTCGAACGATTAATCTATTGTTGCAGTTGAAGATTAAATTTTATAACGGTAAGGTTTCAGTTTTATACAAGAGTTTTTATATTTACATGATTTAATATTTTTTAACATTATTTTTACAATTCATAGAACACTATCCACACTTATGCAGCAGCAACAGGCCACGTACATTTATTGAAACGTTTCTCCTTCTTGTACAGATAATGAATTTTATGCCATATTTAATTTTAGCCATTTGTTTGTACTAGAACATGGACGCATTGTACTGGCCAATTCAAGATTTGACTTCTAATCGTACAATCCTGCTTTGTTCACTTCCTTTTAGATTTGTGCTTCGCCTGGCATGTTACCTTGAATGCACTAGAACACTTATATTCTCAGCTATGATAAGCTTGATTAGCACAATCGATTTAAAAAATATTGTACAGTTGCTAACTCACGAAACTTAAGCTTTCTTGTGCTTTTTGCGAAGTTACAACATTCTATTTATAATTTCAAATTCATTACGCATTGCTATAACAAGAGCGTGCTTTGTTCAAATTACCATGTGCTACTTTTTGTTTGTTCAATGCGCCTGGAAATGTATTTGTGGGTGGAGGATTTTGCATCCAGTGGT